>OY992877.1:93359082-93466582 GCA_963921405.1 Cepaea hortensis | reverse complement strand
TCATGCTGATAATCTCATCTCATCTAATTTATATATATATATATATATATATATATATATATATATATATATATATATATATATATATATATATATATATATATATATATATATATCGAAAAGTTACTTTTTATGTTATGCCGATAATCTCTTCTCATCAAATTTTTCAGAGCCTGTTAATACAGTTTGAACACGTAACATAAACAATTGTTTACTGTTCATGTATGATAATACAAGCCCTATAATTGTATGTCCTCTAAAAGTACTGGAGAGTTTTGGTCATAGACCATAACTTTAGGTTTTAAGAGAGGCATTGGAGAACATCGTAACAACTGGAAAGATCGAGGGGAAGAGAGGTAGAGGCAGACCAAGAGAAATGATGCTGGATGGATTGAGACGGTGGCATGGAGGAGTATCAGCAGCAGAGTTGATCCAGAAAACCAAAGACCGAAATCTATGGAGAGCCATGAGTAGTAGGCAAGGGACTCCAGACCCCACTTTTAGCCTCCATAGTAGTGTTTATGAAGGAAATATGGGTAAAATGGCTCCAGCCTGGAGGCTGAAGGAAATATGGGCGGGTGAAAATTTTCGGCGTGCCTCGTGGGAACGGGTTTTTTGTGGAGGCTGAAGGAAATATTTTTGGGCGGGTGAAATTTTTTCGGCGTGTCTCGTGGGAACGGTTTTTTTTTTTTGACGCTGCCTGGTGGGGTGTAAAAAGTAATTAAATGTTTAGTTGGTTCTGGAAGAGGGGAAAGTTATTTTGGTTACATTAGTATGCGTAGTGATAGACAAGGGTGTGATGGGTCGTGGTTGTACTCGAAGTAAGAGGTGGTTACTATCATCTGAACAGTGTGATAGTAGTGAAGGGTGGTATATTCACCGATTACAAAGGAAATCTTATAAAGTTATAATGGGTATGGTGGTAAGGGGTATTAGTGATCAAGTAGGAGTGATACAGGGGTGGTCATAAATATAATAAGAGGTGTTCGCAATTACACACTGGTCAACCAGTGGTCAAGCAATGGTCAAGTAAGGGTCAAGTAGTCAAGTAAGGAAATTTTAGGGAAAAGTGATTGTAATGAGATGGTGATGATTAAAGGGTGGTAAATTAGTGGTCAAGTAGTGGTCAAGCAGTGGTCAAGTGGTCAAGTGAGGACATTTTAGGGGAAAAGTGATTGTAGCGACATGGTGATGCTTAAAGGGTGGTAAATTAGTGGTCAAGTAGTGGTCAAGCAGTGGTCAAGTAGTGGTCAAGGGGTCGAGTGACCACTTAAATTGTAGAGGACGATGTGCCTAAGATTATGGTAGTGATTAAAGTGATCGATGACGTGGTCAAGCAGAGGTCAAGCAGTGGTCAAGTAGTCAAGTAAGGAAATTGTAGGGGAAAGTATGTATAGTGCAATGGTGGTGGGTAAAGTGAGGAAGAATCAATAGTAGTGATAATAGTACTACCAATATTAGCGACAAGCACAAAGACAACCAAGTACATACTTGATCCACACAAATACAAAGACAACGAAACACACACACACACACGTACACACATACAGATACAAAGGCAACCATACCATTACTACTCTCACAACAACAACTATACACAAGTACATACCCATAATCAATTACACAAATTCACACCTACAAACACAAAGACAACCACACACACACACATGTACACACTTGATACACACAAATACAAAGACAGACAAGTACACAAGTACACACCCATAATCAATTACACAAATACACACCTACAACCACAAAGACACCCAAGTACACACACACACACTCACCCATACACAAGAACACTCAAAGACAAATACAAAGACAACCATACACAGACAACCCATACCATTACTACTATCAGTATCAACAGATATACACAAGTGCAGAGACAGCACAGACACACCCATCGCCAATGATTAATACTGTCATCACAACTATACACACACACACACACACACACACACACACACACACACACACACACACACACACACACACACACACACACACACACACACCCATAAACAAATAAACAACCACTCAACTACAAACACCTATAACAAATACATAAACAAAAACATAATAAAATAGAGAAACAAAATAATAACATTTTCAAATGGCTTTTATTGGTATACAACATTTAAAAATGGCTTCGTTTACGATCCAAAGGGAGCAGAGGGACTTGATTATTGTAGAAAGATGTCTGGTCTTTCAGAGGCTTGTCTTGACTGTCGGTAGATTGATATAGATGGAGTGTCATTGTTCCTGTGTCTTGAGAAACTGTCACCGCTTTCAAACTGTTGTCTAGTTGTCTGGGCATATCATCAGGTCTTGACATGAATAACCACTTGGGTGTAGACATCTTGATCGTTGTAGAAACAAAAACACGAGTGGTCGTCTCATTTTATAACGACGAATTTATCTAGTTTTAAACAGTTCTGGACTTGTCTTTTTTAACCACGGAGTAACCAATCGAAACACGAGACGATCGTTCACGTGTTGTCTGTGTCCAAAGCGTTGCAGGATACGTGACATGCTCGAACCACGACATTTCATTAATAAGAAATACAACGCATACAGACCACAAGTAGTGTTATTAATGTCTTGTAGCATACGGGCATTGTACACGGGTGATCTGTCCGAGTTTCGTTGTATAAAATGGATAATGTCGGCGTGTAATGGTGGCAAACCAAACGAATCGAAATATTCAAACTGACCTAGACCATTAAAATATAGGGCGATCCAATGTGAACCAGAGTAAGCACTGGTGTCAGTATTGACGATAAAAGCAGCTGGCTGTGTTCTATCAATGTGTCTAGGCAAATGATCTCTAGCGCATACGTTGACTAGTGGAAGGCGACGAACAAACAGATCAGACATGAGTAATTGTCTTAGTTGTTGGGTATCCATTATGCTATGTAATCTGTTAGCACTTGTCTCGTCTTGGCTTCTTCGCCGTAATTCAGAAGAGCTTCCAAATAGGCCCGGTACGGATACGAATTTTCACTCGGTGAAATAAGAGTGTCGTTCAGGGACACGTCTACTTGAGAAAACAAACTATGCAAATAATAATTTATCGGACCAACTTCGGCTGTGTTTGGTAGGTCGTCGCCATTGGGCAGTGTAACTTTGGCTCTCACGTGCAGAAAAGTATTAAACAAATCAATGTAATCTTCACCGACACCAGAAATGGTGAATTCGATGGGTGCCCCATAAGCTAAAGTGGCCAATGGATGAATCTCCACAAACTGTCCCTCTTCTACGGCTGTCTGGGTGGGAGGTACACTAAACAGATCCAGACCAGAATGCAGACACTCACATGACTTGGGATGAATTAACGCCATTATGAGAAAATATCCGAATGTCCCGCTTGGTGGTGATGTGTCTTATGACTCGATGGCTTTCTGACTGTTGGTTTTATTCTTTTACTGGGCTGACCTGGTGGGGCGGCTCGTTTTCGTTTCCTAACACCACTACCTGATTGGCTGATGTGTTGAGCTGCGCCATGGAGTAGTCGTTGACCAGCATCTCTGGCGTGTTCTTTGAAGGACTCACCAACATTTCTACCAGCTAAGGCATCTTGAGCCACTTGCAAACCTGTCCCCAGTCCTTCTCTCAATAGGGCTTTGCCACCAGTCTTCAACCAAGGAAGAATTGTGCGACCAAGACCACTAAAGAAACTACCAATTCCATGACCTCGCTGACTTCGACCACCTACAAAAACAGGGAGACCACTTCCAGCTTGATTGCAGAAATACTCCTCGTATAATTTGGGGTTGCGTTGGATTGGCACGTGTCTAACCATGGTTAGCCCAGATCAAACCGTTTGGTTGTTCGAAAATGTAACGTCACTACTGAAGTTCCACCTGTAAATGGGATAGGTTTCCCCTGCTCGTCGGTTATAAGAAGTTCAATCGTGTCAAATAAAAATCGACTGAGGGGTACGTAATGTGGCTTGTCATACATCCTAAATACCGAGGTGGTAGATCTGTCTAGAACAGGTAGTGTTCTCAGTAATGGTACCATCACATCACCAACCACCCGCGAGGTGACAATATCGGAATAGACGAAGACATTTTTTGTGCCCTGGTCTAAATCCACTTCACCCACACCAGACAGACTGGGTTCAGTCTCGGTGACATGTGTCGAGGGAAACTGTAATATTTCTGCCAACTTGTCACTAAGTCTAACTTCAGCCCCCTGTTCATATAATTGGAAACGAGCCTTATTCGAAATATCGTTATAAGAGAACATCATTCGGTTATGTTCTTGTAAGGCATCATCGAGACGCAACCATTGCAGTTCATTGATAAATCTCTCAGCTTCGAAAAGCAATCTATTCAATTCACCAATGAATTTTTCTATTGATTTGTACAGACCAGGCGTCAGCGTAATCGTCATCGGTGGTTCGTCTAGGTCTGGAGATGGAAAGTACTTTATCCACACCTCATCTTTCAAAATATTAAAATAGGTGTTGGGAAACTGAATATCAACCAAACCAACTTCGTACTGGGAGGTGAGCTCAATAGTTTGTGGTAGTTTGACAAAGAAATGTCCGGCATTATTTTGGGGGTATATTTGTAGCGAAGCATTACTCGTCAGTGTCACGTAGAAACTCATATTAGTCTATTCGAGGTCTGAGTGCTTCCTGATTCGAAAATGTAAAGTTAGTACTGAAGTCCCATCGTTGAATGAGAGTGTTTTACCCGTATCGTCAGTTAAAAGTATTTCCACCGTGTCGAAGGAGAATCGACTTAATGGTACATAATGTGGCTTATCATAAAGACGAAACACTGAAGGTGACAGTCGGTCCAATATAGGAACAGTCCTTAGTAAAGGAACCATGACGTCTCCAACTGGTCTCGCGGCTACGAGATCGGAATAGACATAGATATTTTTAACTTCGTTATCCATCTCTAATTCTGTATTACCGTATAATAAGACATTATCATCTGATAGAGGCGAGCTGGGAAAACCCAATATATTCTTCAATCTGTCACTAACTTTAGCCTGGGCGCCTTTTTCAAATATCTTCATCGCGACTTTTTTCCAAGGTGTACCTAGCACGAATTTGATGTTTACTTTCTCGTCTAGTTGGGTTTCTACACACAACTTATTCAATTCCTCGATGAAAGTTTCAGGGCTGCTGAACGGACTCGGTGGACATTCAAGGGTTATAGGTTCCATACCACTACCTTTAGGTGGAAAGTATTGGAACCAAATTTCACCAGGCAAACCATTAAAATACGAATTGGGGAACTGAATCTCGACCAGGGCCACTTCGTATTGGGTCGTTACATCAATGGTCTGCGGCAACTTGACAAAAAAGTGACCGGGTTGGTTGTTGGGAAATACCTTTGGTCCAGAATTACTCGGTAAAGTTATATAGAAACTCATCGTTTTTCTAATTTAGGATTAGGTAGCATATAACCTAAACAACTACTCATTAGAGCTACCCACAACTTGCCGTCTGGTGCGTCTGCGCTGCCTTGAGTCAGATTGAACAAAGACACGGCAATTACGGCATATATAACCACCACTTGACACAGAAATACAATCTCTGGCCTCGGTACACGTTGTCCAAAGAATGACCAGATCGATGTTCTTTCCCCCTCTGTCAGTTGTGGGCGCACCCCCATAGTTTCCACCCTGTCTTCAGTCACACCACTAGTCTCCATAACTAGCTAGTTGCGTGTCAGCTATCCAACTATTGAATGAATGGGGATAACCAAACCACTTCACTAAATACTTTTTCCCACCACCTCGCCTGGGTCTTTCTTGTAAGATTGTTTCGATACGATACACTTGCTTGTCTCCAACTAGTTGTATTTCTTCTCTGTAGAACGAGCCCTGTAGTTCCTCTCCCGAATCATCTTTTACCACATAGGTCACTGGACTGGTCTGGTTTATGCGACTGACGGTAA
Organism: Cepaea hortensis; assembly: GCA_963921405.1. Lineage (NCBI taxonomy): Eukaryota > Metazoa > Mollusca > Gastropoda > Stylommatophora > Helicidae > Cepaea > Cepaea hortensis. The sequence continues at coordinate 93,460,655 of OY992877.1, read as the reverse complement.
ACAATTCTTCTGTCCACGAGGGCATATACCCTTTTTTAAAAGGTTGTTTGGGTTCAGCCAGTCTGACTCGATCCCCAGGTGTAAAATACACTTTTTTCGATACGTATGTCGGCTTATACAAGTTATCCCACACCTCTTCTTGATTACTATAGTTGACTTGTACAGGGGCCATGCGAATACTTCTGTGATACGAACCATTGTAGTTCTGGATCAAATTATCTATCACGTCGACGTAGCGCAGTGTATTGGTCTTGGTGAAATAACGCCACATTTTTTCTTTCAGGGTTCGATTGAATCTTTCCACTATCGCTGCCTTCACATCTTCATTCTCGGTGGTAAAGAAGTGCACACCTCGATCTTTCAGAAATTTTAAGAAGGTCCGATTAACGAATTCCGAACCTTTATCGCTCTGAAAATTTATCGGTTGGCTATCATCAAAGATTTTACTCATAGCCACCACCAGTGCTTTCCCCGTTTTCTTCTGGATCGGGATAGCCCAAGCATATTTACTAAACACATCGATACAAGTCAGTAGGTACGACATCCCATCATTGTATCTTTGTAATAGTCTCATATCTATCAAGTCGGCTTGAAATTGGTGCTTTATACCACCGGTTATGGTCTGACGTCTCTGGAAGCGGCGACGGATCGGTTTATGTAACGTGTAGGTATCTTGATGACGTAACCATTTATCTATTTTCTTCAGGTTAGTATTTCTTTTTAAGGCGGCTGCTCCACCATAGGCTCCGGGTTTCTTAGGGTCATAGTAATATTTTTTTTTAATTGGGCGGCCATTTTTGCCACTTGGGGGTAGGTATCCTAGTCTTCTTCTTGCTTCGCCTGAGTTTGTAAGGTGGTGTGGTCTCGACTGTTTTGGGTTCGACTACTTGAGCCGGTTGAATAGACTGAAGAGGAGTTGGTTGAAGAGGTGTCTCGGCTACTGGTGTCGGTACACTGGTGACTTCAGGTTTTTGTTCCTTGATATCTACTAGTCCCAGAGGCTTGTGTCTGTACTGTTCGAGTCGATTCAGATACCTCTGTAGTGTTTGCTGATACGCTCTGGCCTTGTCACGGGGTGGTAGATCTTCTGTTTCCAGGACATTTTGCATCTGACGATCCAAATCCTGTAGACTATCATTTAGTGTGTCGGGTGGTACATAGGGTTTTTCTAGCAATCGGGGATCGATCAAGATCATCTTCTTGGCCATTACAATCCCACCACGCTTTTCAACACATTTAGTATGGGGCCTAGTAAGGCGCCTATGAAACCACCTTGTTGTAGAATCTCTTTCCTTTTCTTGAGAGATAATTTCTTATGAGTGAGTGCTCTCAGACTGTCTTTGTGTCGTTGCAGACGCTTCTTCTGAGCTGGTGTCAGGGGAACATTACCTTTTAAAACGTTGTGACAGCACTCGCAAATTGATTGGACGAGATCCGGGGAAGCTGATTTCATTACTGCCTTCACAGTGGCTGGGTTGGTCTGACCCAAGAAACGTAACATACCCTCGTTACGTTTAAGTCGGTTAGACATGTTATTTGGGGACGTAGACGACTTGCTGCTGGTCAGGAAATATATGACTTCGTAAGCGGAGCTGATCCGGTGTTTCCTGTCGCAGGTCAAATAACAAATACCCGTGTGGAGCCGATGCCGCGTCTTTAAAACTCTCTTGGACATATGACACACGGCCTGGATACATCTGTTTGGCGAGATTGGTAATCTGAGACCCGTCTCGAGGATTCTTAAACACCACTAGGTAGTGCGAATTCAGACTGATAGTTCTTTGTTCTTTATTCTTACCAAATAGGTTCTGTACTATATACATAACACTGAGGTTGCGATGATGACTGCCTTTAGTAAATAATTTAGTCACTCTGTCATCTGTCTCAGACATTAGATCATCTATGACTACTAACCGACGTCTATCACCTGTCCATTTTTCCATATCTGGCAGACCTTCATTAAATTGAACACCCTTCATAGTTTCGTAGATGGGTTGCCATTCCCCATAGCACCATATAATTTCCTCTGGAAGGGGGTCTACCATGGCTGGTAGATGGGTCAAGAACTGTTGGACAAAGACGGTTTTACCACTCCCCGTTGGGCCCGCAATCAAAGCCGTAAAAGGATGTTTCCACCTAGGATCCATGGGTATTAATAACCACCTATCTACTCGCATTGGTGTTTATAAACGTATCGGGTGATATTATTAGACCATTTGACCACCAACTGCACGCTAGTGGGTCTCTGGTAGCTATTGGTATAATAACGATGGAACCAATGGTCGACTTGATACAAGTTCACACCGAGTTGGTGAGTATGGCGTTGACTATTATTAGTTCCTACAACCCCAAAAAGACCAATAACTCGAGGTTGTGTCGCTTAGTACGTCAGATAGCCAACCAACATGATGTGTTATTCACGAGACTAGAAGTCTGTATCAAGCCCGAACACGTTTTCCCGGTCTTTGTTTCAATCGCTGACGAAGTCTTTGTCGATAACGTCATCAACTACGGGAGAATAATGATGGTTTTTACACTTGGTATGCGTCTGGGTAAGCATCTGGTTAATAATTCTTATAACACAGACGTGAATGTCCAGGACCTGGAGGAAAGCTTCGCTACATCTGTAGGCACGTATATGACTGATAAACTACATCATTGGATACTGCGAGGTGGATGGTGTAATTTCTATACTTGGTTGCAAGCAGCAGTTGAATAAATACATAATACATTTCAGTATGTGTCTTTGTTTCATTGTCTGTCAGTGTTGATGTCTCTCGGAACAATAAGTAAAAACAAAACCACTAAAGAAAATCATCAAATATCTTGGTTTCAATATATCAAAGAATGTATTATTCATCAAAACACTTTAGTGGTATAAGAAAACATCAATGACATACATGCTTAGTGACAAAATTATAAAACAATGTAGTTGGGGGATGACCTAGACATCAAACTATCGGGAACTCGGGCATATGAAAGAGGTAAAAACATATACCAGCTACTGTCTCTTGTGTGTATTTGGTGTCTGTACGTTGTTGCATGGCGTAGGAATGAATGTCATGTTCGTGTACTGTTGTAAGGAAGGCATCAAAGTCATATCTGTTATGTATTAGCACTGGAAATTCTAAAACAGAAGAATTGTTAAATGATGCATGATAGAATCTAAGATCTTGTGTTCCTCTATGTCGTAACACTAGATGAAAGCTAAAGTTGATCTTAAAGCGACTAATTTGAGCATTGAAAATCTTATACAACGTATCTGTCCAGTTGATAGGCTTTTGTATCTCCGGGCTAATAAAGAAGGTGTATGTCGATAAATACTTGTTAATCTTGTGATGTGTCCTGATAGCTTCCCAATTTTCTCTATATATTTGTTGAATATCCGATGGAAGGATGTGTAGTGTCTCTGGTTCTCCGGCTGCTAAGATGCTCACTTCGTCTTCTACCAATTGTTCAAGAATATTCTCGTCTGGTTGTATCTGATTGTTAGTTATATTGGTTTCATTTGGTGGTGTCGTCGAGGTTGTTGTTGGTGTTGTCTCTGATGGTGAAGAGGTAGTTGTCTCTGGTTCTGATGTATCCATAGACCGGTGATGATGTATTCGTCTGTGTCTGTGTAGATTGTCTTTTCTGTTGAAACGTTGTCCACAGATATGACATACGTATGATTTCGTACCGTGAATGGTCCGAATGTGACGTTTAAGATTATTCGCATCACAGAAGTCTTTGTCGCACACTGAACACGTGAAAGTAGATCTGGTGGTCATATTGATAAACTGTTTTTTTTTTTCTTTCTTACAACACCAAAAAATTCTGGTGTATACAATGTTTCACTGATTTATCAGATGCCAACGACACGAATAAGGCTCACACCAAGTTTCACCGCTGTACCCAAGTCACTACGTGAAAAATAGCTGGTTACTACACGAACAAGGCTCACACCAACCTGTTTCACCGATGTAGCCAAGTCAGTACGTGAACAATATCTGCTTACTACACTGCTCACACCAGCCTGAAGCACTGCTGTAGATACCCAAGTCAGCCCGTGAACTGGTACTGAACTCACAAGAGACGCCTTCTATTTTATACACTGGGTCTGCACCCTACATAGCTGACGTGGCAGTAAGCTATTCTCACGCCTGCTTCCCACAAACCGATGACTCATACTTAATGACTTTTGCACATGGCGTTGATGACGTAGTCTCGGATATCCGCGTTCTTTACCAAAAATTTGTGGGTTGTATAGTTTAGTCTTATGGGTAAGTGTATCTGTACTGGTACCAGTAGTAATGTTTTGGGTGTGTCTGTTTTTTGTGTACTTATGTGTCTGTATGTACAAGTGTGTCTGTGTGTACTTGTGTATAGTTGTGATGACAGTAGTAATAGTATGGGTTGTCTGTACTTCTGAATCTGTACGTACAAGTGTGTCTGTGTCTTTGTATTTGTCTTTGAGTGTTCTTGTGTATGGGTGAGTGTGTGTGTGTGTGTACTTGGGTGTCTTTGTGGTTGTAGGTGTGTATTTGTGTAATTGATTATGGGTGTGTACTTGTGTACTTGTCTGTCTTTGTATTTGTGTGTATCAAGTGTGTACATGTGTGTGTGGTTGTCTTTGTGTTTGTAGGTGTGAATTTGTGTAATTGATTATGGGTATGTACTTGTGTATAGTTGTTGTTGTGAGAGTAGTAATGGTATGGTTGCCTTTGTATCTGTATGTGTGTACGTGTGTGTGTGTGTTTCGTTGTCTTTGTATTTGTGTGTATCAAGTATGTACTTGGTTGTCTTTGTGCTTGTCGCTAATATTGGTAGTACTATTATCACTACTATTGATTCTTCCTCACTTTACCCACCACCATTGCACTATACATACTTTCCCCTACAATTTCCTTACTTGACTACTTGACCACTGCTTGACCTCTGCTTGACCACGTCATCGATCACTTTAATCACTACCATAATCTTAGGCACATCGTCCTCTACAATTTAAGTGGTCACTCGACCCCTTGACCACTACTTGACCACTGCTTGACCACTACTTGACCACTAATTTACCACCCTTTAAGCATCACCATGTCGCTACAATCACTTTTCCCCTAAAATTTCCTCACTTGACCACTGCTTGACCACTACTTGACCACTAATTTACCACCCTTTAATCATCACCATCTCATTACAATCACTTTTCCCTAAAATTTCCCTAAAATTTTCCTCACTTAACCACCGCTTGACCACTGCTTGACCACTACTTGACCACTAATTTACCACTAATTTAAACATTACCATGTCACTACGACCAATTTCCCCTAAAATTTTCCTTACTTGACCACTTGACCACTGCTTGACCACTGATTGACCACTAATTTACCACTCTTTAATCACCACCATATCATTACAATCACTTTTCCCTAAAGTTTCCTTACTTGACTACTTGACCCTTACTTGACCATTGCTTGACCACTGGTTGACCAGTGTGTAATTGCGAACACCTCTTATTATATTTATGACCACCCCTGTATCACTCCTACTTGATCACTAATACCCCTTACCACCATACCCATTATAACTTTATAAGATTTCCTTTGTAATCGGTGAATATACCACCCTTCACTACTATCACACTGTTCAGATGATAGTAACCACCTCTTACTTCGAGTACAACCACGACCCATCACACCCTTGTCTATCACTACGCATACTAATGTAACCAAAATAACTTTCCCCTCTTCCAGAACCAACTAAACATTTAATTACTTTTTACACCCCACCAGGCAGCGTCAAAAAAAAAAAAAAACCCGTTCCCACGAGACACGCCGAAAAAATTTCACCCGCCCAAAAATATTTCCTTCAGCCTCCACAAAAAACCCGTTCCCACGAGGCACGCCGAAAAAATTTCACCCGCCCATATTTCCTTCAGCCTCCAGGCTGGAGCCATTTTACCCATATTTCCTTCATAAACACTACTATGGAGGCTAAAAGTGGGGTCTGGAGTCCCTTGCCTACTACTGCCATGGACGCCTACGCCAGCCGGCACGGCACTTGATGATGATGATGATAATTGTATAGACAAATCGTCACTCAATGGGTGATGTCAAAATCACGCCCGCCTCCTTTACTTCCCATGCCATTTTTTTGGTATCTATTTCAGGCTTGGTTGACCTGGACCCCACGTCAATTACAAAAATCTGTCTTGATGGCGATTCGAACACACAAATAACTCGACATTAGGCTAACGTTCTTGCTGCTGAGCTACAACGGCTTCCCAAAATAAATAATTGTGTGTCTGCTGTTTGCTTGTATAAGGCGATCGTACTAGCGAAGTTGATAGCTAACTGCGCTTGTAATATCATGAGCACAATGTGACGCGGCTTCGACGTCTGGGCTCGTCACTTGTCATAGTAATATAAAGATTGGCCACTTCTTCCTCCTTGCTCTCAAGCCTACAAAATGTGATGGTGATTTCATAGACCCATAGCAGGAAATACTCAATGAAACAAGAAGAGAGAAGATCAGAAATGGATAAATCAGGACTAAAGAGGCGGTATAGCAGCGCTAGATTTTATTAGAAGGCAGCAGGTCAAATGGTTTGGCCATGTAACTAGGTTACCAAACAACAGTATACCACAACAAGCAATGATGTACAGATCAGAGGGAAGCAGAAGAAGAGGCCGAGAACGTAAACGATGGACGCAGGGAATAACAGAGTCCATGGAGATACCGATATATGAAGCCCATAAGCGAGCACTCTCCCGTTGTTTATACTTCACCGCGACATGGCAAGGCACAAGAGGAACAAGGTAATATGATATGAGATAGCAGGAAACTGCTTCGGGAAAATGTGTTTGTTTATTATGTTTGAAATGATTTCTGTTGAAAATGTTAGTCTGTTTTAGACAGGACCCTTCACAAACACAACTGTCTAGAACTATCAGCTTTTCTGACGTCTAGTAATAGGATAGTCCTAAAACATTTTGTGACTGTTTCATGTGAACTCATGTGATGTGATCTATCAAAATTATGGCTTTGAATTTTACAGCGTAGTAAAATCTGTGCGTTCTGTGGGCGATTTATGGCAAAGAGACTCTTTAATGGGGATCAGTTTTGAAAGCACGATAACAAGAATCTCGGAAATTGGCAATAATTATATCTAGTTTCGTCTTATATATTGATGAAAGTCTTCGGTGATTATTTTATACATATTTATAATACATGTTATGTATTTGTGTGCGTCTTTACAACTCACAACGTACACGCCCTTTCTTTAATATTGTGGTGATATATGTTGCACAACCTTTGTTTAAATGCTATCATGGAAGTCGACGTTGACGAATGGTTTAACGCACACGCGCATAAACTTTGTCTGGTGACAGTGGTAGGGGGAGGGGGGGGGGTGTTATTCCGCACACTGGTTAGTTAGATTTAAATGTTGACTTCTCGACCTTGATTTTGGGACGTAAATTACAAGAAGCTTAGATCTTGGAGTGGGTTATCCTGATAGCAGGAGACACTGGTAATAGGAAATGCTAATCTGCACTCAAAACTAAGTTCAGTGTACTCTCCAGTAGTAGCAACTATAGTCTATTTACTTTTGTCTGCCCCAATATAAAATTCCATATCTCAGTAACCAACTGAGGGAAAATGATGAGATTTAGCATATAACCTTATCATTATATCCACCCAACAAAAAAGTTTTTGTTCTGGAGATTGTACAGCATATTTCAAAGTTTGTTTATATGCGGTACATAATTTACGGGACAGAGATGAAGTGCAGAATATTAAATGTATTACCGCTTCACACGGAAACATTAGGGCTGAATAGTTAATTTTCACGTGGGGCATGGGATTGGCCTTATGACAAGTGCCTCGCGTAGAGCTTTGTGTCGTCATCCGAACTGGCGGGAAATTACTGTAAAACAAGTTTGTTAGCGAGAAATCGCTAGTTTTTCACCAAAACATTAAAAAAAAAAAAAAAAAAAAAAAAAAAAAAAAAAAAAATGTCGCCGCTTTCGATGATGTAAGTTGCTTTTGGACATATCAAAGACGGCAGGCAAAATTTCATAACGATACAACAGACAGTTTTCAAAATAATTGATCGTGAATAAATGCATTCGTTTCTGGACAGACTATAGTAGTACTTGTAGTATGCATGTGGACTATCAATCAATCAGGTGCCACCTCCAGAATGAAGGTTGGGTGCAATGGATCTCGCCCTGACTTTAAAATCTGTCAAGTTGATTTTCGCCCATCTCTTGATGTTATCTTCCCACTTGTATCGTTGTCTACCTCTTGCTTGCTTGCCCTCAACCTTTCTCTCCAGTATGGTTTTTATAAGAGTATCATGTCTTCCAACGTGGCCGAAATATTTAACTTGCCTCCTCTTTATTTCTTTCATCACCTCTCTCTCTCTCTCTCTCTCTCTCTCTCTCTCTGTCTCTCTCTCTCTCTCTCTCTCTCTCTCTCTCTCTCTCTCTCTCTCTCTCTCTCTCTCTCTCTCTCTCTCTCATTCCCAGTTTTTCTAGAACCTATGCATTTGATTGTATTTCTTTCCATGTGGACTATGCTAGGGTTGAAAGTGAATGAACGAAAAAAATTCAAGTATGTCTTCTTCTTCTTCTTTGCGTTCATCCGGAGTGTTTTTTGAGATGCGATTGCGGTGTGTCTGGTTAGGCACACTTGGGCCGAAACCCGTAGGCCAACACATCCGACTTTTAGCGTGCATTTTTTACATTCCTGTGGGACTCTCACTTTTGTGGTGCCGTCAACATGTCAACTGGTCAAGTTGGAACGGTCGAATACTTCACGATCAGCCCTCAAGGGAAGGCATGGACAGTCCATGGCGTTTTCCGCCATCCAGGGTGGCTTCCATAGTTGCAGAGCCGACACATAGCGCCCTGGTGCTGGGCTCACCGAGGGAATCGTCACGTCCTGCTCATGGCTGCTTTAATTCCTCACTTCAATATATTGGGCATTTCGTTCGCCACAGGCCGTTCCCGTACAAACCAGACCGTTCTGCAGATGGTATCCACTCAGCGAGTTTTCGATTCGGACATGTGCTTGTCGCTATGCCCGGGGAAAGTATAGTCACAACTGTTCCGGGCACGACGGACATTCGGAAAACTAGCTAGTCAGAGCTGTTCCGGACACGAGAGCATTCGGAAAACTAGGCAGTCAGAGCTGTTCCTAGCACGAAAGACATTTCACTCGGAATTTTATGCGTTGTGCCTGATTTATTAGCACCCGTAGGCCAGCACTTCCGACTTCAGCAGGCATTTTTACGGGTTTGCCTCCCCGGGGTTTCAAGAGACGGTAGACCTTTACTGCTGTGGTGTCGCCACATCACGGTTAACCCTCAACGGAAGGCAAGGGCAGACCATGGACATTCCCCGCTATCCAAGGAGGCTTCCATAAATGCAGAGCCAGCACAAAGCGCTCGAGACTGGGCTCACACGAGGAGTCGCCACATCCTCACTTCAATGTATTGGGCATTTCGTTTTGCCACTGGTCGCTCCCCATACAAACCAGGGACAGGCAGTCTGCGGACGACATCCATTCAACAAGCTTTCGCTTCGGACTTCCACGTGATGGATTTGCTAGCCAAGCGTTCCATTTCATGTTTTTGAGACGTTTTTTCCACATTTGACTACGCTCACTCTATGGGTATAGATACTGACTTTCATCGTAACCATTTCGTGCGAGTAAGCCACTTTGCCTTTTGCCACCTTAAGTACCGCTCACGAGGTAGGATACATGTGCTGCCGGCTCAGCACTTTACCTCCGTGCTTCAGTGAACGAAAAACGGCTAGGCCCTCTCATCCGGGGATCCCTCATATCTCTCAGCTGAGAACCTTCGAACAAGTATCTGAACTAAGCATGTAGCGTGCTCAGCATCTCACCTCCGTTTTTCAGTAGGTGGGTATCGGCCTGGCTCTCACATCCGAGTATTTATGGCTTAGAGGCGTTCAGCCATATCCCTCAGCTGAGAGCCTTAGAGTATGTGTCCAGACCAAAATTTAGTGGCATCGTGCACCTGATTTAGACTTTGACTGCTATCCTCAGTCTACCTGCAGAGCAGCAGGTTGTGTCTCTCTTGGTCTGGCCCCTAACCCAAAACCTGTCCGACATGTAGTTGTGCTTCCGTTGGCGTAGCTCTTGGGGTTACTGGGACACTCAAGCCCCCCCCCCCCCCACCGCGACAAGGTGGAGACACATCGGGGGGAGGGGGGGGCAAGTATGTCTGATAAGTCGGTTTATTGACTAAAGTGAATACAAATCATGAAGTTACATCCTCTATTACAAATGACACACAAATCATGAAGATACATTCTGTATGAGAAATAACATATGCAAATAATGAATCTTCATGAATATCTGTAACAGTCCACTAAGTTGTAAGCTGTGTCGTATATGTGGTCCATCATTGGTCGTCACGTGACCTACTCCACACAACTATAACAGACGACGACATGTGTAACGCCGGTAACAATCAACATCTATAACAGTCCATCTCCTGACATCAGAACTAAAGATAAACATCGTGTCCAAATAAATCAATTCATTAAGAAAATTCGCCATTGTTCCCACACAAACTATCTTCATTCAAATACTGACCGTATTGGTACATAGGAAGACAGACACCGGCAACCAATCACACATGGTGCGTCTGTCTGACCCTTCTATCTGTGATCATTGTGCAGCAACCCCTTCCACACTCTGGGTTGAACTTTCTGTGTAGTCCAGTCTCCAAGACCAACGTCCAAACTAACTTCTCCGGACTAAGCTGGTAAACTCTTGGCAGGACTGCATACTGCTTAACTCCCATATACCCCAAAACTCCAAAACTCCACAGAACAAATAAACTATACAATCTCTGGAACTTCAACTCCAAGCTACTGAACTCTAGGCATAAGCTCTGAAAGTGCACTGCATTTCTGTACGGCAACCTGCACCGCAATTCCGCACTGCACTTCTCAACGCTAAGCAAAATTTGCTTCAGACCCAAACTCGAATAAACTCTAAGCAGCAGCTTAACTCTACATCTCTAGTGAAACCTAAACTTCGACTGCAACTCTAGGCGAGCAACTACCCCTAAACCCGGGCAGCACCCCCTAACCCACAACTACTCGCTTTCGAACTAGCCTCCTATAGTCTACACCTGTCTTTGTGCAGCGACTCAACTCTAGTCTGCGTTGCCCATCTATCTGTGCTCACTTGGACTGCACCCCCTTCCACACCCTGGGCTGTCGTGTGCCGAGCAGCAACTTGTTCCTCTTACATACCCTTCTAATCCGTGAGTAACTTCATCATGCTTTACCCCTTAGACTAGAAGGTTCACTGCAACACGCTTTTCTAGATAAACATTCTAAATTCTACGCTTTTCTTGATAAGCATTCTAAACTCTAAATTCTCACCCTGGACCAGACATAATGAACATGAATAACACCCAAGCCTACCTCGTTGGCTTTACTGTCTTCCATGCAACAACTCTGACTTGTTTACCAGACACAATACGATGTACTAACTTTCCTATACTATATAAGTCCCGACTTATTTACTTTTTCTCAACCAGACGCACTACGACCTGGCTGACCTACATTAAACTTCTTAAATGCGCCCTTACTATATTGCCACACATGGAACACTGACTTACAGGGTTGGGAAACAATTGAGGAACCCTTTGAGGCCACTAGGACAGTTCATAAATCAATCAATCAATCAATCATGTGCCATGCCGGAAAGCGTGGGCGGTCATGACTCGCCATTTCACACGATCACCAGAGTCGTGGATCAGCTCAGTGTTCCTGTCTCGTCCATGCCACGTGGCCAAGCCATCCAGATATTTTCCTCTCGGTCTTCCTCTTGGTCTGTTCCCCTCGATCTTGCCAGTTGTCACTAAGTTCTCCAGTCCATTTCTTCTCATAATAACATGTCCAAAAAATTTTGACTGTCTACGTCTAATTTCTCTAATCAATCTACGATTTTCATTTGTCTCCTGTAGTACTTGGTCATTGCTTTTTCTATCTGTCCATGGTATTCTTTGCATTTTCCTCAGAAACCACATTTCTGCAGCCATCAGATGTTTTTTTCAGCTTCACTGCACATTGTCCAAGTTTCACATCCACATAAAGCTAATTGATTTACTGTGTAATACGTGTACAACATTGGAACCGACCAATCATTTCTCTTCTTTAAATGTTTGTGAATATGCTGGACACAGCATTACGGTCTGATGTATTTGTGGGTTTGTTATTTGAATTATGCTGGTTTAATATAAAATTATGAGACCTATGGTGCTATCTCAATGGTTTGATACGAATTCTGTCAGTATTCAATAGTTGAAGGTTCATGTGAATGATAGACATGAGTAATGAAGGCACCTTTTGTGTGTGTGTGTTTAGTTGTTCATGCGTCTAAGTACACTTGTTCCTGCAGCGAGGCGCCGTCTTCATGTGGAGGTGACATGTTGGAATCTCGGTCGGTAACATTAGCTTTCAAAAATCTATCTTGTCTTGTGCATTCTTTACTTTCTTCTTCTCCCTCTAATGGGTTGAGGTAACAATAGGGTAGGCTGACCTGAGTACGTCGATCCGCCATTCTCAGCTGTTACTAATCCACTGACGTTGTAGTTCTCAATGTTATGAGTGTTATACGCTTTTAACAATAGCGTTTTAAAGAAAATCGAAGTATTTCATGACAAAAATCTGCCGATGTCAAACATGGACGCTTACAGCAACTAAATTGCGCAAAAGCATAACGATAGAGATGAGATGCCTTAGAAGAACTGTAGGAGTAACTGTGAGAGATAGAATAAAGAATGAGGAAATTAGAAGACTAGGCCTGAAAGCATTCGCGCAATTCATTAAAGAACAACAGATAAAATGTTTTGTCCACCTCACAAGCATGTCCTGCTACTATATCAGAAAGAGCAGCTTTGAAGAAATATAACGGAAGCAGAACAAGAGGATGACCAACCACGTAAATCATGGAGCAATGGTATCAATAACATCTTAGAGATTCGAAGATGAACTTGTAAAGTGCGATGGAAAGAGCGCACAACAGATCTTAACATTTCCCTCAGTACTTCATTCAGGTAAAAGGAGGATGAGAAGAAGAAGAAGTAGAAGAAGAAGAAGACGATAACGTATAGTAGACTATATAAGTTAAACAGAAAAGGGGTAAAAATGCAACCAGTTCTGCCCCTCAAACCCTTTCGTTGCAACATCACATATTCTCACGGCTGCCAATTGTTTCACTGAAAAGTGTTTTTACTATCATCATTAAGTGTAATTGGAAGGCCATTTCTTTCATTATGTTCCATCATTCTTCATATCCTACACTGCTAAATGCCGTTAATTAATCTATAAAGTAAGAGTACATGTCTGCATTTTGCCATCTACGTTTGTCTATACTTTCCTTCATTTTAAATGAGTTGTCCCGTTTATCTTTATTTCATCAAAGCCAAGATTGTAGTATGTTCTCTTATGTATTTATTTTATATACAGTTTTCCCATGATTATTGCTAATACACTTTTGTTTGCTCGACTTATCAAGGCAACTGTTCTGTAATTGATACATAATTTCAAAAAGTCACGCAACTCAAAACCTTATATCCCACCACGAGCATTGACAAACCCATACATTAAAACCTCTCATAGCTACAATATCACGTATTTAGAACAAGGACAGGAAAGCTGGGGAGCCAGGAAGCCACTTAACTCATCTCAGTGTATCGTGTAGTAATACACTGGAAGACTTAAAGCATCCTAACACGGCGGTATTAATTGGCATCATATTACATGATCTTTAATTCTGACTCCTGAAGTGTGGCATTAATGACAGTTTCTGATTGCACGGTCACTGTTACCATGACTCTGGACTATTTGTTGTTGTTGCTTTTTGTTTGTTTTGTTCGGTAGCTGTAAACTCAAGCGAAGTCCATACACGTGCTACTACTTCTTGTGCACTGATTTAATTTTTGTGCGCGTATTAGCTTTCCCTGTTATCAGTGTCCCTCACCATCAGGTGAATCCACTCCGATTTCTGAGGTACTTGTAATTTATGTCCTCAAGTCAAGGAAGAAAAGTCTAAATTTTAGTCCAACTGACTGGTGTAGGCCGGTTTCCCTGACCTAGGTGTTAAACGACTGTCTCCGTAATGCCGTTTATCCATATAGGGTAACGCATCGCGTGAGAATTGGAAGCGGTTCTTGCAGCGTTGGTATCTTATAGGATAAGAAAGCAGTGACAAACTACTGAGCGTTATCTTGCCAAGAAATCAACGACAGTGGTAAAATGTTGGTGTTGACAGCGATGTCCTGTAAAGGATATGCCGAAAAAAAAAACTGGTGTAGAGGTTGAACTCGTTACCTCGGCATCAACGAAACAGTTAAAAGTGACCGCTCTTATCCATTTAGCCACGCCGAACTGTTGTGAACTAATGTAAAGACAATGTTCACCAGATGGCTAAACTGGTCTACGCCATGAACACGTTATGAATAAATAAGTAAAGGACCCATGTTTACACATTAAGGCGCACTGGACATACTGTTATAATTCCATATTTTTTATTCATCACTCGGCACTTGGTAGGTGTTCTGGTCAGTGTCACGCCGGCAGTCTTTACTTCTCAAGACATTTTCTGGTACCCATTTTAGACTGGACCCACCTGGGAGTTCTGGTAAATGAAAACAACAAGAAATTAGAAACCTCTCCAATGCGGTTTGAATCCTTGACCCCTGGGTCGATACGCGAGCAAGTAACAACAACTCTACCTCGTTTCCCACGAGAGAGTTATGCACGCATGTTGTCCATGTAGTGAGTGCCTATAACCGTCTACCGATACCTTGCCTATAACAACGACTTTTTTCATATGAAATTTGTACAGAACATCGCCGTCAACACCAGCATTTTACTGCTGTTGTTGATGTCTTGGCAAGTTTTACGTTTAGTAGTTTGCCATTGCTTTCTGAACGACCGGCTCCTATACAAATTCGTTAAAACCCATCGCAACGCGGTCTGCTGCCAAATCGCGCGCAGCTGTGTTTCGAACGCTATAACAGAGCAACGCGGGTAAGCGGGATTATGAAACACGTCCTTAACACCTTCGCCACGGAGATGGGATAACAACGACTAATCCAGTAAAATAAGTATAGAGTACTCACAGACCATGCAAACGAGGTCGCACATGACATTAATAGCTTCGGTATTTCCAGCAGAGCAAATGCTAATGAAACAGTAAATATAACAGCAGCAGGTTATTTCCATACGCGAGTAAATAACAGAGACAAATGTCATCGAGCGTCCGTCGGCCAGATTAGTCATCACACACCAGTTATAAGTAAACAATGTGGTATTTAGACATTTCTGTAGTTAATTAATTGCATATACTTTACAGGACGTCGCAGTCAATACCAGCATTTTCGATTTTTTTGGTTGTTTGTGATTTCTTGGCTAGTTTAGGTTCAATAGTTTGCTATTGCTTTCTGAAAGATCGGCTCCCATCCCATTGAATGAAAAACAAACGGTTTGCTGCCTAATAGCTCACAGCTGTGTTTCGAACGCGGTATGCTGGATTACGGATTGCGTTCGCATGCCTTGGCCACAGAGCAGGTGGGAGAAAGACAATAGATCCATTGGAGTATAGAGGGACGGGAGCCGCGGTAGCACAGTGGGGTATAGAGATATGGAAGCCGTGGTAACACAGTGGAGTATAGAGATATGGAAGCCGTGGTAACACAGTGGAGTATAGAGATATGGAAGCCGTGGTAACACAGTGGAGTATAGAGGGACGAGAGCTGCGGTAGCACAGTGGGGTATAGAGATATGGAAGCCGTGGTAACACAGTGGAGTATAGAGATATGGAAGCCGTGGTAACACAGTGGAGTATAGAGATATGGAAGCCGTGGTAGCACAGTGGAGTATAGAGGGACGGGGGCTGCGGTAGCACAGTGGCTGGCAATCTTGACTTTCGGCCTGGTGGTCATATGTTCGAATGTCTAATGAGGCGGTGCATTATTTTAACTGGCCTGGATCCCAGGTGACCCCAGCCTGAAATAGTAAAAGGTCACTTTGACGCATCCCACGGCGCATTGGGCATATGTTGCTAGACGCATATTCTTACAACTAATCAACACTCAGTGGGTGATGAGATCAGTATCACGTAGGCTGCATTGACTACCCGAGGCATTTTATGGTAATCTTTCAGACTGGATGGACCGGAAGCCCAGATCCGTCCCGAAGCGAATCAACCCTCTGATCACAATGGCGGCTAGTGAGTATCTAGCCACTACGTTACCGGGACTCTAGTCTAAAATGGGTACCAGGAACTATTCAGGAAAATAAAGGTGGCCGGTGTGATACTGAAAACATCACAGATCGAGTGCCGATTGGTCCATTAATATAAGGGGCTAGCACGATATTCTGATACTTCCCAATGCGTGGAACAAGAGTCCCTTAATTCACTTATTTAAAACGACATGACATTCTGGAAAACACACCTATGTAAGGAGGTGTACCGGGGAAGCTGTGCAGAGGTAGACCACAAGGTAGATGGATACAAGATATGACAGATACTTAGTATGGCAGCAACAGATGGGAGAATCTGGCTTATAGAGAGAGGGAGATATGACAGATACTTAATATGGCAGCAACAGATGGGAGAATCTGGCTTATCATAGAGAGAGGAAGATATGACAGATACTTAACATGGCAGCAACATATGGGAGAATCTGGCTTATCATAGAGAGAGGAAGATATGACAGATACGTAACATAGCAGCAACAGGTGGGAGAATCTGGCTTATCATAGAGAGAAGAAGATATGACAGATACTTAACATGGCAGTAACAGATGGGAGAATCTGACTTACCATAGAGAGAGAGAGAGAGAGGTTTCACAAAGCGGTTATGGGGACACAGTTATGTACAGGAGTGTACAATGTACAATGAATAGGCATGGCACAGAGGAGTGCACTACACTAGTGATATGGCGAGATTAACACGACCATCATCACCTCAATGATTTGGAACTTCTTTAAATTTGATGTGATACAGGTAAATGCTCCTGACTGATGATGCATGATGGGTATAAAACCACTGGACAGTCGGAGGACAAATCCAAAATCGATGTGAGATGGAAGGCAAATGAAATGGCTAGTTTGTAATCTGTAAATAGATGTCTGGACTGCCGGAGCAGTCGGAGGAGAAACACAACCAGTGACTCCCTGCTCAAATAAGATATAACAATGCGAGAGCTAAAGTAAACTTTTAATATCATGAAGCCTAGAAAGTCACCAGAACCTGGTAGGATTCCCATTGACATTCTGCTCAATCAGAGCCAATTCGGTGCACTGTATCTAACACAACAGGCCCGTTAGCAACGTTGATAGGGAGCTGTGCTGATAATGTCATAAAGGCGTTCGTCGTTTCGTTACGTGAGGGAAAGACTGGGCACCTATCACATCACTGACCCTTAGCAGGCAATTGCCTCGTGACACATTTTAAACAGCGTTAGAATTTAACATTTAAAAACATAACACAAAATATAAACATGAAGCTCGACAAAAGGATAACAGGATATATAGATACAATTGACCAAAGTCGTTATCAACCAACAGAAGAAACCATAATACTTAACTTTTTGTCTTTTTTTTCGCATATCCTATTACAGAACATCGCTGTCAACACCAGCATTTTACCGCTGTTGTTGATTTCTTGGCAAGATTACGCCCACTAGTTTGCCATTGCTTTCTGAGCGTGGGGCTCACATATCCCGTAAATAGCGGGCGCGGTGAGAATCGCTACCGATTCTCGCGCAGCTGCGTTTGCTCACGTGGATAAACGGGATTACGGAGAAAGTCGCTAACTCCTAGGCCAGGAAGACCGGCAATACTTAATTAGAAAACTGAAATATTATAATCACAAATAAGTAATTCGGGTGTTTGAACGAAGTAACATGAACATAACTAAATTTAGGGAAACGAAAATACCGAAAGGTGGAACGAGATAGTGTTGTTATAAATGAACAAAAAAAAAAAAAAAACAAAGAAAGAAAGAAAGAAAGAAAGAAAACAATATTGTTATAATACAAGTTCATTATAATAAATAATCAAGACACAGAGACTGATCAAGACACTAGGATATTTGAATAATGTTACATCCGCTCTGTTATAGCACATATCAATACTTTAGCTGATGGTGTGCACAAAACAAGTGTACAATGTGCAGTCAGCACAGAGTGGCAGACCAGGCTACTTTAGTGGTATATTGAGATTAACACAACCAGTATCACCTGCAAGAATACGATGTGGCATTTCTATAAATTGTCATGTAGCTAAATGCCAATCAAAGATCACAATCAGAAATTAAGACCATTGAAAATGATCAATGTGTGGACACCTTGACTCCGTAATCAACTGCAATGGGGATTCTTAAAAGTTACAAAAAGGTCAGACGTAGATTATCGATAGCAATGCATAGTTTTAAAAGGATTCAATAATGTATGAAACATATGTATAGTCTACTTCAGACACGAACAAACACCATCTGTTTCAGGTATGCTTAAATAGGTTGTAAATGATCAGATCTATAAGAACAATCACGCATCCGGTATCAGGAAAATCACAAAAACAAATAAACACAAATGCAGCTGGGAAATTGGACGAAAGAAAAGACACACACACAAATGCAAGCGAACGGTTCGATTAAAGTCTTTATCAATATAGAAAAAAAAACAAACTACTTCACTAGAAACCTGAAATGTCGCAAACAACTAATCCACATGATACAATGAATACACACACAATGTCCTCAGTTCGGGAAATTAATGTTGTTGAGTTTCCCAGTTACATTTTTTCGTTCATTCGATTTACAGTCTAAGCCCTGCAGTAGTGGCCCCCTTTTAATATTCAAATAAATCATGCGGGAAGAGCACACCTCGTGCTGACCTGGTAATAGATTTGTTACATCGACTACCGCTAACTAGGGCAGCTGTTGTAGGGATTTGATTGATTACACCCCAAGACCATCTCCATGACAGTGTTAAATTATTCTTTGGAACGTTGATTTGTTACTGCAGATTACACTAAGTGATTAGTTCTGTGCACGAACTCTGTAGTACAGAGACCTCATCTTAATGCGTGTTACCATAATTAAAATATACTTCACCACAACACAACACCACACCACACCACACCTCACCACACCACACCACACTACACCACATCATACCACGCCACAACACGTCACACTACACTACACTGAACCACACTATACACAGCCACACTACACTACACTACACCACACCACACCCCGCCACACTACACTACACCAAACCACACCCCGCCACACCACACTACACTAAACCACACCCCGCCACATTACACATAACTACACCACACTACACCACACAACACTACACACCGCCACACTACACCACACAACATCACACCACACTACACCCCACCACATCACACCACACTACACCCCGCCAGACTACACATAACTACACCACACCACGTCACATTACCCCACACCACACCACACAACACCACACCACGTCACACCATACTAGACTCCGCCACACCACACTATACCACACCACACTACACTACACCACACTACACCCCGCCACACCACACTACACCCCGCCACACCACACTATACCACACCACACCAGACTATACCACACCACACCCCGCCATACCACACTACACCTTGCCACACCACCCTACACCACACAACATCATACCACCCTACACCACACCACATCATACCACCCTACACCACACCACATCATACCACACTACACCCCGTCACACCACGCTAAACCCCGCTACACCACACTACACCACACTAAACCACGCTATATTACACTACCCCACACCACACTACACCACGCCACACAACACTGCACACACCACACTACACCCACCACACGACGCTACAACACACCACAACGCACTACACTACACTACACTACATTAGACTACACTACACTACACTACACTACACCATACTACACTGCATCATACCACACCAGACAACAGTACGCTACACTACATTACACCGCAACATATTACACCATTACGCTACACTATACTTCACCGCATCATACCACACATCACCACGCTACATTACATTAAACCAGACTATGCTACACTGCACAACAACTCACAACACTAAGAAGCAGACGAATTTGATGAACCAGAAGAAGGGACGCAGAGGTGTTTCCAAGGCACCAGGGCCGGGTTATATACTGGCCAAGACCTATTGACGCGTCCTCGTCGAGCGTCCTGGGCAACAGGTCCCTTCGGGGTCCTGGCTGAAGTCAGTAGGATCGCCGATTCCTCCGAAGTCGGAGAGTGTCTGCCTGTACGGCGAGGAACCACCAGTCTGCACACCAATAAGCCAGACATGGGACAACGGATACTCACGCAAAACTCAGGTCCTGTATGACATCACACTGATGTTGGACAACAGGATGCCTTCATCCGACATACAGGACCTCGCGTTGGAGCTCAAGCCAACGAACACAAGCAAGCAAGCAAACAAGGATCAGAAGAAGACGACGAAGCAGAAAACCGGAAGTGAAGAAGAATACGTGGTAGAAGCAGATAAGGAGGAAGAGGAAGAGTTCCGCTGCAGAAGTTTGAAGAAGGAAAGAAAAGAAAATGGGAAAGGAAAGAAGAGAAGAATTGTAGGTGGGGGAGGGGGCGGGGGGGGGGAGGAGGTTATAAGAACAATTAAGTGTACGATAAAGCATCATGGGTAGATTGGGGTGCAGGAGAAGTAGGAGAACAGAGAGAGTGCAGCAGCCAAGATCGACTCTTGTCTTTCTGTGTGACTCGGCGTTCTGGACACACACACACGCACGCACGCACGCACACGCGCGCGCACACACACACACACACACACACACACACACACACACACACGAGGGCACTACTAAATGAATACCATAATTGTCTTTTTTTTTTGGGGGGGGGGGGGGGTGAATATATTCTGAAAAAGTAATTAACAAACGTATCATTTTTGGATGTAGTCACCACTGCGTTCAATGCGAGTCCTCCAGCGCCGATAAAATGCCTGGATTCCTGTAGAAACAAATTTCTCTTGGTGGCGTGTGTAACCACTCATGCACCACCTGCTGTACCTCTTCATTGGACCGAAAAGATTTGAACCTGTCTACTCCACTCATGCACTTACTGGACTGACAGGCATGCATCACCATACTGGACCTTCATTTGCCGATGAATTCTATTGGTTTCATCCCTTCTATTGGTTTCATCCCTTCAATGATCTTAAAACGGAGAACAGAACTCTGTTCCTCTTTGGTGCCTGTCAAAAATGGGGAGGCTATCTCTAAATCGCCCTTGTAACGTCAACGTGTTCGTCTGCCTCGTGATATCACGTGCTTAACAATTTTGACGTAATAACAATATTGACAGGTACAAGACAAAAGGCATAGTTATTGCACTTACTATCACACTTTTAAGGTTTTGATTTGAAGCCCTCTCGTATATATACCTATATGTATATTCTTATTATAAACATCAGAAAAGGTAGTCATCATTTCTTGACCACAAAACCTTGGACATGGGACAACCGGAAATATTTGTGGAAAGATAGATACAGGAATATGATGAGAGAAAATTCTTGACCGTCTTGAATCATGGCACGGAAGGCAGTCAACACATGAACTGATCCATGCCGTCGGAGATCGCAACTTTTGAAGAAGCAGGATCTTGCACACCAGCCGACAAGGAACTTGATGATAATGATGCTGATGATTATGATGATGATGATGATATACGTAGTTATAGAATGGCACTTTGCATGTACTTTGTTTTTAAAAAATTGTCATTTATTCACAAATGTTTAAAAAAAATACATTACAGTCTACATTTTAAAAGCCCATCAAACCTATCATATTGAAAAAGAAGGTAGGCTGATTATTTGGGTCTTTTACTTTTGAATAATTCAAAATTTTACTTTTTAAGCCTGCTGCCTTGGTCTTCAAATCGTCGGGGCCTTACAAAAGCTTGCATTTATAGGAATGAAGTTAGAGACATTTTCAAAGTACCATCTCCACGGGAGCTGTGTTGCAGAGAATTACTTCCCCTCTAAAAACTCAAAAATCAACGGAGTTTGCAATGCCGATACTGAAATATCGCATCTGCAGAAAGGCATATAAGGATGTAATCCAGTGTTTCCCAACCTTTTTTGTACCATGCCCCACTTAAGCCTTTCTAAAATTCATATTGCCCCCCTCCCCCGCCCCATGCCCCCCCCCCCCCCCCCCCTCAACATATACATTATTTTTAATATTCAAAAGTTGAAATGTTCACTAAAGAAACTTGAATGATAGGTTTTAGGAAGAAATCACTAGGTAATTATTGAGCAAACACAGTAAGTAAATTTTCAAAACATATAATGGAGAACTGAAATTCAAGTACAAAATAATTTTAATGAAAGATTCTTCTATATTATTTTAATTATTAGTAATTATTTATTATTTAAATTTAGTGAGATCCTTGCGCTTGATGCTTGCTGCAAAGAGATCTTATATCAGGTTCCAATTTAGTTAACTTCAGTCTCAAGTCTCCCCGTTTTGTTATATTCAGCCGATTTCTTCCATTTTCGAATTGCCCCCCTTAACAGTCAAATTGCCCCCCTGTGGGGCGTGGGCCCCACGTTGGGAAACACTGATGTAATCAGATCATGATTCATCCAGCACATACAGACTGGGATGAGACTTAGTTTGGCAATGTTTCATCTACACTTTCGGTCCCCAACATGGAGGGTAGGCGGTTTGGCTGTTAAGACCTCTAGAGAGTTTATGCTTGTGACTACGATTTGCTTACTCACTTTCCTTTAAATGGACTGGTAGTGTATGGTTCCGTTGCCCTGCTACTGCGTTGAGTGCGTGGAGCGATATTGTGAGCTTGGAGTTTCGTGTGGAGTGCTTTAACACCTGTCCGTGGTTGTTTGTAGCGTGAACTGCATGTTCAGAAAAATTGCAACCGTCCGATCGCTGAGCTAACTGGGTTGCCTTAATGTGTGACTGCTGGCTTTCTAGTGACTGCCGCTTCCATCGACGATGAACTGTATTTTTCGTGGCGGACTTTTGTGTTTGCATTCTGACAGCGGAATTATGGATAGTATACCTTTGTGGGCTGTTGGTTTGTCGAGGCTCCTGTGTGGTCCACTTTTCACATGGGGTAATTAGGAGCATTATGTGTGATATTCACTGGCACAGGAACGGAGCATAATGGGGAGACCCTTTGCCGTGAAGTTGGAACTGCGACAAACGACCAACAATCATGTTTAATCTACAGATTTCAGGAATTTCTCCGCAAACAGATCTAATCCAAGCTAGAGTAAATGTAAATATTTAAACACAACTAGAGGTCTTACCGTTTATTCCACAGAGGAGCCAGATAAATAATGCGCAGGACCAGAGGAGCTATGGACTCAAAAACGTTGAAAGCCCCAGAACTACAGCTTTCTATTATACGTGTAAGTTCAAATAATCATTTATTACCCCCCTGCACTACAGATTTCTGTTCTACGTGTTAGATCAAATTATCATTTATTACCGTTAATATCATTGAAGTGTCAATAAACAACAGATAAAATGCACGCGAGTGCCAAGTTAGCTAATTATCCCGCGACAATGACAAATCGGTGTATGAATCATGCCCGCCATCAGAAAAGCCTTTCACTTTGATTGGCCAATTAACCAATATAGCTTTTCCATTTCGAGTTTTTCCTCAAGCATTTTGTTTTTCTGTAAATACCATTGATTCAGATGTTAATTATTTCCTTGTTCTATATTTTACTTGTTTCATTATCGCTAACTTTCTTTATTCTTTGCTATTTGTTATCCTCCTTCCCTTTGTCTTGTTCTTGCCATTTGTCATCCTCTTACTCTCCCCCCCCCCTCTCTCTCTCTCTCTCTCTCTCTCTCTCTCTCTCTCTCTCTCTCTCTCTCTCTCTTTCAAGGGCCGAATGTAAGACGGGCCTGCGTGCCCAATTTGTTACCCTTTTAAAATAAAGTTTGTTCGTTCGTTCGTTCTGTACATGTAACTCACCATCATTTGTGAATATGTGCAAATCGCACATCAATAGTTCCGATTTTCTTAAATGTGCATAAAACTGTTACATAGGGAGTCGAGATTGCGCAGAGGCTAGCACGTTGGCCTGCAGGCCCAGTAGTCCTATGTTCCTTTCCCTATCGAAGCGGATGTTTACACACACACACACACACACACACACACACACACACACACACACAAATAGATCTGGGCTCCCAGCCCACTCAGTCTAAGATGGCGCCATGGAATGTCTTGGGAAGTAAAACTGACCGGGCTGATATTGACCATATCACCCTTTCAGTTCCGATTGGTCTATACAACTGTGGGGCTGGCAACATATACCCCATACCCCTCAAGGTATGTGAAAGGATCCTTTGACTACATGTTTTCAACTCTTACCATTGTTTAGTCCGTATGTTTGTGAAGAGTTACACTGTGGCATAATGTTTAGTGCGCCTGCCTGTCAAGGCAGTGGTAAGGGTCCAATCGACAACACAGGCAGGATTATGTTTGTTTACCAGTATAAATCTGGGGTCGATCAAGCCTCATAAAGTGGGTAGCAGACAAGCCAGGGAATCGTCTGGGAAGGATAGGCGAAGAGGAAGGAACTGGCCTCTCCATCTCGTATGTTGTGAATGCATAACACGTCAAACCCTAGCGGTAGTATATACTATGGAGCTATCTTGATCGTATGTTCGTGAAACGTTTCCTCGCACTTTATTTACGAAAAACAATAATGCGGGAAATTTTGTCTTACGAGTAGCAATCAAATCCATGGGTTTTCGTAGCACGTTACTTTTTCATCTTTTGTTATTGAAATACAGGGTGTTTGTAGTCTCATTCAACTTTGTGTTTAGAACAATTTTGAACAATTAAGTACAATGACGTCATAAACAATGTGCTAACATTCATTAACATAAGAGAGTGATAGAAGGGCAGAATGTTAGACGGGCCTGCGTGCCCAATTCTTAACCTTTTGAAAATAAAGTTTGTGTATTCGTTCGTTCGTTCGTTAACTTAGTTACAAAAGTCATTGCTATGGTCTAACGCTGTCTTTGGGGAAGCTGGAAAGTACCAACGAAGAATTCATTAAAGCTTATTCAACAAATTTCTAACCGTAATGGGATCAGGAGGTTGTTTGTCAGGAAATATTGCTATAAATATTGGAACAACCATCCGTGTGTATCGACAGCCATTTCGAAACACTTGCTCAACCCAACAAAACAAAAATCCTTTCTTCCGTTTATAACACCATTCTGTTTGGAGTGCACAGAATTACTGCAGCAGACGGCAGCCATTCGATTCATATTGCTTCCCGATGAACTGTGGAGCACATTTTTTGATGACATCATGTTCTTCATTTTTCAAAATTGTTCTACATACAAAGTGAAGTGAGAATTTACAAACACCATGTAGCAACAGCGTTTCGCAGAACGCTTTTGTGTGTATCTCCGTCTGCTGTTTATCATCGAGTTATAGAGCCCTGCAGAACGTCGCTATTATCTCGTCGCGCCGAAAAGCCTCTTGATCTGGTGCCACTCCTCCCGCCGCAAGCGTTTCATGCCCAAAGTGTCTGCTATGTGCTGTGCCCATCTTCCTGCTAGTCGCTCCCTGGTTCTGTTTCTACAAATGCCTTTCATCAATGTTCTTCCAAGTCACTGTAACGTTTAATATTGATAAAACATTTTAGATTTCGAGACACGTTGCTATTTATGAGCCAGTTTTCTTGGATGTTCAGATCTTGTACAGTGTGTAGTTTTAACGACTGTGGGTTGCTTGAAAATTTTGCCGTTCCATGTTTTGTATTTACCTTTAATGTTACATGAGTTCACAGAGGGTGAATACAAAACTTGGAACAGCTATATTTTCAAAAAATCCCCACAGTCATTAAAAATAGACCATATAGTTTGTCTCTTGAACAATTATAATACATTGGTAGAGGTCTGAGAGAGAGAGAGAGAGAGAGAGAGAGAGAGAGGGGGGGGGGGGGGGAGCGAGAGAGAGAGAGACATAGAGCGAACGATAGACGGAAACAGATATACAGAGAAAGAGAGACGGAGAGAAAAGAGAGGGATATAGATTGGTTTAGTAAAAGTCTGAAAGAGAGAGAGAGAGAGGAAGAGAGAAGCAGGCAGGCAGACAGACAGAGAACTAGAGTGAGAGGGAAAGAGAGAGACAGAGAGAGAGAGAGAGAGAGAGAGAGAGAAGGAGAGACGAGAGCGCCTTAGGGATTATTTCCCATGGAGAGAGACAGCCATATCCGCTAAGATAAGTCAGAATTAAAATTGGTTCTCCTCTCTCTGAGCAGCTCATATATGGCTCCTCATATACTGTTTGTGCACTACAGTGGCGACACCCAGACAACAACTACATGAATGAACTGAGGAGAAACCCCGAACAAAGGGATGTCTGTTCCTAATACACAAAGGCCGCTTCAGTCATTGAGACGGTTCACCTGTTAAAGGTCAGTGACTTGCGCAACGAAACAGCAAAATGTATGACCCTCTTGATGCATGTTTCCATCCTTGCCTGCTGACCTGGTGATCATTGATTCGAATCCTCTTGGAGAGGGGGATATTTGTTTCATTGACCTTGCTCTAAAATCGACCAAGCTTAAATTGGGTACAAAGAAATTATCTATTACATAAAGACGACTAGGGTTATAATTGCACGGCATCACCCAACGAGTCTTGATTGGTCTTAAAACATGGGACCAGCACCATATACCCTGGTTCATCATCATCATGTGTCATGCCGATAAGCGTAGGCCGTCTTTGTTTCGCCATCTCACACGATCACGAGAGTCGTGAATCAGCTTCGTATTTTTGTCTCGACCATGCCACGTGGCTAAACCATCCAGATATTCACTTCTCAGCCTTCCCCACGTGCCTTTCCCCTCAATCTTGCCAGTTGTCACCAAGTTCTCTAGTTTAGTTCTTTTCATAGCGTGTTAAAAATTGTGACTATCTACGTCTAATTTCTCTAACAAGTTTACGGTTTTAATAACCTTCTTTTAGGCCTTGCTCATTGGGCTTTCTGTCTGTCCACGGCACGCTTTGGATGTTTTTCCTCATAAACGGCATTGCACGTGTTACTGGGGCCTATGAGAGAAGCAAAGAATAGTAGCAATGTAACCGGCTGTGCATGAGTTAGGGGGTTAGCGTGAGACTGACCATCTTATCACTCAACAAACTTTAGCTGCAAAGCAAAACCCAACATATCATGAACATGACTGCACAGGGTTTGGCATGAGTTAATTTATTAAGTGCCATGGGATGATTAACAGTCCCGTATCTGGCATGGGCTTATATATCGACGACATGTTGTCATTGCGTTATAGTACAACATGTATGCTACCTTATAACAACTTTAAAGTCATAACTGTGACACACCCCTACTTCCTATTGTCCGCCATCCATTGTCGTTAGGTCCATCCCTACTGTTTATTTGGCACAGAATCTGTGAAGTGAGAGTGTATGCTCCACTGTGACATACAAGGCAGACAAATAAGAGGACCATGCACCCATACGACACCGCATAGCGGGAAACGGACCCTTGACTTTGTTTTCGTATTGGGCCACCCAAAAATATTTTCCTATCTCAAAAGAACTGCTTAGTTTTAACAGAATTTGTAAAAAGACAGGTAATCTATGAAAACAAAACATCAAAGCGAAAACAGGGAACACATAATATGCTCGACTTAAACGTCGTTAAGCTTTAGATCTCAGTAGGATTCCTTACATTTGTTGCAGAGCTACATTTGAAGGCTGCTGCAATGGAATCATTAGAAAAACAATTGCCGCAGAGATATGAGCGCCTGTCAGCAGCTACCGGCAATGATACATCCCAGACATGAGATCATTATTACGGACAGGTAGCATAGACGGATTTTTTTTTTAGAGACCCAGGAGTAGTTTTGGAATATTGCGTAGCAATTTAAGAGAATTCTCTGTTATTCACTACTTCGAAGGTATACATGTACACACATATAAATGTGCAACCACGTATACAGATATGCTTGTGTATCTGTGTGTGTGTGTGTGTGTGTGTGTGTGTGTGTGTGTGTGTGTGTCTGTCTGTCTGTCTGTCTGTTTATGTAAATATTAATCGGGTAAAATATTTTATAGTGCATTAGTGTACCGTCAAAACGGCCCTGGTTCACTCTTTAGTGGTGGTCTCATGT
Organism: Cepaea hortensis; assembly: GCA_963921405.1. Taxonomy (NCBI): domain Eukaryota; kingdom Metazoa; phylum Mollusca; class Gastropoda; order Stylommatophora; family Helicidae; genus Cepaea; species Cepaea hortensis. Next base: position 93,432,386 of record OY992877.1, on the reverse strand, counting down.
TTCCCCATCTTACCTCTCTATGGGCCTCATAAACTGGGTATTAGATATTTCTCGGAGACAATAACGGCAGCAGACAAGACACTTTAAATAGCGAAGAGAAGGAATAAGGAACTAGCCTCATATTTGTATAGACCAATCAGCACCCGATGGATGATGTGGTCATTATCATACCGGCCGTCTTTGCTACCAGGATATTTCATTAAACCCACTTGGTCGACCAATGAGCTCCAGTCAATTAAACCAGAAATTTGCCTCGATGTGGGTTCGAATATATTATCAACGGCAGGCAGGTGAGCCTGTTAGTTTTCTCGACTTAATACACATAACACAAGAAAATCAGATGTATAATGTTCTTCTTCGTGTGGTCCTAACCGATTGTCATGATACCACACGAAATAATTATGAACACACACACACACACACACACACACGCACGCACGCACGCACGCACGCACGCACGCACGCACGCACGAGCACACACACACACACACACACACACACACACACAGAGCAAACAAACAATTTATTTAAAAAATGTTGGACGACTCGAATATGGTGACAATATCTGTCGTGTGTTACCAAAAAAGTGAAGGGAAGCAAAGAATAATAAATAATTTACCGACTTTCCTTGCAAGTTTTAGAAGACGAGTTCTGTGATTTGACGTGAGAACTGACAACCTCATCCCGTAGAAAACTTTATCTGAAATATCTAACCAATAATGACCAAGCCCACAAAGACTTGGCAAGAGTTGGTTGAGTGCTGTATGTCCAGCTACGGGATAAACTGCAGAATAAAGAGGTCAGCATGGTCGAATGGATCAGAACGCGCATTCCTAAACATCCGGTTTACTGATGACTTGGTATGGGGTTCAACTTGACTTGTAGACGTAAATTACAAGTACCTCTGATGTCGTGGTGGGTCCGCCTGATAGCAAGGGACACTGGTGATAGAGAAAGCTAATCCACACGCAAAATTCAGTTCAGTGCTACTAGAAGTAGTATGTATGGACAACACTTGAATTGAAAGAGAGGAAGCCCAAAACGAAAAAAAAATTAATAAAACAAACAAACAAACAAACAACTGCAGAACACGAGAGTTTGTTGGGGGAGTACAAATGAAATCGTCCTCTAATTTCTAATCACGCTAAGATGTACTACATATAGTTTATATAGAAGCCAAATCCAAAGAAGAGACAATGATAACTCCACTTATAATGCCATTTCAGGCTTAGCAAGTACAGGGTTATGTCTCAACAAAAATCACTGCTATATAACAATATGACTCTTTCTCATACTGACTCTATGGCGAAGGGGTTACGGACGCAATTCGTAAAACCGCATACCGCGTTTGAAACACAGCTACGCGTGATTTGGTAGCAGACCGCATTGCGTTGCTTTTCATACAATGGGATGAGGCCGACCGTTCAGAAAGCAATAGCAAATTACTGAACGCAAATGTGCCAAGAAATCACAAATAGACAACAACAAAAACATTACCGGGGTTTACTGCTACGTTCTATAAAGGATATGCGATTAACACTATCTCCTGAGTAGTGAATTCAGATACCTAGCCTTCTCAAATAAGCACGAGAGAACGGGAATTCCCCTGTGCAAGTCTTTTATGTTAAAAGTTCTAAGGCAGTTGGAAATCGAAAACAGTAGGCCGTAAATCCGATGTCAAGACTAAATCTATATCTATAAAACAGAGTGTATGTGGCTTTGTTTGTTTGTTTGTATTGGATGCATTCGATAACGGTACATCCGATTGAGATGAAATTTTCTACACGTCTTCCTTTCATTCCTGTGCAACCGACTGTAATAGTTTCTTAGTGTAAAATCTTCTACTTATTTAATAACATTTACTTTTTCATTTTTCATTATATAATTTCTATATAGCAGAGGGACTTCACTCTAGAAAAGTTATTTCAAGGGGCATAACTTTTAATAACATTTTTATATACTTTATAGTCATATTGTTGGACTTACTTGCACTATTGTTAAACTCTTTGTCTATAGTTATTTTCAGGCATATAAGTTATAATAAATAATGATATAATCTTTAAGGCATTTTCAAAGTTTTCATAAAAATAATGCATAATGCATAACATTGTAACCCATCTTTTTCTGCTTAAAGAACTTATCAACTGTCATGTCGGTGATTAAAAAGTTTTCATTAAAAATAATGAATGGTGTGTGGAAGGACATTCTTTTAAGTTACTGTGCGCCAGGAGCTGGGCGAAACCACGCCGGGTCAGATAGATAGACAGACAGACAGATAGTCGGGAACGGAAGCTTATTTGACTACTTATATGAATTAAATGACATGCTCCCCACCAGGGACTGGGTGAAGCCGGGCCGGGTCAGACAGACAGACAGATAGACAGTCGGGAACGGGAGAGCTTATATGACTACGTATATGAATTAAATGAGATGCTCCCCACCAGGGACTGGGTGAAGTCGGGCCGGGACAGACAAACAGACAGATAGACAGACAAACAGATAGTCGGGAACGGGAGAGCTTATATGACTACGTATATGAATTAAATGAGATGCTCCCCACCAGGGACTGGGTGAAGCCGGGTCGGGTCAGACAGACAGACAGACAGACAGACAGACAGACAGACAGACAGATAGTCGGGAACGGGAGAGCTTATATGACTACTTATATGAATTAAATGAGATGCTCCCCACCAGGGACTGGGTGAAGCCGGGCCGGGTCAGCCAGACAGACAGACAAACAAGCAGACAGACAGACTGATAGATAGATAGATCCCCTCCAGGGCCTGGGCGAAGCCGGGCCGGGTCAGCTAGTTGTTTATAAATAAATGATAGAGTACTTTACCTTGAATGTGTGCCCAGAGAAGGCACAACTTACAGAAATGCATGGCGAAGTGGACACACTGACCTTTGAGTTGTGGCCCACTCCCCTCGAAAGCGGAGCCAGGAACAAGAATACGAATGCGTTATTTTACAAGAAGCCGAATGCGTTTCCCTCCGGCAAATATATTTATGTTTGAGGCACCTACTTATGGAACACACACCTGCCGTCTACATAAATTGTTTCCGACAGCGAACTCCGCTGTCTCCAGATTATTTTAAGCATCTGTTCCATGTCTGATTGCCACTGAAGCTGCAATTATTTTAAAGCGGGCATTCTATTTTGGGAACACCTCGGCGCCAGAAGATATCCACGAGAAGTAGACACTGAAATGAGCAATATAGAGAGGAAGAGGAGGAGCAGCATGAAATGGCTGAGTAGGAGTTGGTTGAAGGGAGTTGGTTGAGGGTATATGTCCCAATGGACAATAAGTAGGAGTGCTTGAAGGGAGTTGGTTGAGGGAATATGTCCCAATGGACAATAAGTAGGAGTGCTTGAAGGGAGTTGGTTGAGGGAATATGTCCCAATGGACAATAAGTAGGAGTGCTTGAAGGGAGTTGGTTGAGGGAATATGTCCCAATGGACAATAAGTAGGAGTGCTTGAAGGGAGTTGGTTGAGGGTATATGTCCCAATGGACAATAAGTAGGAGTGCTTGAAGGGAGTTGGTTGAGGGAATATGTCCCAATGGACAATAAGTAGGAGTGCTTGAAGGGAGTTGGTTGAGGGAATATGTCCCAATGGACAATAAGTAGGACTGCTTGAAGGGAGTTGGTTGAGGGCATATGTCCCAATGGACAATAAGTAGGAGTGCTTGAAGGGAGTTGGTTGAGGGCATATGTCCCAATGGATGATAGAGGCAAGAAGAAGAAGAAGAAGAAGAAGAAGAAGAAGAAGAAGAAGAAGAAGAAGAAGAAGAAGAAGAAGAAGAAGAAGAAGAAGAAGAAGAAGAAGAAGAAGAAGAAGAAGAAGAAGAAAGAAGAAGAAGAAGAAGAAGAAGAAGAAGAAGAAGAAGAAGAAGAAGAAGAAGAAGAAGAAGAAGAAGAAGAAGAAGAAGAAGAAGAAGAAGAAGAAGAAGAAGAAGAATAAGAAGAAGAAGAAGAAGAAGAAGAAGAAGAAGAAGAAAACAAACAGAATTTAAAAAAAACACCATTGTAAACATATTACGAGATAGTTATTCCTACGGAAGCCATATTATGTATCAAATGAACGGACAAAAAGGCTCAGAATATAACAGTGCTATATGCGCAGCAGCCATTTAGGTTGAGAAATCATTAGTGCTGTCTGGAAACGAGAATATGTAACGAAGTAATTAATTGTTTACACTAAATAATGTGTTTCTTGAAGCTTTTCTCGTAGACTAGGGTAACTGAAATATATGACAGACACTGTCGCAGGATGAATACTGCCGAATTCTCGTCTAGGTCACGTATCTTGCGGTGATGTGACCAATTCCTCTCTTGGGCAATTTTCCATTGTTCAACTAAGAGCAAACAACGTTATTGCTTTACTACACAATATCTCAAATAAATTAGGCAAGCTAGTGATAAAGAACAAGTGCATCATTGTTCTATGTAGTTACTGCTGCTTTGTATGCAAGCCCTCCAGCAGAAGTGGTCGGATTTCTGCAGAAAAAAAGTCTCTTGGTCGCGTGTTCAGCCACTTAAGCACCACCTGCCTGTTGTGCCTCCTTATCGGACTAAAAAGTCTTTCCTCCCAATGACTCTTTGAGTTGTCCAAACAGGTGGAAATTACTTGGGGTTAGTTCTGGCGAGTACGGGGGATGTGGTGCCCAATGAAAGTGGAGGTCTTTGATGGTTTCAACGGACAGTATTGGGTCGAGCATTGTCTTGTTGCAAAAGGACGCCGTTACTCAGAAGTCCACGTCGTTTGGATTTGATTGCGGGTCGAAGGTAATTCGTGAACAGCTTTGTATACTGGGGGAAGTTTTCCCTCTTGGCATTTGGTGCTCTAAAATAACGTCTCGTTTATTCCCCCTCCCCTCCCCCAAAAAGTCAGCATAACCTTCCCTGCAGATGGCTGCGTGCGAAACTTCTTTGGTTTCGGTGATGAGGGATAGTGCAATTCCTTGCTCGCTCTCTTAGTTTCCTGCTCTTGGTAGTGAACAGAGGTTTCATCTCCAGTAACACTTCTTGATAAGAAACCATCACCTTCTGCTTCAGAACACTGAAAAAGTTCTTGTCAAGCATCATTGCACCGCTGTTTCAATTCTAGAGTAAGCTGCTGTGACACCCACCATGGAGACACTTTGCAGTACTGTAGCACATCTGTAGCACATGATGTGGTGTCCTGAACCATGACAGATGTCAAGACGTGCGCCAATGTCACTCACAGTCAATCGGCAGTTTTCCTTACGAGGCCTTCAACGGCTGCAGCCGACTCTGGGGTCACTGCTCGGTGTGTCTGACCCGGTCGTGAACAGCTTGTCATAGAAGTCACGCCGTTTTGAAACTTCCCACTACACTCATACACTTGCTGGACTGACAGGCATGCATCACCATATTTGTTTTTTTTTTTTTTTCGCAAATCCTTACAGGACATCGCAGTCAACACCAACATGTTTCAGCTGCTGTTGATGTCTTGGCAAGTTTTCTCGTTCAGTTGTTTGCCATTGCTTTCTGATCGACCAGCTCACATAACCGTGTAAGTAACCAACGCGTCGCGATCCATCACCATACTGGATCACCATATTTGCCGATGAATGTATATAGTTTTCACTTTTTCACTTATTTAAAAAAAAAAAAGAAGGTTAACAGAACGCTGCTCCTCTTTGGTGCATGTCAAAAGTGGGGAGGCCACCTTTAAACTGTCCCTATGACGTCACCATGTTCGTCTGCACATGATGTGACGTGCTTAAAACTTTTAACATCCTTAACAAGATTATTGACAGGTTACAAGACAATGGCATGGTTATTGTAATTTATATCACAGTTGTAAGTATTATTTTTTAAATTTTAAGCCCCTATGGCCAGTCTCTGTGGCTGGGTTTTTTCGAGACAGGTATAGGAGCCGGTCGTTCAGAAAGCAATGGCAAACTACTGAACGTAAAATTTGCCCAGGAATCACGACCAGCGAAAATGCTGGGTTTGACTGCTACGTCCTGTGAAGGACATGCAACTTATTTTTTTTTTATTATGTACAAATTAGATGTAGTCAGTCAAGAAATGTTTACCCGCGTTAAGAGAAGGAATAATGACAATTGGCAGACTTGATGAGGACAGAGCAAGGAATAAACACTGAGATAAATTCTTGGATGGCCACACATATACCACATGGCATCATCGTGGCAAGAGAGTGGTGATGGGGAACCATTACCGTCCACGCTTACCAGCATGGCACATGATGGTGATTATGGCAATTCGGAATTATCTTCACACACAAAGTGCATTGTATCAGTGTCAAAACTAAATAACAACTATAAGAGATTGAAGAAGAATTGAATCAACAGAGATGACTTGTTTCCGAAGAAAATTTAGTGTAGCAAGAATAGATAATTATTATGACATCAGGAATCAGGAGAGTACCATGTCGGCAAGAGATTTTATTGAGTTACAGCTAAACATATCCCCCACTCATCTATTAAGATCAACACGAGACAATATATGCGATACGTAAAAACAAAGATTACCAACATTTAGATAAAGCGGCAAGAGAACACGGAGAAGACTGTGGCGATGAATGAGCGGGATAGCAGAGATACACACGTCACCTTGCGCCCATCATCTACAACAGCTAATTCATGGAAGCTCTTTCTAACCCGATACAGAATTAAGAGAGACAGACGGTGGGATTGAAGAATAAAACAGGTTAAGTGTTGATTCATGAAGAGGGTTGGAACACTAATTTTGTGGCTGGAATTGTGCACCAAAGTATTTCGAAGTCATTTGAGAATTGAGTCCGTCAATGGGTACGGTAAAGAAGTAAACTCATTTTTATAGACCAATCGGCAATCGATGAGTGATGTGCTCAATTTCCCAACGGTGGCTTAACTTCCCAGGAAAATAACTTGTACCTATTTGAACGAGGGATGACCTGAGAGCTCAGGTCAAATGTTAAAATAGAAACATTTCCGTTTTTATAATAGAGATTCAAGTTCAGGCTGCGGGCCGGCATAAAAGCCTTCTAGACACTGCGCTAGTTCCACTTCCGGACTAAGTTGGACAACTTAAAAGAACTATATGAAACTCATTATATCAGCTTCATCAAGTTGAATTTAAAAACAAACAAGAATATAATGGCTGTATACAGGGGTTAATGAAATGCAACAGAAAACACGTTTCCCGACACCTTCCGCTTCATTTTTCCTTTACCTTCCACTCCTTTTGTTTGTTTATTACGAATCCTATGAAGGACAGATTTTCCAATGAGTTTTAATTAGCACTAAACGCTTTTCGGACATGTGTCTTTGGAACGTGAAAGTTTAATTAGGGGGCCTTTGTACAGAGAGACGAAACCGCATTTGAATCGTTTTTTTGTGCGCAGAATCCCTCCATTGATAAATCTGTTGACACAATTGTTTTATCAGTTGTCTTTATTTTTGCTTCTGTTCCATTGGGAAATAAATTGTGTTTTTCAATTTGTTCTTGCGCTGACTTAATTACTTGCTTAATTCCCGTTCGTGTTGTTAAGCTTGTCGTGAGCATATCGAAGTTCACGTATTTCTATTTCCAGATAACAAAGGGGTCTTATTGTTCCTTTGTCAATATTTTCTTTAACATTTTACACGCTGTTTTGCATTACTTAAGTTACACAGATAAGGGGACAAGTTGCAGTCCTGTCTGACTCCCTGTTCTATACACAGATAAGGGGACAAGTTGCAATCCTGTCTGACTCCCTGTTCTATCTCAAACCAATCTGTTGTAGCATCAAATATTCTCACGGGGTCTTTTAAGCTATCATTGTTATTAATTATATCACAACGATCGTGATGAACTTCGTGATGGATCATAATAACTTCATTATACAGAAAAGCAATTCGTCACAGAAACAGTATTACAGGAGTACCTAAGAGAAGCCAAGATATAGAATCGCGTCGGTTATCACTTGTTCGTTCATGTGATTTACAGAATATTATTATTATATGTGTTTAATTTTAATGAGTCAGGTCTTACTGAGTTATGACGGAGCTACCGTACGAGAGGAGACAGTACTACCTGTTTTCTGTTAGCGCCGCACGTTGTGTGGCGCTTATCAAACCCGACATGCCACATTGTGCAAACGGCTTCGGGCGGAGGAGCGCAATTGAGAGGGTACAAGCCTTACCCTAGTGCGAGGAAATCAAACCTAAAGACTAAATATAGTGGCAGGGACGACCACGCCCAAAGCCTTAGTTGGCAACCGGTCTTCGACACAAACAATTGCTTATACCACTTTGTGATCAGTGTATTCTCTCTCTGCTGATTTAGTTTCTATTACAGTCGATCTTCCCTTGTATCATAACCTACCCCAACGTCTCAATATTTATACATATTTATGTTGGCGTATTTGTTTTATGGGTTGTCATTATTTGTCTTCTTGTTGTATTGAGGCCGGCTCTCTGGTCTAGGGGTTACACGACTTTCTCCGTAATCCCGTATACTCTCGTAACGTAGCGTGACGTGCGCGAGAATTTGTAGCGGTTTTCTCTGCGTCGGTAACTTACGGGGAATGTGAGCCGGTCGCTCAGAAAGCAATGGCAAACTACTGAGCGTAGTCTTGCCAAGAAATCAACAATCAGCTGAAAGATGCTGATGTTGACAGGGATGTCCTGTAAAGATTATGCGAAAATAAGTTGTATTGAGATATAAATTTTGTTTTCCACGTTGTTCTCGCAACGAGTTAATCAGTTTCTTTATTCCCATTTGTGTTGTTCATATCAATAAATTGTCTAGAGCAAGAACACTGTCTTTATCAATAGACAACGAAGTTTTATTTAACAAAAATTTGTTTTTACCCCGTTGATAAAAACTATGACTGAAATGTTCTCTAGTATCTGTGTGTGTCCTCCCTTCGTCGAGCTTCCCAGTTATATTTAGCGCTCATTGGGTTTCTGGTAACTTCAAACATTTAATGTCGCTCATTGGGTTTTTGGCAACTTCCAACATTTAATGTCGCTCATTGGGTTTTTGGCAACTTCCATCATTTAATGTCGCAACCAGCTTTGGGCACAGGCCACGTTTTCAATCGAATAAACACTTTAAAACCACACAGATTCCGCTGTTTAGGTTAATGTCCAGCTCTATTTTGGCTCAGCAGTTTCCAGTCAGCCTAGACGTATCGGCTCTGGGTTAAACGACTTTCAGGGGATGTATCTTCCAATTGTTATCTCAGCAGTTGTTTCGGCTACAATAACCGCGTGGTAAATGAACCTCAGTAGATGGGGCTCTGGCTGTTATTGCCAATGATTATTCTAATGATCCTAAGATTGAACGGTCGGGTGAATATAACAGAAAAGAGATTCTTCTTGTTTACAATATAAAAACTATTATGTTGTGAGAGAATAGTATATAGTGATTAATTATGTAGACAGCTTCTCTTATTTTGCAGGCAGCTATTTATTCTTTCCCAGAGATTATCGGTGTGTGACGTATCATGATCTAGGCAGTTACCTCTTCTTTCCCAGAGATTATCGGTGTGACGTATCATGATCTAGGCACTTACCTCTTCTTTCCCAGAGATTATCGGTGTGACGTATCATGATCTAGGCAGTTACCTCTTCTTTCGCAATGGCTTTATTATGTAGGTAATCAATAATAGATGATGATCGGTTGAAGCATCAAACAAAGAAAACGAAAAACAAAAACAATAAGTTGTATCACCATTCAACAAATTTGACATCTAAATAACTAAGTTATGAAAGTAAACTAAGCGTGGTCACATGCTGTACTGCATAATGTTATACGGTGTGGAATTATGCACAATGAATAAAATAAGTAAGAATAAAATTGGAAGGTTTCTTGCATGGTTGTATAGACGAATAAGAAGAATATTATGGCAAGGCAAATATTTAAAAATCTGCCTTTTTTCTAAAAAGTAAACATTACAAAATTATACCAAGGTTGGACAAGTAAGACACTTTGGCCAGGAAGAGGGAACAAGTCTTTGATAAATGATGTGCATGATGGGAAAATAAGGGGGGGGGGGGATAGTACCAGAGGATGACAAAGTTACATGTGGGTGAACTATATCAAGAGCTCCACTGGATGACACACATGTAAGTGCACCGCAAAGACCTAGGACGGAATCTGATTGAGACACATTACAGCAGATTGTGAATGCGGAGCTGGCACTTGTTAATGTTAAATGTTATGTGACGTGACTGTATCGTATGCTCACTCATTAAGATACAGCTTTTGCAGATGTCTGATTTAAAAGCGTGAATAAATCATTTACACCGAAGGTAATGTCACAAAATAAAACCTTGCGTTTAACCAGTTGATTATTATAGAGGCTTTCTGATTAAACGGACTATCTGCCAGCAACAACTATTTTCAATCAATCATGTGCCATGCCGGAAAGCGTGGGCGGTCATGATTCGCCATTTCACTCGATCACCAGAGTCGTGGATCAGCTCAGTGTTCCTGTCTCGTCCATGCCATGTGGCCAAGCCATCCAGGTATTTTCCTCTCGGTCTTCCTCTTGGTCTGTTCCCCTCGATCTTGCCAGCTGTCACCAAGTTCTCCAGTCCATTTCTTCTCATAACATGTCCAAAAAATTTTGACTGTCTACGTCTAATTTCTCTAATCAATCTACGATTTTCATTTGTCTCTTGTAGTACTTGGTCATTGGTTTTTCTATCTGTCCATGGCATTCTTTGCATTTTCCTCAGAAACCACATTTCTGCAGCCATCAGATGTTTTTCAGCTTGACTGCACATTGTCCAAGTTTCACATCCATACAAAAGAACAGGCTCTATGTATCCCCTCAACACTCTTTTTCTCGTTTCAATTGACATAATTTTATTGGTCAGAATGTTTTTCATCTTGCTAAAGGCTACCTTCGCAATGGCGATTCTTGTTCTAATCTCTTCAAGGCATCTGCCATCAGATGTTATGACTGTTCCGAGATAATTGAACCGATTCACTTGCTGAAGAATATTCCCATTTACTTTTATATTACATTGTGGTACTTCGTTCTTCCTAGTGACGACCATAACCTGTGTCTTCCTACAATTTAATTCCAACCCCAGCTGCTCACTGTGTACAACCACAATCAATCAATCATGTGCCATGCCGGAAAGCGTGGGCGGTCATGATTCGCCATTTCACTCGATCACCAGAGTCGTGGATCAGCTCAGTGTTCCTGTCTCGTCCATGCCATGTGGCCAAGCCATCCAGGTATTTTCCTCTCGGTCTTCCTCTTGGTCTGTTCCCCTCGATCTTGCCAGCTGTCACCAAGTTCTCCAGTCCATTTCTTCTCATAACATGTCCAAAAAATTTTGACTGTCTACGTCTAATTTCTCTAATCAATCTACGATTTTCATTTGTCTCTTGTAGTACTTGGTCATTGGTCATTGTAGTACAACCACAGCGTCTACTAATTGTTGCAGATCCTTTGATCAGTCTTTAAGCTATTTTAACTAACAGAAAAAACAAATCGGATGTCAAAATCCCAGGACAATATTTGTAGCTGCACGTGTACATCTGGTCGACGGATTGGGAACACTCGGTGGTGAGTGAGACGGATCCCTGCATCGCTTTGACAGTTCATCAACATTCGAATACAGATAGAGCCCGTCAGATCCTGGTTACAATCGGATGTCAGCCATCACAGGTCGGGCAAGGTTAACAGCTGCAGGTGTCTAGGGGAAGTGGGTGAGCTGAATCATACATCGCTTTGACAGTTTATAAACAGGTCGGATTGAAAGCGGAAGTACTCAGCTCGGAAGAAAACAGTCCGTCTGTCAATTTATAGTTTCCGGACATCAAGAAGATTGGCAGCTTGTTGGGGAAACCCGTTGTTGTATCATACGGTAACTCGCTGGTTTGTTGTGGGAGTCAAAACAACTGATGACAACTTTGACAGTGACTAAGCCAGGGAAAATGGATTCTTGACAATGGATGATATGTCCAAATAACACCTGTGTGGACAGGAAGAATACCGTCACGTGACCAATTTTAGGTTTTGCCAAAAACCATGATTGGAGAGGACAGTTGAACTCAAACCTTGGATTTTAGCGGACGTGCTTCGGCACTGCGGTTTTGATTGGAAAATGTCTACCGTGTGCGAATTGAGTTAATTTAATTTTACACGTGCCTGTCATGGCAAGAGTGGATGTAATTGGTTCTAACTGCGGTGTGCCTAAGGTAGAACCTATTATAATTAGTTCTAATTAATATAGGCTGTAGCCTTGTTAAAACTAAAGTGTGATGATTAGCACTGTTAGTGGAAAACTAGCTAGAGTAGGGAAGTGATACTTGGCTCTGTTGGTTGAAAATAGATTAGTGAAGTGTTGATAAGCTTTACTAGTTGAGAATTGAGTAATGAGGGATAATTGGGATATTCCAGTAGGTGTCCCTGGTGGGCGGGGTTCCGCATTCTGTTTGTTGATTTTTTTTCTTGTCTTGGCCTGATGATAACCTATGTGTTCAGTCATCTGTCCCTGACAGAGTAGGTTCACTTTATTTTCTGAGCGAGGCCGATGGCCACGATCATCTAATAGAGATCAGTGACGGGGAGGCTATCACCAGTTGTATGATTTATTTTACAGGTTCCTCTGGTTGGAATGAAGAACCCGGAACCAATGAAAAATCCGATCCCGGATAAATTATGATGTAGAGAGATGGGCCAGCAACTTTCGCAACGGAAGAAGTTAATACACATTGCTCGGTGGAGCCTAATGGTATATGTATCCTACATGAGTGAATACCAATCGTTAACACGCCTGAAGTGATGGATGTTCAGCCCATGAGGAACTAGATCAGTAGGAACTGATGTTCACATTAGATGAAACCAAACATTGAAGTGTAGTTGTTCCATGTATCTAGGAAATCAGAACTTTCAGACTATATCTAGTGAATAAAGCAAGCCATTTTTGTCTAGATACATTGACTGTTTAAGAGTGAAAATACAGAACTAATAGGAACCGTTGTGTTAGGAACAATAATAGTATTTTCCACGGATTATATATTTACATGGGATTCAGATCTCATGGTCATCAGAGCTCCTGGAGAAGGACATGTCTGGAGAGAAGGATACGACTTCGGTGAGGTCTATTGTACTGACTCGTGTGATGTCGTGTAATCCTTGCCATGATGTGTGCACTATGATCCTGAACTTTGAGGGCTGACATATACATTTATGTTATTATACACGACACACATTTTTCTTCGCATACACGTCTCATATACGTTACACTTTTCTTTTAATAAATTAATCTTTATTAATTTTTAGAAGCAAGAGTTGTTGAGTATGTTGCGTTGGGGAAGTATGAGAGGGGGCATAGTACGACAGTGAGAGAGTGATAGGAAAAGGTGTCCACGGGCTGATGGAGTGTGTTGGACGGAAGCTGGTGGATTCTCCAGGATATTGATAGGAAAATAAATATTATAATGTGGGTGTTGACTCTCCTCACTCCAGGGACGACACTTTAAAGGAGGACACGACAGGTAATCCAAACAAACAGAGACCAAAGAAACAATGTATAATTATCGGAACACTTGGGAATCACTGAAAAGAATCTGCAGTGTATCATTTAGTAGCCTTTTGGAACTATGCAAACGTATATTTAAACGTAATCCCTTCTCACGCTAGACTGTCAGAGTAACTAGCAACGATTGTCTGGAAGAGGTTAATGAACGTAGAGCATGTAATGAGAAGAGAGGTGCTGGAGAATATCGTGAGTACTGTAAAGAACAATGAGAAAAGAGGCAGAGGCAGACCAAGAGAACGGATACTAGATGCACAATGATTATGACTGAACTGACACGCTGGCATGGAGGAATGTCATCAGCAAAATTGATCCAGAATATCAAGGGCAGATATCTGTGGAGTGAGTGACAGGAACGCCTGTGACATTTGGCGGGTGTCGTATGTTGGTGTGAAGACACAGAAAGATCCCTATCTCTAACGAACGAGGGAAGACAAAATAAAGAATTCCCCCAAAGATCCCAGTTAAAGAAGTATTTATGCTGAAAACTAAGAAAATACTGCTCTCAGAAGACTTCCTATAGCAAAGGAAAGAGACTTCATAGACAGAAAGAATAACAACGAATTGATTGTATGGTTAAAGATACAGTGTTCAGTGGCAGTCCTATACTTTATTTCTCTGTTTTAGGTTTCACTAATAATGTATGTTACTTTGGTCAACCCAAGTTACTTTACAGACATTCGCTGACACGCTAGACTGGTAACGTATAGAAATAATTAGAAGATGTGCAATTACTTAGAACAACATCAATGGGATAAAATGCAAGTAACATCTTGCGTGAAATTGTAGGATACTATGTTACATCTATAACTACATCAGCACTACTAAGCTAATTAACTTGTATGGTATATGCCTGGTTCTACCACATCTAGTTGCCACTTCTACATTTTTCAACAGGTTGTCTGCACAAGGCTAGGCTATCTAGAATGTTGACACTCAGCTCCTGGTCAACAAAACCAATATGTAATTGATACATAAGGCAAAGAGCACTCTCTATGTAGACTGTCTGAACTAGGTTTCAACTCAGATATTTTTCAAACAACCATTGTAAGCTAGCCTGTCTTGATGATGTTTTTATCTGTGCATAAAAACACGACAGTGTTTAATTATATGTTGTGGTGTACTTTTTATAAACACCCAGTGATGATCCTTGTTTCGACTCTCACAATCTCTTTGTATATATGGTTTACTTCACAATGAAAAGAAACATGCAACAATTTAAATATTGTGTCTTTCAAACACCGATGGTTTGACCAGCTGAAAGATGCTGAGGGTGAATAAACACACGAGAAAGAACACAAATGTTGTAGTTTTCATAATAACATTAGCAAAAATATCAGTGCTGTCACTTTAGAAGAAAAGCACATGGCTTTGTTACCATAATAGCATACACAAGCGTGATACAGTTATCATTATACAAAAACACGATGGTGTTGTTTGCCTGTTAACCTGAGCATGTCTGTCAAACTGTTGCCCCTTATGGAATAATAATTAGCTTCAAACGGTGTCCAGTGCATGCATATTATTCATTGTGGTGAGTGATTACGTGTGAGAAACATTATTCTTCTCCTTAGTTCATTAATTATAATGCTTGTAGGCAGAATAAGCACAGGTAACTTGAGATTGTCACATCTCCATATAGTCTGGTGATGAGAATAATGATTAAAAGGATTTGGTATATATGTATCTTATTTTACCCCAATTCTTCTCATGGGAAATTATAACATAAATACATCCAACCTGACAACACGATATTATAACCATACATAATATAACTGATTAAAGAATATTTTGGGAATATGATATTGTATGATTACATTAATTCCAACATGACTGGCGTTTATTCACATCATTATTATGACAGCCTTAGGAATGGCATGGAAAGGTGCGAGTACACATATAGATATAGGTGTTTTGTTTTAAAGTTGCATATCACTTACAAGACGTTGCAGTCAACACCAGCATTATTCAGCTGCTGTTGTTGTTCTTGGCAAGATTACGCTCAGTAGTTTGCCATTGCTTTCTGAGCGACCGGCTCACATACCCAGTAAGTAACCAACGCGATACGATCCGCTGCCTAATCTCGCGCAGATGTGTTCCACACGTGGATATACGGGATTACGGAGAAAGTCGTTAAACCTTTCGACAGGGAGACCGGCTATATAGCGATATAGGTTGGGCAAGATATAATCAGGTGGACAGATAAGATCACCAATGTCAGTTGGCAGAGCACATAATGACGATGGCTATTCCAAGATTCTCTTAAACCAAATATAAATTATTATAATCAAATATAATTAAATCAAGGACTAAGATCCGTGGAGAGAAATGAACTCCCAAGTTTGTGTTTCAGAACACATGATAATGATAATGATTAGCAACATTTCATACATTTCACACCATCAATATTATCCCATACTTTCCAAGTACTGCTGAATCCAGCGCTGTAGTAGTCTAGCATTTCTGCTTCAATTTTGTGTGTGTGTGGAATCGTTATATCCAAGAAAGTAGATGCGTGGTACTTTGCAATTATGGGACACTTAAATTCTAATAAGATAATTCCCCCATGCAAATCAAGCATCAAAATTAGCATTACATTAATGTTAAATATGCATATAAAATCATACATGAACACTCATAAATGTACAGATTATAAATGGTTGTTAGACCATGTTAGAAGAAGAGAAATAAGCTGTTATGGAAAACACTGAATTCACAGCGTGGAGTTTGTCGGGGGCACATCGAAACAGTTTTCTAACCAGTATCTGAATTCATGACGATTAACGAATAAAGTAGTGTTGGTCAACCTGTTTGACTCGGGCCCCGAAGGTTGTGTGTTCGATTACGGGTCGCATTCTTCGGTTCACGAGTGAAATATTTCGGAGACTCCTATGGGTCGTCGCTAGAGCTACGGAGTACGTACTTTGTGCGTCGCTTTCCACGCTGCGGAAAGAGACCGAGGATAAAACCAGGTGCAATGAAGTCGACCCTATCAACTTTTAAGCGAATAAAGTAGTGTAGCTCTAGCAAAATAAGTCATAATCTCGAATCCCAAGCAATGTACTATTTGTTCACTTCTAGCTTGGAAAATGGTCATCGTTACAGACGTATACTGTTAAAAAAACAACAACAACAAACAAACAAACAAACAAACAAAAATAAACGCAACATTATTGCAGTTTCAATTGCAAACATGTACCAACATTTTATTGACAATGCTGATTCGCCCAACGTAATCGGTTCTGACGATGCCTGTCCGTAAGAACAGGACCTCTGTAGGGTCTACTAGCGCAAAGACCACGTCGTGCAGCCGGTTCCTGACCGTTTGATCTGAAATTCGACGAGCTCCAGGTCTTAACTGGACCGTAGAGGACGCAGATGCAAGTCAATTCCTAAGGTGACGCAGCCGTATGAAGCGGTCTTCGGCAGCAGTTGTGATTATGGGTCTTCCACTGCGCGGCCGGTCTGCCGCTGAGCCGGTTTCCTGACTAATGGTGCTTCTAGCCACGTTAAATTCTTTGACTACTACACTTTGTGACTGTCCAGCCTGTAAACTTCCAATGATGATGAGTCGTTGTTCTGTAGTGAGATAAGCCATACTTGCGCATTGAATTTTCAATTGAATTTATTCGAGGAGTGTCAATCTTTTATAGACATCCAAGAATATGGTCAGAGAGTTTTTTGTTCAGCACGTTTCACGGGATTATCATGAACCTGTCACGAGTTATTGTCAAAAATGTTGTTTTGACCTTGACCTCTTTCAGGACCTCACGAATCATGAAGTAAGTAAAATTCAGGTAATCACAAGAAGTTAATGACCTGATAGACACAGTCGATAGGTTGACTGATGTCCAATCAGCGATTATCTTTTATAAAGGTAACACCAAAAATGTTGCGTTTCTTTTTTTTTTCCTCTCTTTTTTTTTTTTAACAGTATACATACTCAAATAAAACCCCGCACTGAACGAGCGGAACACAAAAAGAATTTTAAAAGAAAAATAAGGGCGGAAAACCGTTGACGGAAGTGTACTGTGTTTCTTTCCCTGGAACCTTCACTGACCGTTACCATCGCCTACCCCTGTCCCCATCGCACCACACACTCTCAGATTGTATAAATATTAACATTAACACCCAGTGCCTTGTCGGCTGGCGTGGGCGATCATGCTTCTCTACAAATTCGTGTGTTGACTCCCTTCCGTGCCATGACACAAGACTGTCAATAATCTTCTCACGCTGTCTTCCTCTAACTCTCTTTCCGCAAATCTTTCTGGTTGTCACAACATGTTCCAGTCTTTGTCTTCTTATAATATGGCCAAAAACAATGACAGCCTCTTTCTGATATTTGTGATAAGTTGTCTTTGCGACTCAATTTCCCTTAAAACGCCCTGACTGCTCGTTTTGGCTGTCCAATTAATTTTCAGCATTCTTCTGTAAAATCACACCCCAAGGCTTCCAGGGATTTTTTTTTCGCCTGTTTACTAATTGTCCATGACTCACAGCTGTATGTTAAAACTGGTTCTATGTAACATGCAAGAACTCTTTTTCTGACTTTCAAGGGCATTGTGACGAAACGCGTTTATCTGTCTTTGGTCGTCAGGATCCCGCACTATTTTGGCGCGTCATCGGGGGACTTTACCAGCTATAAATAGACTGAGGGAAGCCGATGGAGGAATTACCATCTAGAATCTTCTCGGAGCACCTGAATTTGAGTGACCCGTGAGGCTGGGTATAGCACTAGATTCTCGTGCAGAGATATCTAAAACCTCTAAGCGGGGAATGACTGTGTCCCGAGAAAGTGTCTTTTCCTAAGAAGCACTAGCTCCTCGTGCGCATTGAGTTGGCACGAGTGGGGAAATTGGCTAAACCATTCATTCACTTCATTTTGCTCGAAGAGAGCAGACGCAGGCCTGTGTTGAGCCATTTTGTGTTGCGTCTCACCTCAACCATGGTTCGGCTGACTGTTATAGAAAGGAGGCTGAGGAGCCCTTGAACAGTTCTGAAAGCTGACTGGAGTCTGGTTCCGTAGTTTCAGGTACTTATTTGTTTAAGTCATTTAACTTTGTAATTGTGTACAAACCGCCATCGTTCTAACCTCATTACCTATGCGGATGTCTTTGCATAACTAATTAGCAAACCGATCGATAGCGCTGTTGAAGGCTAGGTCGTGTGTTGTTTACCCACGTGTGTTCGCGACTCAGCTGTTGGGAACGCAGGCATGCGATGTGGGCGATTTTGGTTTAAATTATATTTACCATGTATCGCAAATCGTTGCATCTATTAGGTTGCTGTGTTAGAATAAAACAGAGTTGATAGGGCCTGATAGAAACCTAGATTTATGTCAGTCAGTTGCTGAAGCAAGGAGAACGGTTAGAAAACCAGGTAAGTTGGTAGGTGGAGATTCAGACAAAACTGTGCTTAGTTACCAAGTAAAGATAGAACTTAAGTCTGTGCCACCAGGAATGATGTAACTATTGTGTAGTAACTTAATAGTGAATTCATTGTGTGGAACACGGGATTTCTGTATGAAGGTAAGTCTGCATTGATGATATATATATATATATATATATATATATATATATATATATATATATATATATATATATATATATATATATATATATATATATATATATATATATATATATATATATGATGTGGCATTGTGTATATATATTAGGTCATGGCATGTGATACTTCCTGGAGTAATTCCGAACGCCGAATAGGTCGACGCGTAATAACCATGCGTGCCGTCGCGATATACATATGCGTTCTGAATTCTTGTCTTAGCTATCCTGTTCTTTCATACTGGCGCTAGTGCGAATGAATGCTAAGGTGCTGGAAGTATGGAAAGATGCAAGGAGGTTGTATGAGACAGGGGACATATAGGATATGGGGGATTTGAAAGCAAGTTATGAAAGTATAGGTTGGCAGACCAGGCCAACGATGAAGTTCGGTCCCGGCCAAGGCTAAACCACTTGGGAGGGCTGAACTGGAACATCACCCTTGGAACATGTGGGGAACATGTATTATCAAGAAGGCTTCTTGACTCTAAGGAGGAGTCTGATAAGAAGAGTTTGTTATGGCGTGGGCAGGTGGCCCCACCAGCAAACAGGCATGTGTACATATTGGATGTGATCATGTACTATTCCTATATCCTGAGGGATGGTATATTGATCAGTATTATGTTTATTAATGAACATTGATGATGTAAGGAACGAGTCCAGGGACTCTTTACCTTAATGTTTAGTTCGATTAAATTAGAACTATGATAACAGCCTACTATCACGAGTGACGTTAGCGACGACTGGTAGATGATTAGGGATAGGTGAGACCTACGATCAGACTCGTCATTCTGATTTCTTGCTCTGTTTGACGGGCTGTTCTGTGAGGCCAGCTGACATTACTGAACCCATGCTTTACTACTCTCCAGATAGAGATAATGCTTTAGTTATATGCATAACTAAATAGCATGACTGAGGGTTGAGTAGTCATTGGTAGGATGCATGTGGACTAATGTTTGGGCCAGTATACTCTCACCGGTCGCTCTTCCTTTTCAGGAGTTTGCCTGTTGAGGAACCAGTCAACTATATTTGTCGTTGGCGGGAAACCACTTCGTGTAACACAGCGAAGGGTCCAATTCTTTACTTATTACGCCAGACTCAACCACACCATGTACCCAGTGTGATTCATCATGCGTGAAGGTTTGCATCCAATGATTCAGGTGCCCTGAAGGTGCACGTGTGGGACATGATGGTTTGTGTTGTTTTTCTGCATTAGAAGATACTCTTATTTCAGCCAGGAACATTTCAGCAATTTGAGCAATCATGCTCAAAGAAAGGAAACACCTGACCGTATATTATTACGGGGGTTCCGCCTAAACGCGGAAAAAGATTTAGACACTTGAATGGTTCTTGTGACAGCTTGGGTGGCAGGTCTTGAGAAGAACTACACCAGCTATTCATTGTAACTTGTGGCAAGTGTTACCAGGTGGAAGGGACAATAGATTATAGTCCAACCTGAATTGTCTTCCTTGAAAGTAGATGTCTGATTCTAATAATGTACTGAACGAGTATGAAGACTTTGAACTGTGTTCGTGTAGGACTCAGTGACATACCAGTTGCCTTATCTGATTCTTCAAGCAGTGTTACTGTGCTATGATTGCGGGACCATTAGATTGGTCAGGGACTTATTGTACAACCAGTGTTCCGGTGTTACGGGACCATTGAATTGGTCAATAGACTTATTATCCAACCACGGATAATGTACTACTGAGGGACCATTAGATTGGTCAGTGACTACTTAGGTTCATCGAAGTCACGAATACTTGGAGTCAAATCCAGGAGGATTGTCTCCCAGCCAGTGTTGATAGAGAACTGTGTATTAACAGTGACTTAGTAGGAGTGATAAAGATGCAGTTGGTCCAGTTGAGTGAGGTCCAGCGGTGACTCTATTGTTGTGGATCCACGCTCTGGGGACGGAGTGGTCTCCAAGGTTCTAGTCATCTCACTGGAAGGAAGCCGGGTGAGTGACGGACCGACTGGACGGGACATCTGCATCCAATCTACTTCTCAACCTGATGATGACAACCATATCTCTGCTTCTGTCTCTACTCTATCCTCTATTTGTGTAAATAGATTATTCTATCAGGATGTTCATTTCAGTTCTATATTCTCAAGGGTAGAATAAACTTTATGTAAGTTGACTTGCTCTTTGTATAATGATTGAGTGTGGTCTCGGACGATGCCTAAGTGTTCATTGTTCCACAGGAGTAGGTATTTAGTGGGGGTCTAGAATCTGGAGGGGCTTGTAGACATAATTAACTAATATGAGATCAGCCACAGAGTAAAAATGTGTATCTGCCTATCCAACCCCTGGGGCTAGAATACACGGGAGTGCTAGAGACACCTCGGGTGTGGTTCACTCTCACTACCCAAGGCGATCTTGTTACACTCCAGATACAGAGTGGGGGCTCGTCCAGGATTATTCCAAGCTCTCTGTGTGTTTTAGAACTCTCGCATAGGGATAGGGACTTAGTTTATATCCTCTACACTTCAGTCTTTATAAGATTCTACTACTTCTACCTATCTCATAACTGTCTGACGTACATTTGTGTTGTGGTGTTTAGTTAATACTATTGGTTATTGATTCATTGTATTGCTTCACCCACACATACTTGAGTACTCACCTCTCATAGTCAACATGTCTACCCAAGAGTTAGACTTAGACAAAGTTCAGGAAACTGGGCGTAAGTCAGGTTTAGAGGGAGATGCTTTGAAATCCTATGTGCAAGAGGTGGAAAGAAATTTTCGCCAAGAGGAAAGAGAGAGGAGGAGAGCAGAAAGAGAACTGGAAGCCAGTAAAGTGGCTCTAGAGGAAAAGAGGATAGCGGCTGATAGTGAAATGAAACGGCTTGAGTTGGAAGCCGAGAGAGAAAGACGTGACCATGAGTATCGAATGAAGCTACTTGAGGCACAAGGGCCTGCTACTGGTGTAACTGATGAGCTGTGGGAGGAGGTGTACCTCCTAGCTCAGAGTCAACCAGTAGACGTGACTATCAGGCTATGAAGTGGCCTTTACCGCCGTTCGAACCCGAGAAAGAACGGATAGATCAGTACTTAGAGAAGTACGAGGCCATGTCTATTGCAATGGGGCTAGACAAACAGAAATGGTGTTTTAAACTCTCCCAGGGATTCAGAGGCGCCGGTTATGAAGTGTACGCACGCTTGCCACCGGGTTTACAGAATGATTACCCGGCATTGAAAGCGGCTCTCTTGAAGAGATTTGAGATCACAGCGCACTCATACCGAAGGAAGTTTAGGACTTCTAAGTGAGAGCCTGGCGAACTGTTTTCAGCATACAGTGTGAGATTGAATTCATACCTTCTTAAATGGATGGCCTTGGCCGGATTTGAAGAGGGGTATGAAAGTTTGCGTGAGTTGATGGTTGTAGATCAGATGCGAATGCAAATGTCGAAACCCTTGCGAAACTTCTTAGGGGAGAATGGGGCTGAGAGATTAGATATAGTCACCAAGTTAGCCGAAAGATACGTTGAAGTCTATGGCGAGACTGGGGATACCAGTCCAACAGATCCGAGATCGAAAGATAAGGATCAAGGTAAGTCAAAGAAGAAGACAAAGAAGACCAGTGGTTCTGTTGAACCAAGTAAACAGGTAAACTCTTTAGAGAAGATCTCTAACGTCCACCAAGGTAAGAATAGCCCACCTAGTTCTCCAAAGAGGAAGTGGAGTGAACGATGGTGCAAATTCTGCAAGTCCAGCACTCACAACACGAGTGAGTGCAAGAGTAAGCCCAAGGACTTTCACTTTGCTTGTCTTGCAGAGGTTAGGGATAGACCATGCAGGAAAGTGAAGTAGGTTGATGGGAATGAAGAACCTAGACGACCTCCAGTGGTTGAGAGAGTAGAAGTGAACGGGCAACAGGTGATGTGCCTTTACGACACAGGATTGCAATTTCCTACTATAATTGCATCCCACCTGACAGGCCCAGAGCAACTCACCGGGGAGATGGCGGAGATACAGCCAGCCAGTAAGAGTGCTGTAGCGTTATGTTGCCCGATTGCCAATGTGGAGATTCGGAGCAAGTACGTTACTGGACGCATTCAGGCGGCAGTTGTACCGGATCCTCTATATCCCCTAATTCTTGGCCGGAAGTACGTGTTTCTGGGCGAACCAGAACACCCTAGCATCCATAAGTCTAGGCAGGTCAGATATACAGAGGAAGAGGGTCTAGAAAAGGTAAGTCTCCGGAAAACTCACCCGGATGTGATGAGTAATGCTCGGAGCAAGGATGCGACGGAGTGTCCTTGTTCAGAATGGTTGTCCAACGATGAGAACCCGTTAACTCAGGGTAAGTTCGAATCTTACAACCGGTCACCGTTAATTCAGACCGGAACAGAGAAGCGGCAGAAGGAACGTAAGTTGGTTCCTGAGAGCTTCAGAGCTAATCTGCTGCGAACGGTACATGTCAGGTCCCCAACCGGACATCTGACTGTAGGGACAACCAGTAAGTGTCTATCCCGGTACTATTGATGGCCGGGAATGACAGGCGACGTGCGCAGATATATCAGGTCTTGTCCGGAGTGCCGTAAATGCACACCTGAGAAACGGACGAAGACGAAGATATCCTTAGCGGTTGGAGACCGGGTTCTAGTACTCCTCCCAATCGAGGGGAACGAATTCGAAATCGGGTGGCAGGGCCCATTCCTAGTGGATAAAGTGGGGCTCCACAAGCACTATGGAGTGGCGATCCTGGGAAAGTCTTCTACTTTCCATTCCAGTCTCCTCATGCGTTATGAGGGGAAGCCCGATGATAAGTCTACCTGCCCAAGGGCGCAGAGATTCGCTGAGAGAACGGTTCGGGGTTCAGGTCAGGAGCGGAAAGCCTGTCACACCATAGGAAGTCCTATATGTATGTGCAGGTACCTTCTTCAGTTCAGCCCGGTGCTCGGGGGAACATGACCGGCCAAAAGAACACCCGCAGTGCTAGCTACACTGAGAACCGTGGTCGGAAGAGGTGGGTTGTGTCGGAACGTACACAGACCCCTGGTTCCTCAACCCGACCGACTGCAGTCCAGCTGGGTCCTCGAAAGGGGAAGCTGGAGTTGCAGAAGTCCAGTAAACTCTGGCAGGAACGATGGTTAAATCAGATCAAGACGGGAGCTCTGGTCCGCAAGACACTGCGAGATGCCCGATCGCAGTAGCGGAGTAGGCGTTGATCACCCGTGATACTGAATAGCTTGTTACCCCACCAAAGGTGGTAAAAGTATCCTATGAAATATTGACGGGTTAGACTTCCTCACCCGCCATCCGGTCTCTAAGAAGGAAGAAAGAACGACATAGACAGCTTCTGCGTAGAAGTGGAACGACGGGGTCGATCCTCTTAAAGTGGGGGCCTATGTGACGAAACGCGTTTATCTGTCTTTGGTCGACAGGATCCCGCACTATTTTGGCGCGTCATCGGGGGACTTTCCCAGCTATAAATAGACTGAGGGAAGCCAATGGTGGAATTACCATCTAGAATCTTCTCGGAGCACCTGAATTTGAGTGACCCGTGAGGCTGGGTATAGCACTAGATTCTCGTGCAGAGAGATCTAAAAACTCTAAGCGGGGAATGACTGTGTCCCGAGAAAGTGTCTTTTCCCAAGAAGCACTAGCTCCTCGTGCGCATTGAGTTGGCACGAGTGGGGAAATTGGCTAAACCATTCATTCACTTCATTTTGCTCGAAGAGAGCAGACGCAGGCTTGTGTTGAGCCATTTTGTGTTGCGTCTCACCTCAACCATGGTTCGGCTGACTGTTATATAAAGGAGGCTGAGGAGCCCTTGAACAGTTCTGAAAGCTGACTGGAGTCTGGTTCCGTAGTTTCAGGTACTTATTTGTTTAAGTCATTTAACTTTGTAATTGTGTACAAACCGCCATCGTTCTAACCTCATTACCTATGCGGATGTCCTTACATAACTAATTAGCAAACCGATCGATAGCGCTGTTGAAGGCTAGGTCGTGTGTTGTTTACCCACGTGTGTTCGCGACTCAGCTGTTGGGAACGCAGGCATGCGATGTGGGCGATTTTGGTTTAAATTATATTTACCATGTATCGCAAATCGTTGCAT
Organism: Cepaea hortensis; assembly: GCA_963921405.1. Lineage (NCBI taxonomy): Eukaryota > Metazoa > Mollusca > Gastropoda > Stylommatophora > Helicidae > Cepaea > Cepaea hortensis. Next base: position 93,407,234 of record OY992877.1, on the reverse strand, counting down.
CTATTAGGTTGCTGTGTTAGAATAAAACAGAGTTGATAGGGCCTGATAGAAACCTAGATTTATGTCAGTCAGTTGCTGAAGCAAGGAGAACGGTTAGAAAACCAGGTAAGTTGGTAGGTGGAGATTCAGACAAAACTGCTTAGTTACTAAGTAAAGATAGAACTTAGTTCTGTGCCACCAGGAATGATGTAACTATTGTGTAGTAACTTAATAGTGAATTCATTGTGTGGAACACGGGATTTCTGTGTGAAGGTAAGTCTGCATTGATGATATATATATATATATATATGATGTGGCATTGTGTATATATATTAGGTCATGGCATGTGATACTTCCTGGAGTAATTCCGAACGCCGAATAGGTCGACGCGTGATAACCATGCGTGCCGTCGCGATATACATATGCGTTCTGAATTCTTGTCTTAGCTATCCTGTTCTTTCATACTGGCGCTAGTGCGAATGAATGCTAAGGTGCTGGAAGTATGGAAAGATGCAAGGAGGTTGTATGAGACAGGGGACATATAGGATATGGGGGATTTGAAAGCAAGATATGAAAGTATAGGTTGGCAGACCAGGCCAACGATGAAGTTCGGTCTCGGCCAAGGCTAAACCACTTGGGAGGGCTGAACTGGAACATCACCCTTGGAACATGTGGGGAACATGTATTATCAAGAAGGCTTCTTGACTCTAAGGAGGAGTCTGATAAGAAGAGTTTGTTATGGCGTGGGCAGGTGGCCCCACCAGCAAACAGGCATGTGTACATATTGGATGTGATCATGTACTATTCCTATATCCTGAGGGATGGTATATTGATCAGTATTATGTTTATTAATGAACATTGATGATGTAAGGAACGAGTCCAGGGACTCTTTACCTTAATGTTTAGTTCGATTAAATTAGAACTATGATAACAGCCTACTATCACGAGTGACGTTAGCGACGACTGTTAGATGATTAGGGATAGGTGAGACCTACGATCAGACTCGTCATTCTGATTTCTTGCTCTGTTTGACGGGCTGTTCTGTGAGGCCAGCTGACTTTACTGAACCCATGCTTTACTACTCTCCAGATAGAGATAATGCTTTAGTTATATGCATAACTAAATAGCATGACTGAGGGTTGAGTAGTCATTGGTAGGATGCATGTGGACTAATGTTTGGGCCAGTATACTCTCACCGGTCGCTCTTCCTTTTCAGGAGTTTGCCTGTTGAGGAACCAGTCAACTATATTTGTCGTTGGCGGGAAACCACTTCCTGTAACACAACGAAGGGTCCAATTCTTTACTTATTACGCCAGACTCAACCACACCATGTACCAAGTGTGATTCATCATGCGTGAAGGTTTGCATCCAATGATTCAGGTGCCCTGAAGGTGCACGTGTGGGACATGATGGTTTGTGTTGTTTTTCTGCATTAGAAGATACTCTTATTTCAGCCAGGAACATTTCAGCAATTTGAGCAATCATGCTCAAAGAAAGGAAACACCTGACCGTATATTATTACGGGGGTTCCGCTTAAACGCGGAAAAAGATTTAGACACTTGAATGATTCTTATGACAGCTTGGGTGGCAGGTCTTGAGAAGAACTACACCAGCTATTCATTGTAACTTGTGGCAAGTGTTACCAGGTGGAAGGGACAATAGATTATAGTCCAACCTGAATTGTCTTCCTTGAAAGTAGATGTCTGATTCTAATAATGTACTGAACGAGTATGAAGACTTTGAACTGTGTTCGTGTAGGACTCAGTGACATACCAGTTGCCTTATCTGATTCTTCAAGCCGTGTTACTGTGCTATGATTGCGGGACCATTAGATTGGTCAGGGACGTATTGTACAACCAGTGTTCCGGTGTTACGGGACCATTGAATTGGTCAATAGACTTATTATCCAACCACGGATAATGTACTACTGAGGGACCATTAGATTGGTCAGTGACTACTTAGGTTCATCGAAGTCACGAATACTTGGAGTCAAATCCAGGAGGATTGTCTCCCAGCCAGTGTTGATCGAGAACTGTGTATGAGCAGTGACTTAGTAGGAGTGATAAAGATGCAGTTGGTCCAGTTGAGTGAGGTCCAGCGGTGACTCTATTGTTGTGGATCCACGCTCTGGGGACGGAGTGGTCTCCAAGGTTCTAGTCATCTCACTGGAAGGAAGCCGGGTAAGTGGCGGACCGACTGGACGGGACATCTGCATCCAATCTACTTCTCAACCTGATGATGACAACCATATCTCTGATTCTGTCTCTACTCTATCCTCTATTTGTGTAAATAGATTATTCTATCAGGATGTTCATTTCAGTTCTATATTCTCAAGGGTAGAATAAACTTTATGTAAGTTGACTTGCTCTTTGTATAATGATTGAGTGTGGTCTCGGACGATGCCTAAGTGTTCATTGTTCCACAGGAGTAGGTAGTTAGTGGGGGTCTAGAATCTGGAGGGGCTTGTAGACATAATTAACTAATATGAGATCAGCCACAGAGTAAAAATGTGTATCTGCCTATCCAACCCCTGGGGCTAGAATACACGGGAGTGCTAGAGACACCTCGGGTGTGGTTCACTCTCACTACCCAAGGCGATCTTGTTACAGGCATTGACTTATTGCACATAACGTTCTTCATTTTTAGAATGCAGGTTTTGCTTGTCCTAATCTGATCTTTAGCTCAGTGACATTTCTTCCATCTGATGTTATCCACGTGCCTAGATATCTGAATTTCTGCACATTAACATTATGTGTGTTAATAATCATAAGATGTATATTTTGAAAACAGTTGTTATAAAACTTACTGCAGCTAACGAGCACAAAACAATAACAACATCGACGAGATACTTTAGAATTCTGCTGGAGTAACTATGAGAAATAGACGTAGGAAAGAGGAAATTAGAAGATGAATGCGTCTGAAACCAGTCATGCAGTTCATTAAAGAACAAAAGATTACATAGTTTGGCATCGTGACAAGAATGCCCTAGTACCATGAACCACAAAGAGCCACATTGAAGAAATATGGTGTATTCAAGAACAGAAGAAAACACGTACAAGATAAATTGAAGGCGTTAGGAAACCTTAGATAACTGAAGACCTACCTGCAAAGCGCTTTTCAAAATATCCATACATCTCTCCCCACCACCTCACAGAGTGTAAGTGGAGGAAGAGAAAAACAGGAAATGACAAAGCCTATGTTAAGCCACGGACATACATTTTCAAAATGCATCAATAAAAAGGTTAACTGCAGCACATTAAATAACCGACATTTTAATAAAGAAAATTATGGTGACAGATTTAAGAGCTTAATGTAACCTAAGAATCCCAAATAACAACAAAATAAATACATGGCAAGTAATTGTATTATTGACAAACATATTAATATAAAAAGCTGACGCTGAAAAATGCTTTAATGAAAATGGAAATTTTACACGTCGAGATGTCTAGAAGTTTATTTTAATTGATTCCTTAAACATTCAAACGAAATGTGAAAGAGGATTAATATTACTCAATATTTGATGCAAGGTGGCATTCTAGATATTAATGAAAGTTTCAGACTAATCACTCCTCCTGGGTACCTAAAATGTAGGCTGGGAAAACAGTTCAAATGTGAAATTATTAGTGTGTCATCTTTTCATGGTGTTTTTAAGTCTTGTAAAAATGCAAGCATCTTTCCCATGTGGTCCACTGGGTGGAATATTATTGCAAGTTTCAGACTAATCAATCTTCTAGGATGCTCGAGGTGGTAACTGGGAAAAACAACGACTGGAGAAAGACAGAAAATGATCAGTGATTTAAATCTGTTGATAACATCTTGAACTCTAACGAATACTCGAGTATTTTATCGTAATGTCTGGCTGGCTGGATCAAAGGATGGATGGATGGATGGATGGATGGATGGATGGATGGATGGATGCACGAATGGATATATGGATGATGCATGGGTGGTTGCACGGACGGATATATGGATAGATTGTAGTATGAATGTGTGGATGGATGGATGGATGGATGGATGGATAGATGTATGTATGGATGGATGGATGGATGGATGGATGGATGGGAGGATGGATGAATGGGCGCGTGGATGGATGCATGAATGAATGGATGCGTGTATGGACGGATGCGTAGAAGGATGTATGGATAGATGCACGGATGTATAGATGGATGGATGGATGGATGGATGGATGGATGGATGGATGGATGGATGGATGGGTGGGTGGATGTGTAGCTGACTGGCTGGCCGGATGGATGGGATGTATTGATGTTATTTCAAGTTTCATGCAGCTACATTAAGTTACTTAAAATGTTATCGCTGTAAAGAAGTGATTACTTATACAAGGTAAGCAAAAGCAAACGAACCCCTAAACGCTGTAAGGCATCCTGGGCATACAGTAGCTAAGTAAGCAAAGGGCCCTATGCAAGCCTTAAGGCGAATTTGGCATATGATGCTAGACCCACATTTCTACAGACAAATCCAACACTCGAGGGGTCATGTGCTCAATACCAAGCCAGCCGTATTTACTTCCTAAGACATTTCCTGGTACCTATTTTATGCCGAGTGGACCTGAGAGTCCCGGTTAAATTTAAAAATCAACACTAATAGAGTAGATGATTATTGTTGTCATTTGTTCATATCATATTTTAAATAAAGTGTGAATACTTAGGTGTTGTTGTCTGTAGGTATCAGGAAACGACTAGCACGTAGATTTTATTACACGGGGTGATACAAAGCGGCACTGAATTAAAGTATATTGGTTCACTTTTTGGGAGACTGATTTATTTATTTCTTTTACACCCCATGTCTTATACCCTTGCCTTCTACAAACTCACACTGATTTTCCTTTATTTCTGTTGTATTTTCTTTCTGTGACTTTTCATGATAATTCTACGCAAAATATTTGTGGTGTGATTCATGTTGGTGATTTTTCGATGTTAATCACATTTCTAAAATTGCTGATTTCTACCGGATTGCCATAACCACCATAACCATAGATTTACGTAAATAAGTAAGTATGAATACAATATCATAAACGGCTGCAGATATACGATTAAATTTCGATATCGCGACAACTGTGATTTACCAATAAAATTATGACAAGAGAAAATGTAATACTTCGATGTGACTCCCTTCCGCTACCTGAGCCTAACTCTGCGTGTACAGTAGAACATCACATGTACTTGACTCCAACACTGTATATAATGGATATTCACATCTACCTCACTCTAACACAGTATGGAAGAACGAAAGAAAGAAAGAAAGAAAGAAAGAAAGAAAGAATAAAGGAAGGAAGGAAGGAAGAAAAAAAGAAAGAAAGAAAGAAAGAAAATAAAGAAATAAAGACAGACAGACATGAAATAAATAAAGACAGACAGATAGTCAGACATAACGTTTGAAGGAAGGAAGGAAAGAAATAAACAAGAAAGAAAGAAAGAAAGAAAGAAAGAAAGAAAATAAAGAAAGACAGACAGACAGTCAGTCATAACATTTGAAGGAAGGAAGGAAAGAAATAATAAAAGAAAGGAAGGAAAACGAGAAAGAAAGAAAGAAAGAAAGAAAGAAAGAAAGAAAGATGCAAGAGGGCAACGTTAAGGAAAGAAAGGAAAATATATACGTTAAGATCAGATATCTGTGGGTGACTAATCCTTGATTCATCGTATCGTTATATACGATATATTTCATAATTTACCGTAATTAGCGAGACCAGTCTGCGGTTGAAAGTGCATCTGATGTATGCTGTGGGTAGACACGCAGTTGTGTCAGCAAATAATATTGCTAGTGTAACGATCTACAGCTTTCACTCAAAGGCATAACACAATAATCAGTTTCAGATGAGAGTATGTTATATGGTAGGTGGGTATGTGCAAGGAATAATAATGTTCCTGCAAATATAACTGGAAAAAAAACAACAACAGGAAGAAATCAAGCATAGGAGGGATATGCATAGAAACAGCATATCTCTTGAAGTTGTTGCATAAAATCCCAGTCTGTGTATGCATGCTCACGTATGTCTTTTACTTAAACATTATTTGGCTAGGTATACCCCCCCCCCTTCTCCTCCCCCCCCCCCCAAAAAAAAATGAAGAATGTATATGACCCAGAATATAAAATTGTGAGACAAAACAAAGTTGACTGTTACCAGCAGAAATAGCATAATTATCCAGTGCCTTGCTGGCCGGCGTGGGAGATCATGTCCTTCCACAAATTGCTATCTTCGACGGCATGGATCAATTCTTGTCTTGACTCCCTTCCTGCCATAACATAAGGCTATCAAGAATGTTCTCACGCTGTCATGCTCTAACTCTCTTTCCGCGAATCTTTCCGGTTGTCACATGTTCCCGTTTTTGTCTTCTCATAATATGACCAAACATGATGACTGCTTCTGTTTGATGTTTGTGATAAGTTGTCTTTGCGACTTAGCTTCCCTTAAAATGTCCAGGCATATAATAGACACAGTTGTGTTTGTTTGTTAAAAATGTACAAGATAACAACCACCTCTGATGTTTCCACTGTGACTTCCCAGAATCGTAACGTACCCTACAGCTTCTACTGGTAGCTAGTCGGCAGACTATCCTCACTGCTCATCAAATCATCATCATGTTACAGGTCATTTAAAAATGTCGCTCTCACCACGGTCGCCGTATAGCCTCTCGATCTCTGGAACCTTCTCCTGCCTCATGAACCCTCACGCACAAGGAGTCTGCAAAGACCAGTATCCATCTTCATGCAGATCAGCCCTGCCTCCTCTCCCAAGAGCCACGAATTCCATCACTGTTCAAAGTAGTTCAGTTTCCCAGACATAAATAATACTGTTTTTGAGCCAGTTTTCTTCGATGCACAGATTTTGTAGAATTTCAGTACTTTTCTTCTTCTTGATCCAAGATAATCTGAGAACTTTGCTGTGGCATTTGAGCTCAAAGACCCAGCACTGTCTTCTGTAGCCGTTGCGAAATTGTCAATGACCCACATCCATAAGCTGCCAAAGGAAAGATGCATGTTAAATGTTACTAGTGTTGTGTCATAGGTTCTTTATACTGTTTGCACAACCAGCCATTCAGTCCATAATACTATACAACGGTATTTACTGCAGTGCACGGAATATGAACTCCAAAAGATACCACTAATCGCATGTGTCTGTGTGTATCTGTGTGTGTGTGTGTGTGTGTGTGTGTGTGTGTGTGTGTCTGTGTCTGTGTGTGCGTGTTTGTGAACAGCAAGAGAAAAGTAAACTGAATAAAGCAGACGCCTTGAGGCTAACTGTGTATATGGTGACATCCCTATATTGTCACAGATCAAGACTAACTCGATGGATGATGCAGTCAGTGTCCAGCACTCCGCCTTTATTTCCCAGGACATTTCCTAGCAGCCATTTTAGGATGGATATACCTGGGAGCCAAGTCATTAAAAACAATCCGCGTCCATGACCCCCAGACCGACACGCGAGCGAGCAAGCCTTGGCAATACGCGGCTCCCATATTTGTGAGTGTGTTTGTGTGTCTGTGTGTCAAGACTGGTCTATTCAGTGTTTAGAAATGTACATGCATTGATACGACGTTGAGAATTATATGTATCACCTACGACAGGTACCACACACACACACACACACACACACACACACACGCACGCACACTCAAATGCACACACAACTGTACTCACACACACACGCACATGCCCATAGTCATACTTATACAACACACCACAAATATATCTTCTTGCACTACAGCTCTGCCATAATTGTTTCTTTAAGTATTCTGTTTCCGAGCTAATTTTATGATTTGTTTTGTGAATCTGACGGAGATGAAAAACGTTTCATATAAACCTTTGCACTTGTTTACTTCATGTTTACTAAATTCTAACTGGAACAGCCATGGAGTTTTCTTAATCAAGTACAATGATTATTCTCATGATTCTAAAATCACTGCCACTAAAAAATAATAGCTGCCGCCACCACCTCAACAACAACAGTCACCATCACGAACATCACCTTCACTACCTACACGACTACTACTACTACCACCTCCACCACTACTACTACTACAAAAATAACCATATCTACTACTACTACTACTACTACTACTACTACTACTACTACTACTACTACTACTACTACTACTACTACTACTACTACAACTACCATTATTATTACTACAACTACTACTACTATTGTCATCACCAACACGACTATTTCCAATCCTTCGGTATTCTCTCTCTCTCTCTCTCTCTCTCTCTCTCTCTCTCTCTCTCTCCAAAATAGTCTAACAACATAATCCAACCGATTTTCCCAACTTCCGTTTCCTGTCTCTATTAGCACGAGCTCCCTCACTCAGCACTTTCCCCAAATGCCACACCATGTTCCCATATTACACCTCTTCACTGTTTGTTTAACCTTTCCTACTCTCCCTATTATTCCACTTCTCCATATCCTAGACAAGCTCGCATCTCTTATTTCAAGCGCACTCTCTTCAAATGTTATCCTTATTTTATTCCGCCGGTCATCGTTTATTTGTTTTATAGAAATATACTTTCCTGAACTTGCTGTTTTTCTTTGTTCCCATTGTATATTTGGTGATCTTGCTGGCTTGTTTCATTATTATTATTTTTATTATTACATGACCCTACTGCCAGTGAGTCCTCTGGGTTGATTTTATGTGAGAGTTAGCTTTCTCCCTTACTAGTCTCCCTCGCTTCAGAAGTAGCGTCTATGGCAGAGGTTCCCAAACCACGGCCCGCGGGCCACCTGTGGCGCGCTAGCTGTCAGAAAGTGGCACGCGAGGCCTCGTTATTTAATATAATATATTTTAATAATTTCAAAAATGCACTTGGATAGCCCCGTCAGCGTGGATAATTTACTCTGCTCGTGGTTGTTATGCGCAGATATTATCGAATGCGTCTGTTCAGTTCGCAACGAAACGTTATAAAGTTCCCATAGCCCAGCCTTGTCGACCAGTCATAGTGCGCAAAGCGCCATGTTGTCGTCTGTTACAACTGTTTAGCAGAGTCGGTAGTATTGTGAAAACAACATGGAATGGACGACACTGTACAGTGTATGCATTGACGGTGCTCCGGCTTTGGCGGGTACAATGTCTGGATGCCTAACATTATTGGAACAGTTTCTTGGCCGCACAATATTAAAATATCATTATATCATTCACCAAGAAGCTCTGTGTGGAAAGACATTAAATATTAAACATACCATGGATGTTGTTTTTAGATGTGTGAACAAAATTCGAAGTAAGGCGCTGAACAGGCGTGAGTTCAGACAGTTTCTATCAGACCTGAACGAGGAATACGATGACCTACTGTTACACTATGATGTCAGATGGCTATCTAAAGGGACAGTTCTGTCACGTTTCTGAGCACTGAAAAACAGTGTCTATCTGTTTCTGTCTGAAATAAATGAATTGCATACTGAACGGGAATGTCTGCTGAAAGATGAATTGCTTAACGACCTGCATTTTTGGTGGACATCTCATTTAAACTCTTTAAATGCGAGAATCTAGGGAAAAAACAAACTATTCGCAAATGTGTGCGATGGCATTTCTTCATTTAAAATGAGACGACACTTTATCGGACAATTGACTGAACGGACTTTAGAGGCGTTTCCAACTCTGAAGACGCTTGTAGTGGAGAAGAAATGTGACTTGCTACAGTATAAAGTAAAAGTTGAAAGTCTTCTGGATATCTTTCAGTCGAGATTTCATGAGTTCACAATAGAGGAGGATAATGTTGCCCTATTCATAAATCCGTTCGTATTTCCTGATGCCAAGCTCTGTCAATTACAGCAAAACCTTCAGCACAAAGTAATTTATTTGAAATGCAATTCTGCACTCAGACGTAAATTTCTGGAGCTGCCTGCTTCACCTTCAGCTGATCATGTGTTATCATTTTGGCGTCTATTGCTTGTCGAACAATTTCGTTCATTCGCCCAGAGATACATTTGTCATTTTTGTTCGACTTACAGATGCCAGCAGTCCTTTTCCGCAATGACCGTTATAAAAAAAAAAAAAAGCAACGTTCCAGACTCACTGACAGTAACCTAGTTGCGCTTATGACTTTGGGCACGACAGATTTGTGCCCAGACATTGATATACTGGCATCTGAACTTAAATAACTGGTTTTGAAGAACAGTTACAATTGTAAATTAATTACATTAATTGCGATGTTCGAAAATGATTTAAATGTATTATTAAATTAACTTTTGATTTTAAACCAAAAAATGACCGCAGTGTAGTACTGACACTGACTGTCTTTAAAGTTTTAGAATTTTGTTGATGAAAGTTAAGAAAGGTAAGAATGATATTGCACTACTTTTGTCATTTTATAACGTTGTGGACCGCTTAACTACCGAAAATAATAGATATGGCCCTCTGTTTGAAAAGCTTGGGAACCACTGATCTATGGTTATCTTTCTGTTCGCCAATCCCTCAGCTGTATTTGCAATATTGTGGTTAGTCGAAGATAGGTAGACTAGAGTTTTGTTTCTACCTAAACATACACAGTCGTATATTAAGGGGCGGTGAAAACATAGCTTGTTAACAAGCGTGAAGCATCATATGGGATCCAGACTTGAGATAATGCCAGCGCAGGTGTAGGGGGAGGACGCGCTGGCGTGCATTGTTGTAGCAACATCTCCGGGGATGAAACGTTCCATGAAGACGAGGTGTGAGGTGGTGCGTGCAAGGAGATAAGTGCATGATAGTGAATGTTGTGAGCACGTGTGAAGTAGTGATTATATTTGACACACACATGAGGTAACGGATGTAGTGAGAAGAACGAGTGGTGTAGTGATTTTATGAGGACAATGAGATAATGGATGTTGCGACAAGACCGTGTGAAGTAGTGATTGTGTGTGGAACATAGTGAGATAACGAATGTTGTGAGAAGAACGTGTGAAGTAGTGATTGTATGTGGAACATAGTGAGATAACGAATGTTGTGAGAAGAACGTGTGAAGTAGTGATTGTATGTGGAACATTGTGTGATAACGCATGTTGTGAGACGAACGTGTGAAGTAGTATTTGTTTGTGGAGAATGAGATAATGGATGTAGTGAGAAGAACGTGGGAAGTAGTGGTTGTTTACGAAACATTGTGAGATATTGGATGTAGTGAGAACGTGTGAAATAGTGAAACATGTAGAATATTGCGAATAGTAGACGTAGTGAGGGCGCGTGAAGTATCTTATTACGTAGAACGTTATGAGTTAATGAATATAGTGAGAACGTGTGAAGTAGTTTATTGCGTGACATGTTATGAGATAATGTCTATAGTGAGAACTAGCAACGTATTTTATTATTATAATGTTATGAAATAATGAATATAATGAGAACGCTGACATCAAAGTTTGTAGTAATGTTATTCCCCAGAGGTACCCAACAGCTAATCATGTTCTCTCCACAAATTGTACGTATTTAACTGTCAACCGACTCAATTTTATTGAGAATTACTGATCAATTAAAAAAAATAACGGAAATTGGCCACGGTAGCCAAACAAAAACGTGACATCCTACCGTAAGAGTAAGACCTATATACGTGTTCAACGATATGACTGAGTGTGAAATGCGTGCAAACTATACATCGTTCGAGAAAATAGCATTGCTTTGTGTTACTTTCTCAAACTGTTGTTTAAACTAGTGCTAACATTATCAATATTATTCTACCGGAGTCTTTGTGACATATACAATGAGTAAATCAACGAAAGCGAGAAACAGAATTGATAACTCTTACTAGAACACAATCATAAGTGACAAAATGGACATTGCGTCTATAGCCCTCATCAGCACAGATGAATAAACTTACAGTGATACAACTACATAAAATATACACAAGTTACTTAGCTGATTTGGATCCTGTCCGATAATTTATTTGTGATATATAGCATTTCGAGTTTGCACTCTCTGTCTCTGGAGGATTTCAACTTAGCCCATGTGTTATATTTCACATTTTAAATACTGCACGTTCTTTCGGAATGTTGCGATACACCCAGGTTTATTTTCTAAACAAATTTACGTTAAGTAGTTTGCCATTGCTTTCCAAATGAGAAGTCATCGTTTAAGTCCAACTTAATGCCGGCTTAGAGACTAAACGTCCTACCTCACATTTAGCGCACCGGAATTTAAGGGGGGGGGGGCACTCTTATCCCTTCTCCACCTCGACATTTTATATCACATTATTATATTAACAACACTATAGCCAATTTTGTCAGTATTTATGACAGTTTCCTACCCTAATGCCAGAATATAGTAAGCATATCAGAGGATGCCTACACAAGTTCACAGCAGGAGATAGTGGTCAATAGTACACAATGCCGATGACGTGTTAATCAGCCGCTCCGAGTGCCAACCTATCGCTGACAAGACAATGCTTCTCTGAAGTCCTTTTATGTTCCGCTGTATTGATTAGGCGCTTAGAAACAGTCACTGTTGTAATCAGGAACTACAAGAAAATGCACTAAACTTTTCTAAAATAACGGCACTAAACATCAATAAACATTTGCCCATACTGCACAACCTTGCTCTCTGGAACGCTCATATTATTGGTAATTGGAGTGCATCAAAGATCTACAACTACCAACTGATGGGCGACTCATAGAGAATGAGATTAACGTACGCACTCGCAGGTCCAGACACAACCACACACACACACACACACACACACACACACACACAGACATGTGAGCACGTACAGTGACGTGTGAGGGTGAAGCAGGTCCTTTGCAGCAAGTGGCAATCAACCGCAGGTTGGTTTATTAGGCAAGTTGACGTTCTATAGTTTGTTATTGCTTTCTGAACACACACACACACACACACACACACACACACACACACACACACACACACGTATATATATATATATATATATGCAAGTTGACGTTCTATAGTTTGGTATTACTTTGTGAACACACACACAGACACTTATATATATATATATATATATATAAATATATAAATATATATATATATATATATATATATATATATATATATATATATATATATATATATATATATATATATATATATAAGCCGGCTTCATGGCTTAGAGGTTGTGACTTTTCTCCGTAATCTCGTATACTCTCGTGGGTTAACGTGATGACGGTAAGAATCAGCGGTGGTTCGAATCGCATCGATAACTTACGGGGTATGTGAGCCGGCCGCTCAGAAAGCAATGGCAAACTACTGAGCGTAATCTTGCCAAGAAATCAACATACAGCTGAAAGATGCTGGTGTTGACAGCAATGTCCTGTAAAGGGTATGCAAAAAAAAAAAAAATAAAAAAAAAAAATATATATATATATATATATATATATATATATATATATATATATATATATATATATATATATATATATATATATCTGTGTGTGTGTGTGTGTGTGTGTGTGTTAATACACACCACCATTACCATTACAAGTGTTTGTATGTGTATGCATATGTTCTTGCGTCTTTCCTGTGGCAGCGTACAAATATGAATCATGGGCCATTTAGTAAACACTGTGACCGAAGGGATAAGAGCGCTTACTCTTAAACTACCAGTCCGTTGAGTGTGGAATGAAGGGTTCCAATCCCCACACTCGCATTAAGCTGGGCTTAAACGTTGACTTCTCGTTCAGAAAGCATTGGCAAACTACTGAACGTAAAATTGCTTAGAAAATCAACGTGAGGTTTGTGGCACCGTGCTGGAAGGAACACGCAGCATTTGAAAGAAGACTATCGCGGTGTTTTTTTTTTTTTGGTACTTAAATGTTACAAGAAAATTTTTATAACACCCTGGATCAAGTAGAAGACAAATACTGACAGTCAACAAGAACTAAAGAACGATGAAGACGAGCACGTAAACATCATCACGTCTTTGAAATGCAATATTTCGGTCTTATTAAACGTTAGTTAGTTAGTTAGTTAGTTAGTTAGTCACGGTTCCAACTTCACAGCAACGGGTCGTCCCCATTATGCTCCGTTCCTGTGCCAGTGAATATCACATAAAACGCTCTCCACTGCCCAATGTGAAAGTGGAAAAGACAGGAGTCTCGACAAACAACAGCCCACACAGATACACTGTGCATAATTCCGCCGCCAGAATGTCAACACAATAGTCCCCCACGAAACATCCAGTTTATCTCTGATGGAATCGGCAGTCATTTTTCCCATCTGGATGTTTCCTAGATGTTCACCCACACAGTCCACGAAAATACAGTTCATCGTCGATGGCAGTGGCAGTCAACCAGAAGCCCAGCAGCCACGCATTTCTGCATAAGGCAAAAACCGGTAAACTCTGGGACATAGCCAGCTGCCATCGCTCCGAACATGCAGTCACGTTCCAAAACACCTCGGGCAGATTCAAAAGCATTTCACACGAAACTCACAGCTCACAGTGTCACGCCACGCACTCACTCAGTAGCAGGGCGACGGAACCATAGCCTCCTTAGTTAAACGTTAAATTCGCTTAAGAAAGAACAGAAATGGAACGCGTGGTTCGCGGAGGAAGGCATATTTCGAACAACATGTTGGGGAGTACAGGACATTAGAAACAACCAGGGCACGACAAGTCAACGGAACGAGAGTGGTTACGGCGAGCAGTGATGGCAGTGGAGCTTTACAGAGAACCTTCTACTTGATGACGATGCTATATATATATGTATACATTTACACTCGCACACACGGACATATACACATACACACACACACACACACGCATTCGATCAGCGAACAGGTGATTGCATACCGAATAGATGTTAAATGTTAACAACCATATCCTAATCTCTGTATCACATTCTCTTTTCTTACTTATGTTATTTCATGTTTCCCTTGATTTCTTCTGCACTGGGCCTTTCAACAGAGATACTTTCTAATTATATTATTAACATGTTTTCTCACTGTGTGTCATATCTAAGGTCCGTTTCCTCGGCCTTGATTCACTGGAATTTGTTTAGTTAACTCGCGTGTTACCAAGGCCTAAGAAGGAAGAGGGGTATAGCAACATTGTAAGTTATCATACATGTCGTAAAAGGCGACTAAGAAAGGTTGGCGTAAGGCTGCCTACTTCATCCCATAGAAACATTCAGCTGCAAAACATAGCCAATCATGAGCAAGTGAGTGAAACCACCCTCCTTCCCCTCCACCTCCACCTCCACCTGCTCCTCCTGGTCCTCCTGCTCCTCCTGCTCATCCTCCTGCTTCTCCTCCTTCTCCATCTTCTTCTGCTCTGTATCCCCATTTTAACCACCACGAGCCCAGCCGTGTTATCCTTTGCTACCCATTTCAGTTCCCCATCTTCTTCCCATGTTACTAATCTCTGCAATTCCCATCTCTCTGTGTCTTTTAGGTCTCCCACCTGCCGCCGCGGTGACCCTGGGTTCGAATCTGTATTGGGGGGGGGGGGGGGTATTTTTAATATGCCTAGGCTCTAAGGTCGGTCTAGCCTAAAATAGTTACCAAGAAATATGTCAGGAAAAATAAGCGGTCAATGCTACACAGACAACAACAACCACCTGGTGCCGATTTATCTATTAACATATGCATCTAGCACTGTATATACCTAGTGCGCTTTAACTCGTGTACAAGGAATCTTTGCTTTATTTACTGCAGTATAAATCTGGGGTCGATCCAGCTTAGTAACATTGATACAGGACAACTTTCAAACTTTTCTGGGAAATGTCAGAAGAAGATAGACGACGAGACAGGGAATTTACCACATATTCGTATTACCCCTTGGCCTAGAATATGTGAAGATCTTACAATGCCTACCCTAATGGCAATGTCTGCTTTGGGGTTATATTAACCTAGTAATCTAAGATAAAGAAATCACAGAAATAAATCTTCGCCGTCTATCTTTTATTAGTTAGTCAGTCAGTCAGTCAGTCAGTCAGTCAGTCAGTCAGTCAGTCAGTGGACAGATCATCCTCATTGCACATTTAACTTGCTGTTGTCGGAGCCTGACCATGTTTGTAGATTCACAGTTATCACTTGGTTCTCGTGAACGACTTACTTCTTGTAGAGCATTCGAAATGCCAGCCTGGTCAATGGCTCCTCCGCGTTCCACAGTAGCCTTACCTGCAAGCTTGTTAGCCCGCTCATTTCCTCTTACATCTGCATGCCCTGACACGAAAATGAAACTTATCTTTGCCAGCCGAGACCGCTCCAGAGATAGCAACCACTCTCTTCGGATCAGCCCCATCTCTATCTTCTCGAGTATGCTCATTGAAGCACTAAGGAAACATACCCTAGTGAGTGAATGTTTGTGTCTCGAGCCATGTTATTGCTTTACTTACTGCCATGACTTTCATAGACAGGCTACTTGTGGTCAAAGCAAACGTACCAGAATCTACTTTCACAATTCTCCCTCCGGCCTCAGCCGTAAAAGCCCTTGAACTTCTCATTCTTTGAACGACCGACACATTTGTGTAAATGACAGAATCACCCTCCAAAGAATTCTCGAAAATTGAAGCCGGTACTTCCGCCCCCACAGCAGCTGGATTTTCTTGTCCGCATTTTTTGTCTAGTTGGATACAAACAGAAAAGGACGTACAGAAATCTGTTGGCATTTGTACTCACACCTGGCCAGGTTAAGTCCTCAAGTGAGCAACCTGTTGAAGAATGTCTTCGGCTTGACCCATTCACGACTTTCCTCTTTTTAACCTGTTACCCTTTACCTTCTTAATTTCACTGTGCCGTGGATGTTGTGTGTTTGCGTTAACTCTGAGGGAGGCACGTGCTCTGCAAATTTGTATTATGTCCCCAATGGTTGGAAAATCAAGAAGGTAGCGCATCGCCCTGCATGCTGTATCTCTTGCACATCCAAGAATAATACGCATAGATTCGTTCTGTATCCTTTCCATCCTATCCATCTGCTTACGGCTGATAGTCAGGATCGCCATCGCATATTGCAAAACAGAAAGAACCAGGCCCTCGTAAGGGAGACATAGGTGGCGCTGCTCAAAGTTTGCCGCCGCCATCACCTGCATCGCAGCCAAACCTCGATTGGCCTTTGTTATCACCCGGTCTATGTGCTCATTATAAGCAAGGCTTCGATCAAAACGTATCCCCAGGTAGTTCATTGCCTGCGTTCTTTCCACCGTCTCTGAACACAAATTTACAGTTGGTGTTGGAGTGTTGACAATATGGTTGTTCACTTTAGTAACATTTTCTACATTGCGTTTTAATTATACTAGACGACCCTGCCCGGCTTCGCCCAGCTCCTGACGGGGAGCGTTTCATTTAATTCTTATAAGTAGTCATATAAGCTCCCGTTCCCGTTCCCGGAAATATGGCGAACAGATTGGAAGAGAACAATCTTCATTCCAATAACTAAATAGGCCAACCTGAAACTACTGAACGTAAACTTACCCAGATATCACGAAAACCCAATACATGCTGGGATGACTGCGGCGTAATGCAAATGATATTCAACTAACTTTTTCACACAAAAAAAAAAAAAAAAAAAAAAAAAAAAAAAAATTACATTATTCAGTATAGATGTCGAAGAAAAATAAAAAAGATGAGTTAGAAAATTTTCACGTACCTAAAATAGATGCATTATTTTAATGAAAACTTTGAAGATGGCTTAAAGTTTTTATCACTTTGTTTATTACTCATGTGACTGTAGATAATTTCTTCAAACACTTTATAAAACTTAAAAAAAAAATACAACATATATTTAAATTACATAATATAGCAATTCTAATAAAAGTAATGTCCCTTGAGATAACTTTTGTTTCTTATGTTAAACCCCCTTGCAATATTTTAATTAAAGTTATAACCTTATCATTATGTCCATCCAAGAAAAAAAAATTTGTTCTGGAGATTGTACAGCAGATTTCAATGTTTGTTTATATACGGTATATAGTTTACGGGTCAGAGATTAAGTGCACATTTTTAAATGTATTACACCTTCACCCAGACACATCCGCGCTTTTTTCAAAATTTCCTCGCCCGCGCAGTTAAATGGGAGTATTCAGAAGTGTCGTCGTAATGTGGGTCCTTTCGTAAAACGTGATTATGTTATGAATCTTACCATTTATCGCAAACATCGGAATATGTGAATATTGTTGAATGGGATTAATTGTGAAATTTTGTACACTTCAAAGCATCGCTATGAAGTTGTACACATATTTTTGTCAAAAAGATGATCGCAGGAAACTGTTTCATACTGTTACAAGTCCCGAGAAAAGAACAGTGCGTGCATTGTGTGTAAGTAAACGGTCATTTCGTCGATGGGTGCAAGAATCTGGAATGAAACCAACACGTGATAAGCAAACGGTAGGTAGAAAGGCAATTTTAGACAGCTTTTACAAGGATGTCATAAGGCGAGCTATTATAATAATGCTGGATGCCAAAGAAACAGTGACTGTAAGAGGGTTTGGTTGAGAAAGAACAATAACATAGAGCTATCCAAAACAACTTTGTGGAAAATTATAAGGCCATTAGGCTTCCCCTGTAGAAAGTACAAGGGAGGTAGAAATATCCTTTGCGAGCAACTGCATTTAGGAGCCATGAGAAGCAGATACCTACGTGAAATAAGGAAAATGCTCAAAGAAAATTATGACATAGAGTATTTGGATGAGACGTGGATCAATGCGCACCACACAAGTGAAAAGGAATGGTAATCAGTGGATGGAAAGATAAAGCGTTATGTGCCCAGTAGTAAAGGACAGAGTTTGGTCATAGCCTATGCTGGTAGTACTCATAATGGCTTACTACAGAAGCTGGACTCGTGTTCGTATCAAAGCATACGGACAATAGAGATTATCATAATGAGATGAATGGTAATGTATTTAGAGATTGGCTCGAGAATACAGTACTTCCATCCCTTGATAGACCGTCTTGTCTAATCATGGACAATGCATCATATCACAATTTTGTTGCCCAAGAAGACAAAATGCCTACGGCATCGAGCACAAAGGAAGCAATAAAGATATGGCTCCGAAGGGAAAATATACCATTTCCAGAAACATATTTCAAGCTACAGTTGTTGTCCCTTGTAAAACAGACGCAAACAAGCAAGAAATATCAAATCGACAAGTTGATAGAAGAGCATAGCCCTAGGTGCTTGAGACTTCCGCCGTACCATTCTCATTTAAACCCATTAGAACATGTGTGGGCTAAAATTAAAGGACAGGTGGCAGCTGACAATATTACATTCAAATTGTCTGACGTCAAGATACTAACCAGTCCGCGCTGTTAAAAATATTGATAAAAGTTACTGGCAAAAATGTGAGGACCATGTGTTGAAAGAGGAAGAGGACTATTGGAGAATGGATGGATTGAATTTTATGCAACCGACAGCAGTCATCAACCTACTGGAATCGTCCGACACAGATTAAGGTCTGGGCAGATCGCAGACCTTAATCCACATGCACATTTACTGGGATATTTTGCTCCAACTATTCAGACGAATTGCAGGCCCTAAACATTACAGCATCAGCACAATGGCAATGGCAACAGTTTGTATTCCATAGTGATGAATTTTCGATTACTCAAGCCCTCTGCGGTGACAAACAACTGGTATTGAACACACACACACACACACACACACACACACACACACACACACACACACACACACACACACACACACACACTAAACGCATTGAATACCAACAGAAGAGTAATATTGCGGTGGAAACTGACATAGTGTGGCATTCCAAGAAACGTGAGAACAAACACGTTGTCAAGTGAAGGGACAACACACGAACATAGAATCAATATATAAACTTAGTGAAAAGAGGACGAACAGCTTGACCATTAAGTTGGAAGCCCACTACAGAGACATTGACAACTATTTTCATAGTGCAAAACAGGTGATAATCATGTTCCGTCTCTGAACGGTAAACAACAGAGTAGACAATCTTTCACGAAGACTCAAAGCGGGTCTGTCACCCATGTGTACGTGTGAACAAACTACACAGACAGCTGAACAGATCCTTAAAAATTGACCCATGATGACTAAATTGCGGTATCATTTCTAGTCACTCCATACGCACATTAACGCACAGCTATTTGGAAGTTTCACGAACTCAATATATAAAAGCTACATGCATCCTAGTAACATGTCTCCTTGTGTACACATTATTAACCAGCAGCTGAAGAAACAAGAAGGAAATGAAAAATAAGGTAAGAAATATATTCCTTTTACTTTCCTTTCAATTTACACATTATTTACCCCATGCCTCTGTAAATTTTCTGTCTTTACTAATATTACACATTGCACCCTTCTCGGGAGTCTCCGTGGTGAAGTGGTCAAGCCATCTGACTCGGGCTCAGAAGATTGTGTTCGATTCCGTGCCGCGTCCTTCATTTCACGAGTGCATTTTTTCGAAGACTCCCGAGGGTCGTCGCTGGAGCTACGGAGTTCGTGCTTTGTGCGACGCTTTCCACACTGCGGTGAGAGACTGAGCCATATGAGATAAATACCCAGTGCAATGCAGTCGACCCTGTCGACTTTTAAGCGACTTTTTTGTTGTTGCATCCACTCTCATACGAATCTGGCTACGCCTTGTACTTGTGTCGTTACCCGTAATGACGTGCTTTACTGTAAAGCTAGTTTATTAACATGAATTCATTATATTTTCGCCAAAACATCAAAGAAATGTCGCCGCTTTCGATTATTTAAGTTGCCTTTGACCTATCAAAGACATATTCCTTGGGCGGGGGTAAATATAAGACGGCAGGAAAACTTTCATAATGATGCAACAGATAGTTTTCATAAACATTGATCGTGAAGGAAGACATTCTTTTCTGAACAGACTATAGTAGATCCATAGCAACCCGATCTCTAACCTTACCCTGACGATATACTAACACATCATCGGCATATGAGAATGTCATCCCCGGTCCTCTGATCTGCTCGCCGGTAATTCTCACAGTGTAGGCGTTGAACAGTACAGGAGATAATGGTGATCCCTGTGGCAATCCGGATATATTGTTGTTGGTTCAGAAGTCCAACTGCCACATCTAAAAACTACTTTCCGTTGGAAGAGTCCTGCGGTGATCCAACTAAGGAGGAATGGACTTATCTTGAGTTCAAGAAGCTGAAACATTTAGAAATCCAATGGTACTCTGTTGTACGCATCCTCAAGATCAATCGTCGCAGCACATGTTTCAATGCTTGAGTGGAAACCTTCATAGACATCATGCTGCATTGGTCTAGGTTTCTCTGTTTTAACGGTACCCTCCAAGGGTAGGTGGGAAACAAACTTGCCTCTCTAGCTGACTTGATATTTCCTGGCAATTTACGTCTCCAGCAGCTTGTCGATTGTATTTTGCATGGTTGTTACCCGATATCCCTGAATTTTTGTGTGATGTTTGCCAGGCTTCGGCAAGGAAATTAGATAGCTGTGCAACCTCTCTTTCTTGGTGCTAGCACTCCCTGTGCTGTTGTTGTACATATCTGCTAGTTCCTCTAGCTCGTTGTCGGTACACATATTGATGTCGTCATATCTTTTACCATCTGGCCTTGGTGCGCTGTTTTTTTGTTCGTCTAAGCACAGCCCTGATATCACTGTCACTGTGTCTTCAACTGCAATGTTCTGGGCCTTACACCTATCTGAGGTAACCG
Organism: Cepaea hortensis; assembly: GCA_963921405.1. Lineage (NCBI taxonomy): Eukaryota > Metazoa > Mollusca > Gastropoda > Stylommatophora > Helicidae > Cepaea > Cepaea hortensis. Next base: position 93,385,706 of record OY992877.1, on the reverse strand, counting down.
TCTTGGCAACACTTCAGCCTCTCATGTCTGTCTTGTTGCTCTGCTCTAGATAGCTTTCAAATAGGGCTTTGCCCTTATTTTCGTCAGACCTCTGCCAGATAAGGCCAGCCCTTTGGAAGTTAGGAACATTCTTATTCTTGACTACCCAATTCATACTTTTATGTAATCACCAGAACAATTTCAGTGATTTTTCTGTTCTTATTCGTTGACACAACTCTGCCCATTTTTAACTTTTAACAATTTCAACCAGCTATTTGAAATAACTAAATTTGGTATCCATCTCTCTGTCCAAGTGCACAATACGACCTAGATGGGCAACTCTGTTCTTCTTGGCGTTTTGCCATTTACTTACGGCACCACGCTTATCCATCCAGGCCTTTTCCACTTCAATTCCACCAAGGTGACTGCTGCCAGCTTTTGTTTTCCTGTCATGATGATTCCTGCGCTTGTCGCGCGTTATTTACTCACCACATCTTGCCCTGAACTATCATACTTGAAGGTCTTGACTGTTGACTTGCGCTGCCTGGTTCTGCCGTTCACCACCTTATGCTGCAAGGGTGATGGTCACTGCCATGGTGCCCTAGAATACCCCATCTTCATACTGTAGTGAGTGAAAGAAATACCAGAGCCAGGTCATTAACACTGTCCTCATCACCTGGACGACTTGCTGTCCTGGTGACACAGCCAATATTGATACAAACAAGATCACTGGCTTCAAGTACCACCTCGAGCTCCCCCCCCCCCCGTTTCTGTATGGCAGGCTTTCCAAAATGTGGCCACGTTGTTTTGCCCTGGCACAGTTCCAATATAGAATACGCGTGTTTTTGAGGCCCAGACGGATGCATTTTCACCGGCAACGCCTGGCTCCGGCCCGTCTCCCCTGTCGCTTACGCCGTGGACCTCGTCTAGTCGGTGGTTTGTTTACCCTTTATACGGGCACAATCGCTGGTCTGCCATGATGAAGAAAACCAAAAATCAGTCACTACACACCACTAGCGTACTACACAGTAACTTAAATACGCTGCGAAAAACACCCAGGATTGATTCGCACAGCTGCACGAAACTCCGTTGCATCGGCGAAAATCTTGAGAGGAAAATCCTGGTTTATATCCTAGCGCAAAAATTACACACACTAGATGAAATTATCCATCACCTACGTGAAAACAAAAATAGCGGTGTCAAAACAACACAAAACAACACAAAACAAGCCACCATCTTAACCGAAAGATATATCTATCTATCTCGATCTATATTCTATATCTGTATAGATCTATCTAGATCTATATCTAATGTTATTTGATGGGACTTTTCTAATAAACAAAAACTGTACTGCAGAAGTGCCTCAGTACAAATGGATCCAGGATCATCATCAGGGCCGTGCCGTGCTTTGATACAGAGAGGTGACTGCATCAGGCGCCACTGTAAGGGAGCGGCATAAGGTGCGAAGGAGGGGCGTCATTTCGAAGGCTTGCATCATTAAGGGGCGGCATTTCGAAGACTTGCACCGCTAAGGGGCGACATTTCGAAGACGCATCATACTTAAAAAAATCTACCTCACGGCCCTGATCATAATCATCAGGTGCCCCGCCAGCTGGCGTAGGGGTTCATTCTCTTCGATGACCTCGGTCTTTGGTGTTCTGGATCAACTCTGCTGGTAACATCTTAATCCATGCAGCATCATTTCTCTTGGTCTGTCTCTACCTCTCCTCCCCTTGATATTTTCAGTTGTCCCGATGTTCTCCAATGTCTCTCTTCTCATCACATGACCAAAAAAAGCTGTTTGGCTTTTTCTTATTGTCGTATATAATGTTCTAATTTCATTATCCTCTTTTATGCAATCGTTGTTAGTTGCTCTTCAGTCCAATTAATTCGCAACATTCGTCTCAGGAACCACATCTCTGTCATTTCCAAGTTCTTCCTAATTTGTTCTTTTATATTATAAGATTCACTGCCATACAGTAAAACAGGTCCTATATAACATTTCAGCACTCTCTTTCTTGCATTCAGTGGTAGTGACTAACTGGGTCCAGGATAGAACTGCTATAATGCAGTTTAGTTTAGTTTAGTCGTTGGATCAACATCACGGCACACGGGTTTAACCCATAAGTGCTCCGTTTTCCTCCTAACTCAAACCTGAGTCTGGAGAAACTCAGCTCAATGCACGAACTCCGTAGCATCAGCGAGGATCCTGAAATACTTTGGGCAGATTTTTAACTCGAAATTTTGCCCGGGGAATCGCCGTTAGGCTACTCTTTTCGATTTCCAACCGCCAAGGGATTTTTTACGTGCGCAACAATACACAATGGCGTCCGATCTCACTACCTAGAGACCAGGGGACATTTTATTACTGGACGTCCACGTGAAAAAATCCCGGTCCTCACCGGGGCTTGAACCCGGGACCTCCAGCACTCGAGGCGGACACCATACCTCGAGACCACTCAGCCCCCCAAACTACTGCTATAATGCAAACAAGCCGATGCGTGTGTGATTTTGTTGTGTAGTTCTGATACACATTCATGTGAACTCTCGCTGACTTTATGCAGTTGGTGAACATTGTTGAGGTTCCCCATGTGTCGACTCAAATAGAAGATTGCAGCATTTTAGTGGTACCCGCGTGCAAAAAAGGTAATTATTTGCAAACGATGCCAAGTATGTTTCATGTTTGATTCCGTATACAATCCCCGGTATGCAACTGAAAATTCTTTCTCAACACCAAATGACCTTTTACATATGGGCATTAGTTTTATCACACCCAAAGGTCCCTATGTTTACAATTCAATAAATATGCAGCCACGAATCGGAAACAAAGGTCATCAGCATGAGTCAATATTTGTATAATTTAAATGCCATTATGCCTATGAGTTATTCCGATTTCACTCAGTCTATCGTGGCTTCTAGTTCTTTCGGGCGATCTGTCACTGTTTGATATGCACTTGTATCTCCTGGTATATTTTGTGTGATGTCAATGATATCACACGATGGAAGGCAACGATGAGCAATGAACATTCTATATTCTGGATTAATAAATTAGCATATGTTTATTGAGACCCACCGCATCAAGTGGCTTGTTAACATTCCAGGTTAAGCATGGTTCTCTACACTTCGCAATATTGTGTGTCAGTGACAAAGCTGACATTTTCCCATACATTTTTGTGACTTCCAGTGACATTGTTTTGTTTGTTTAATAACTGTACGTTTGACACCGGAATAAGTGGACAACTCTGCAGCTGAGCAGAGCAGGGCACTCATTTGTCCTTAAAGTCGAAAATGGCTGTTAAAGGTAGAGGTAAAAGACCACCAAATGAATGTGGAAGGCAAGGGGAAACCACCACATTATCTTCCCAAGACTTCATGGAAGAACCAGAAAGAAAATAAAAATGGAAATAGTGAATAACAGTATGGATTTGTGGAGGGAAAGGGTACAAACAATGCAATATATACATTACGGACACTAATAGAAAGGTCAATAGAGAAACAGAGAGACATATATTTGTGCTTCATAGATTATACTAAGGCATTTGATAAAGTAAAACATGATGAGCTGATTAAAATGTTGGAAGATATCAACATTGATGGGAAAGATTTAAGAATAATAAAGAATATTTACTGGAACCAAGTAGCAGTAATTAAAATTGGAAATAAATAGGTTAGTTACGAACACATAAAGCTAGGAGTACGATAGGGATGTGTCTTGTCACCAGATCTCTTCTCCCTATATAGCGAAGTAATAATGAGAGAGATCAAAGAGATGTCAGGAATACTAGTTGGAGGTTATAATATAAATAATATACGCTATGCAGATGACACAGTATTGGTGGCAGATAAATCAACAGACCTACAACAATTGTTGGACACTGTAGTAACAGAGAGTGCAAGGAAAGGACTCTCCTTGAATATCAAGAAAACAGTAACAATGGTGATATCCAAGAAAAAGGTGACACCAAAATGTGACATAGAAATAGAAGGAAAAATTCTTAACTAAGTGGATAATTTTAGATGCCTAGGGACATTTATAACATCAGATGGAAGATGTGCAACAGATATTAAGAGCAGAATAGAGCAGGCAAAGGCTGCATTTCAGAAAATGAAGAGTATCTTGTGCAATAGGTCACTATCACTGAGTGTAAGAAAGAGAGTGCTGAAATGCTATACTACTTCCCGTATCTGCAATTGGCTTATATATAACGACGAAATGTTACCATTGTGTTTCAATATATCATATTAACAACTTACTGTGATACACCTCTACTTTACAATATCGGTCACCTAGTTGTGTGTGGTCTAAACCTATTTTTTGTTTAGCACAGAATACGTTAAAAGACACATATCTCAACAGAACGACATTTAAACAGGAGAACAGAGACAAGACACTAACATCCACTAATGCAGCACGAGACCTTTTGACATATTGAAGCTTCTAGATACAGAGCTTCCAGATCACTAAGTTCGGTTAATCTGCGTATTAGATCACTTGGTATCAACTTCTACCGTTTGCTCCACAGACGTTGTTTAAACATGAATGAAGCAGCCAACCACATCTTTATACGAGGGATCTTCAAATGAAAACTATAACTATAGGTTTTGTGTGAATATATTCTGAAAAGGTGAAGACAAAATGTATCAGTTGTCCATGTAATCACCAATGTGTTCAATGCAAGTCCTCCAGCGCCGATGCAGTGTTTGGATTCCTGTAGGAAACAATTCTCTTGTTCACGCGTGTCACTCTGGGGTCACTACTAGGTGTGCCTGACCCAAGTTGTGAACAGTCAGTATGTCGCAGAAGTTACGCCGTTTTAAAATTTCATACTCCTCTCATACATTTACTGGACTGACAGGCATGCATCGTCTACTGGACTCTTCATTCGCAGATGGATTTCTATAGGCTTCACCGCCTTAATGATCATAAATCGGACACAGAACGCTGCTCTTCATTGGTGTGTGCCAAAAGTGGGGCGGCCATCTTTAAGCTATTCTTATGACGTCACCATTTTCGTCTGCACCGTGATATCACGTGCTAAACGCTCTTGACATCCTTAACAACAATATTGACAGGTTACAAGACAATGGCATGGTTATTGTAATTTCTATCACACTTTTCAGCTTTTCGTTTGAAGCCCCCTCGAATGCCGTATGTTGTCAGACTCCATGATAAACTTCTGCTTTGCTTCAAAGAATAGACAACATCAGGTGTATTAGGTAACCCCATATTTTTATACCAGTCGGCATTCGTTTGGTCATATGGTCAGTATTATGCCAGTCACTTTTACATCCAATAAAATATACTGGCTGCGTCGAACAGGTCAATTAAATAAAGTCAATTCCGTGTAGGGAATTCGAACACATAACAACCGACCACCCGAGAGGGAAGAGTTCTAGCTACTGCGCTTCTACGGCTCTCTTTGTTGGTCGGTCGGTCATCTAGAACAAACGAAGACCTGTGTGGAAATGGATTTGGCTGCCAAGAACACATAGCAGGCAAAGCTCCGAGATAATAAGAAATTAATGTGGTCATTATGTGAATTAACGGCGCCCTAATGACGACGATAAAATCCTTGACGTTTTCCACGCAGGAATGGCAGTTTACTACCTGACCAATCGTCAACCTCCTCTTAACAATTACATAAATGTTATCTTTTTTTCTTATCTGACCTCTTTTTAATGTCTGGACAAACACGACAGATTACACCAATGGCCGCTGTTGGGGGATTTCGTGATGGATGCCGTTATTTAAGATTTAAATAGCATTTAAAGAGTAATTTTTGGCCGCAGTGGTTTTAGTTAAATGTAGTTATCCTATTGGTACACATTGCGTAAATTATATCCTTCGTTTTGATGTCGTAAACCATAAAGCGTTTCTATCATCAATTTTACTATCCGTATAGATTTGTGACTGTTGCTAGCTATGGCATGTATTATTTCAGGTTATGTTATCGTAAGCTCTCTTTCGTGTTAACCGAGGAGCAAAAACTGAAACAGCTGGTAACAATCTATTTGCAAACTGAAACAGCTGGTATACATCTATTCACAGACTGAAACAGCTGGTATACATCTATTCACAAACTGAATCAGCTAGTATCAATCTACTTACAAACTGAAGCAGTTGGTATCAATCTATTCACAAACCGAAACAACTGGTATACATATATTTACAAAATGAAACAGTTAGTATCAACCTACTCGTATTTACAAACTGAAATAGCTGGCATCAGCCTATTTACAACCTGAAACAGCTGTTATCAATATTTTTACGCATTCCTATTGATGAATATTTCCAACAGCTCATCAGCATTATATTTCTTGTGGAACCACCAACACCATTATCGTTATTATCATCACCATCACCACCCAGTATCATCTCCGCAATGACGTTTGGTAGTAACGGAACTCCATCAGTTTATCTCCTGAGCTTTCGTCGATTATATTTTGCGTGCTCTCTGCCCATCGATATCATTGACTTCCTCTAGATCTTTTGCCCTCACCGTTCTCACTTATATGGTTTTCAGTATATTGTTTTGTTTTCAGTAGATTGATAAGTGTGCCATGTATTTCTCAACTTTATTTACTTCAGCAACGCCCAACCTATATTAAATTGTTCTAGAACATGATTCTAAGGGCTTACGGGCGCGATTCGTAATCCCGCTTACCCGCGTTCGAAACACAGTTGCTGCAACCGATTTGGCATCAGACCGCGTTGCGCTGGGTTTTAACGTGTTGGTATGGAAATACCTAGATGGCTTAGCCACATGGCATGGTCGAGACAGGAATACTGAGCTGATCCATGACTCTGGTGATCGAGTGAATTTGCGAGTCTTGACCGCCCACGATTTTTGGCATGGCACATGATTGATTGATTGATTGATTGATTGATTGATTGATTGATGGGAGCCGGTCGTTCAGAAAGGAATGGCAAACTACTGAAAGTAAACTTGCCAAGACATCAACAACAGCAGGAAAATGCTGGTGTTGACAGCGATGTCCTGTAAAAAGGATCTGAAAAAAAAAGAAAAGAAAAGAAAGAACTTGATTAACAGCATGAGTGCGAATTTGACAAGGTTCGATACCCGGGCTGGCCGCTGGCTACCTACTTCACCTATATCTCCATGAACTCACGCGTACAAACTGTGATGTTAACATATCGCAGACCGAACTTCTGTAAAATCACACCTCTGAGGTCTCAAGTGGTTTTATTGCTTGTCCAGGATTCGCATCTATATTTGGTACAGAATAATTTAACAGTTCAGAACAGCAACAAACAACTACAACAAACAGCGACAGTAGACAGACTCATTACTTTAGCCCGACAAACAATTAACAATATCTCCAGAATCATACAGAACACAACCACAAGCTCAATTTCACGCAATTGTTAATTATTCAGTTTACCAGACTCATTTACTCTAATGTCCTTGTATGCCCGTTACACAATTAACATGTTTCAGTCATAGTCAACGCGTGCTGTGTGATTAGCTGTTCTCAGTGAATTCCAACCATATTGTAATGTTTTCCGGTACTTTATACATATTGACAGAGCATACTAAATGTTGAAAGAGTTGATAAATTCAGTATAATGTATTATGTTACTAAACGTTAAAAGCGTTAAATAATTCTGTTTAGTATATTTTTATACTAAACTTTGAAATAGTTACGACTTACTGTCAAATGTTTTCAAATACTAAACTTTGATAGACTTACGAAATTCTGTCAAGCGCATTTTTATACTACACTTTGAAAGAGTTAACGACATTCTACCAAGTGTATTGAAATACAAAATTTTCAAGCACTTACGAAATTCTGAAGTGTATTTTGCTACTCAACTTTGAAATAATTAACCAAATTCTGTCAAGTCTATGGAGACACCAACTTTTGTCTAACATTCTTTAACGTCCGTATTCACATATAGTTATACTGAAGAGAATTCCAAATCTCCTTATCGCAGCACACCTTTCATTAACTATTTACCGTGGACATCAAGCAACACACACACACAAGTGCATGCATTAACACAATGATACAACTAAGGAACATATAATTTCAGCTACGTACTTGCACTCGGTAACTGGCTTGTGTTCGCAACAAAGTTATAATAATCGTTTAGCATCTTCTTTCATGCAATTAATCAAAGAACAACAAATTATAAATGGTTTGGCCACCTCACAAGAATGCCATGATACCAGCTACCACAAAGAACCACACTGAAGAGATATGATGGATACGGAGCAATAGGAAGAAAAAAAAAGGAGGAAGAAGAAGGAGGAGAAAGAAAAAGAAGAAGAAGAAAGAGCAGGAACATGAAGGAGGAAGAGAAAGAACAAAATTAGGAAGAAGAAGGAGGAGGAGTAAGAAAAAAGGATGAAGAAGAAGGAGAAGGAAGAAGAAGAGGTAGAAGGAAGATAAAGAAGGAAGACGTAGGAGGAAGAAGAGTGAAAAGGAAGAAAAAGGTCGAGAAAAAAGAATGAGAAGTGGAAAGAAGAAGGAGGAAGAGGAAGAAATTGTAGGACGAAGAAGAAGAATGAGGATGAGGAGGAAGAAGGACGAGGAATAAGAATAAGATGTAGGAAGAAGAAGAAGGAGGAAGAGGAAGAAAATGTAAAGGAGGAAGACGAATAAGTAGGAAGAAGAAGGACAAGAAGGAAGAAGAGTAGGAGAAAGAAGAGGAGGAGGTAGGAAAAAGAGGAGAAAGAAGGAAGAAGAGTAGAAAGGAGGAGGATGAAAAAGAAGTAAGAAGATGAGGAAGAAGAAAGAGGAGAAGAAAATGGAGGAAGAAGGAATAGGAGGAAAAAGAAAGTGGAGAAAGACAAAGAGAGAGGAGGTGGTAGAATGAAGAGGAGGAAGTTGGAGGAAGAAGAAGGAGGAAAAAGGGGGAGGGGGAAGAACGGGCAGAAAAAGGTGGAGGAAGGAGAAAAAGAAGAGAAAGAAGAAAAATTGGAAGAAAGATGGGGATGATAAGAAAGGAGAAGGATTAGAAGAACAATGAAGGAGAAGCAAAAGGAGGGAGAGGAGAAGGAAGAAGAAGGAAGAATGGGGCAGAAGAAAACGAAGAAAGAGGAAAGAAGAATAAGAACGAAGGAAGAAGCAGAACGTGTAATGAATAAGGAGAAGATAAAAGTAAAAGAATAAGGAATAATTAAGAAGGAATGAGAAGAAGCAGATAAGGAAGAAAGAGGAGGAAGAATAAGAAGAATGATAATCTTACTGATAATGCCAATAATGATGATGGCAATAATTATGATGACAATGATGATGATGACAAGAATGATGATGCCAATGATGATGTTAATAATGATGATAATAATGATGATGATAATAATGATGATAACAATAATGATGATGACAATAATGATCATGACAATAATGATGATGACAATGGTGATAATGACAATGATGATTATGGCAATGATTATGATTATGATGATGACAATAATGATGATGATAACAATAATGATGATGACAATAATGATCAAGACAATAATGATGATGACAATGGTGATAATGACAATGATGATTATTACAATGATGATGATTATGATAATGACAATAATGATGATGACAATAACAATGATGACAATAATGATGATGACAATAATGATGACGACAATAATGATGATGGAAATGAAGATGATGACAATAATGATGACGACAATAATAATGATGACAAAATGATGATGCCAATGATGATGATGACAATGCTGATGGCAATAATGATGATGACAATGATTATAATGGCAATAATAATGATGTCAATGGTCATGATAGTTTATAATGATGATAAGGATTATAATATTAATAATGATAATAATATGCATGATTATAACGAACATGAAGTTGATGATGATAATTATAATAATAACTATCTTTTCTACAATCAAGAGAAGAGAAGAGAAAAGAGATAAAGAGAGGGAAAAGATAGAAAAGAGAAGAATGACTGACCTTTACATCATGTTAGCTATATTATAGACTTATAACGAACATATGGATAGCAGTATGAACTGAAGTGAATGTTCAGGAGATTATTGTTCTACAAGTAGATATAATTCCATAACATGCACTGTCGCAATTGTGCGAATGTTATATCTTCAAAACTATAGGCCCCGTTAGAATAAGATGTGAGAACACACTTCCTAGCAACCATTCCTTTCAAACCGGCCAATACAGTTACAAAATTTATCATCCTTGTCATCTTCCACTTTCGCCGTCAAGCGCCGTGGGGAGGATTAATTGACGTTCCAGTGCCTGATGGGTGGCAATAGATAATGTCATGTCGTATGATTGTGCAATGTCTTTGATGTCGCCAATCCATTTTATTTCCGCGTGTCCTTTTGATTTCGTAGCAGATTTTCTTTGATGTAGGGCTACTGATGGTAGTTGACGATGTGACATTCTAATGAGATGGCCGAACTATTTGGTATACTGCCTTTCAGTATATGTGTTACAAGGCAATGAATGAATCACCAAAAACCAGACGTAGATTGTGAGCTTTACTAGAGCACGATTACAAGTAACAAAACGGACGCTGAGACTAAAGCTTTCATCAGCAAACAAACACAAATAGACACACACAACTACACGAAAAACACTACATGAAAATACAAAGATTACTTATCTGAATGCGTAATTGTTTGAATGCGCCTTAAGCGCTTACCGTTTGATGTGGCTGGAAAGAACCGGATGAATGGTTTAAACGGATCGATGGGCAACAGGGACTGGCTTAACCACCCGATAGGAGGGATGGTGGGGGGGGGGGGAGGAGACGCCCATGTGAGCGAACGGTAAAACGCGGATTGACAGTGAACTAAAGCCGGCTCTGGGGCGAAGGTATAGTTCGCAGTTCCGCATCCCGCGTAGAAACACAGCTACGGACGCTTGGAATGCAGTCCGCCCTGTGTTGGTTTGCATAGAATGGCATGAGTGCCGGTCGCTCAGAAAGCAATGATAAGCCACTGAACGCAAACATGCCAAGAAATCACAAACGGCAAAAGTAATGTTGAGGTTGATTGCAACGTTCTGCAAAGGATACGCTACCAAGTTTTTCTAATGGGCTATGCAACTGCGGGGAAGGATAGGGGGAGGGGAGGTTGGAAGTTAAATGAAACTATGTTGGACATTGAGGCCGTGAGGGGAGAGTGAACCCAACTGGAAGATGAGGCGGTTTACCAATGTCTTACGATCACGTTCATTAGATGCTCACGATTTGAGCGTCGTGACCTATATGTCCACCACGCCACAGTGGTCAGAACTGTTAAATTGTGTGGATACCGGTTTCTGGGCACCACTGTTGATATCAGATAGGTGTTGCCTAAATCTGTCAGAAAGACGTAGACCTATTTCAATAATATATCTCATGTCACAACGTGTGCAGATGATCGCATAGATAACGTTGCGACACGTGCATGAGAAACCATATGTCTCTATGTGGTACAAGGTGTTGTAAATCATACCATTTCTTACTCGGGTGGCAGCTCTCCTTAAGCATCTCTACTCGCATGTGTTGATTTTGCGTAAGTGTGATTTGGATAATGTCAAAGATTGACATTAGTAGCATAGAACCATTGGTGTGAATATGTTATTTATTATCAGTCGTTTTGCGGACATAGGTATAAATCGATGTTTCAGTATGGGTGATAGTTGATCAATAAGCCCACTTTCTTGATAACATCTGATTTCGATTTGTCTATCTTTCTGCTGTCTTCTGTGATCATAAATCCTAGATATTTGAATTTTTTATCCTGTTTCACAGGTGTATTATTTATCAGTATACTTAGTGTACCGGGAGATCTGTTAATTTACATTATTTGCTTGTATTTATATTCATATTGTATCTGCTACATGTTGAACTCAACTTATTAATATGATTCTGCATAAACGAAGTGTCCCTTTGTCGAATTTTGGTCCAGCCTACAGCAATAGTGTTCAATATAATCGAATCGTACAATTACTGGAATTTAATCTGTGGTAACGCAGCTGGGCCGACCTCCCTGGTCTAGGGGTTAAACGACTTTCTCCGTAATCCATTATACTCTCTCGAGTAACGTGACGTCGCACGAAAATCGGTAGCGGTTCTCTCCACGTCGGTAACTTACGGGGTATGTGAGCCGGTCGCTCAGAAAGCAATGGAAACTACTGAGCGTAATCATGCCAAGAAATCAACAATCAGCTGAAAGATGCTAATGTTGACAGCGATGTCCTGTAAAGGAAATGCGAACAAACAAAAACTAAACGCAGCTGGAAAAATCGTGATAATACAGTGGTTAGGACTCTTGCCTGCCAGCCCGGTGCATCGGATCCTCATCGAAATTGATGTTTAAAAATGTACGTTGGCTCCCAGATTACAACCTAAAATTGGTCCCAGAAAATGCACTGTTCTGAGAAGTAAAGGCTACCACATCACACCTCTAGCGCCGATTGGTCTATAACAAAATTTGGGGCTAATACCACATACACAATACATCTGAAAGAGTGTAAAATGGTCTAAAAGGTAAACCGAGCTGAGAAGCGGAAGAGCAAACAAATGCACTTTTGAGTAAATAATTGTTACATTACCGAGATAGCTACACATAGCATGCATTATATTAACATAGTGCACGTGAACATGATCCACTTATAACAACTTACTGATTAAGTTTTCGCCGCTCCCTGGAAATTCCAAAAATGTTGGGGGGGAAAACAGACAAAAAATAATGGCACAATTGCTATGTCTGATATTTATATAAACAAGAGCCGTTCTACTTTCCAAAGCATCAGAATGTTGTACACTAGACTGAAATATAACTGAAGAAAACAGTATTTATATATCCTGTCTAAGTTGGCGATAAATACTATAGGGTAAGAAATCAACAGACTAACGAGGCGACATCAAGTAGCAGTGGCTCCCTTTAAACTGAGTGAGAACAGGTTCGCGACTGAAGCGCGTTTTGCTTTGCCGACGTGCTCACGGACGCACTCAACCTTCCCCGTTGCTCAATGTTGGAATCTCATTAATTCCACGATTCAGTGTGCGGCATTTAGCCTACGCGTTACTTGAATGTTATTTAGTTTATTTCGCATACATCTTTCTTTCTCAAGCTGTATCTGTAATTTTATCTCTTCATTTTCTAAGAAACATTAAGATCCGGTTCCGGACTATTAAGACACATATTCATCCTGTTTCTCGCAGTTAAGCATAAACAAGTATGCTTATAGAAAGTATGAAGCAGACGGTACTAGTTGTCAGCAGGAAACCACGTCTCAGCAATATAATAAACATACAGATAGGGAAATGTTGAGGAGAACATATTAATACTACAACGACGTCAATATGACCCTCATAAACAACTGTCTATCCACAAGTGTATTTGTTTTAATTCATTTTCCAGATAGGCCCCGAAGAGTGGGTATTATTATTGCCCCCCGACGCATTGGTTCTGGTTATCTTCATGACCAGATCGAGCTTGGGTAGATTCAGTTTCAGAAAATGGATGCCATACAATTTTCTACCAGGTGAGGCAACCAGCGTGATAATCAGCATTTAAAGCGACGTTTTGTTCACGAAATTATGGGCCTAGCGACATGTTCATGGGCCTAGCAACATGTTCTCAAATTACGACGAAGACATAAGAAAGCACTTGTCCACCCGATTTTATTGTTCTGTTTAAGTCATTCTTTCTATTTCCTATAGTTTACTCGAACTATAAGTTCCCATACTCTTCGAAATATTCTGAAGGTGATGAAGCACATATGAGCATAAATGTGCTCACTGATAATTAATTAATTTATGAATATTAATATATTAATTTTCTACGAACATATGACATATATGTCCAATGACAGAGAATTAATTCAGTTTCTAAGTATGAAGTTTTAGGTAGCCCCATAACAGACAATGTATTCTTTTCCTGTGTATAAAGTTATAGGTAGCCCTATAACAGAGAATGTATTTATTTTCTACGTATAAAGTGATAGATAGTCCCATGAAAGAGAGTGCATTCTGTTTCTATGTATAAAGCTATAGTTATTTATATGACATAGAATTAATTTAGTTTATATGTATACTGTTTTAGGTAGTCCCGTAACAGAGAGTGTATTCAGTTTATGTGTATAAAGTTATATTAGTCACATGAAAGAGACTGTATTCAGTTTCTGTGTATAGAGTTATAGTTATTCCTATGACAGAGAATTAATTCAATTTCCATGTGTAAAGTTTTAGGTAGCCCCATAACAGATAATATATTTCAGTTTCTATGTATAACGTTATATGTAGATCTATGGCAGACACTGATGTCGGCGTGTGAAGTGTTAGGACTTCAAATATTCAAGGCACCACAAAATGAGGTTGGTGGCAAGAATCTTTCCTGTCCACTATTCCGTCCTTGTCAATTATTACAGTTAAAAGATTAATTTTATTAGACTGATTCAACCCGACAGGTAAACTGGTCTGAAAAAAATATTCTTCAACTGCTGGGGATTGAATCCGGATCACTATCTTAGCAAGCAAACCCACTAACTACTAAACTGATAATAAGATGAGCTATCCCACACGCAAATACAAGTATAAGTCCAATGAGGACTACGATCGAGTTCTAAGCAAGTGGACGGGGTGGGGGAAGGGGAAGTACACTTCAACCTTCTATGTATACGTAGTAACCGGTAAAGTAAGCAAAAGTACACGTGGTTATGAAATAATCTGGGCAGGCAAAGACAACCACATTGGGAAGCGGCATCGTTAGTACTGTAGGAGGGACAATAGTCTTGCGGATAACAAAGCCGGAAAAACATGCCATTTGCTGACAGCATTAGTTGCCCACACAAGAAAGGTTGTCACAACAGAAAAGAAGATTGTGGGGAAATGTGCCAGCAATGTATTGAAGCATTACATTAATAGCAACAAGGAAAGTCCATATACATCTAGCTTAGTAATAATAAACAGTGACTGCTTCTACCACGAAAAAATGTCTGCAGCAATAACATTTTAGAATAGTGAAATATGCCATGGGGTGAAAGACGATATGTTAACTTACGTCCTTTTTCTTCTTCTTCTTCTTCTTCTTCTTCTTCTTCTTCTTCTTCTTCTTCTTCTTCTTCTTCTGCTTCTCCTTCTGCTCCTCCTCCTCCTCCTCCTCCTCCTCCTCCTCCTCCTCCTCCTCCTCCTCCTCCTCCTCCTCCTCCACCTTCTTCTTCTTCTTCTTCTTCTTCTTCTTCTTCTTCTTCTTCTTCTTCTTCTTCTTCTTCTTCTTCTTCTTCTTCTTCTTCTTCTTCTTCTTCTTCTTCTTCGTTTACCTTCACATCCATTTCTTCTTCTATTTTATTCTTTTTATTTTTATCTCTATCGATCAAAAGGCAATTGCAAACTATTGAACATAAACTTGCCAAAACATCACAAACAGCCAAAAATGCTGAAGTTGACTGTGATGTCATGTAAAGGATATGCAGCTAACTTTATTATTATTATTATTATTATTATTATTATTATTATTATTATTATTATTATTATTATTATTATTATTACGTTTTCTTCTTCACCCCTTCCCCCTTATTTGTTTGTTTTACACTGTGATTTATGTTCACCTGTACTGAGTTCGTTGTAAGCTATGTACACCGTGTCTGTGTTCTCTCTCTCTCTCTCTCTCTCTCTCTCTCTCTCTCTCTCTCTCTCTCTCTCTCTCTCTCTCTCTCTCTCTCAGGTGTCACACATACCTGATATGTTTAATGTTACATTTTCTCAGATACAGACTATGAGAAGGTATCCTCGTCTAAACTGCGTCACCCTGCACTAGCCAGCGTCATGTGAAGGTTATCTGTAATGTCCAGTGTCCATAGTCGTGTTCAACGACAACTTCTGCTGTAACAATGATGGCCAGGATTTATTTCTGTGCTTTGTGTATTAGGCCGGGTCCGTGGCGAAGAAATTACGGACGCAGGTCGTAATCTCGCATACCCGCGTTCGAAACACAGCTGCGGGCGATTTGGCATCAGACCACATTGCGTTGTTTTGTTTTTTAAGAAATGGTCTGAGTGCCGGTCGTTCAGAAAACACTGGCAAAATACTGAACGTAAACTTTTCAAGACATCACAACAGCAGCAAATGCTGGCGTTGACTGCAACGTCCTGTTTTGGTATATTAAGGAACTTCACGGCTGGGTTCTCTGTGTTAGATAGTCTAGAATCTTATATAGTACTAGCTGACCCGGCCCGGCTTCGCCCAGGCCCTGGCGGGGATCTATCTATCTATCTATCTATCTATCTATCTATCTATCTATCTATCTATCTATCTATCTATCTATCTATCTATCTATCTATTTATCTATCTATCTATCTATCTATCTATCTATCTATCTATCTATCTATCTATCTATCTATCTATCTGTCTGTCTGTCTGTCTGTCTGTCTGCTTGTCTGTCTGTCTGACCCGGCCCGGCTTCGCCCAGCTCCTGGTGGGGAGCATCTCATTTAATTCATATAAGTAGTCATATAAGATCCCGTTCCCGTTCCCGACTATCTGTCTGTCTGTCTGTCTGTCTGTCTGTCTGTCTGACCCGGCCCGGCTTCACCCAGTCCCTGGTGGGGAGCATCTCATTTAATGCATATAAGTAGTCATATAAGCTCCCGTTCCCGACTATCTATCTGTCTGTCTGTCTGTCTGTCTGTCTGTCTGTCTGTCTGTCTGTCTGTCTGTCTGTCTGTCTGACCCGGCCCGGCTTCGCCCAGACCCGGATGGGGAGCATCTCATTTAATTCATATAAGTAGTCATATAAGTTCCCGTTCCCGACTGTCTGTCTGTCTGTCTGTCTGTCTGACCCGGCCCGGCTTCGCCCAGTCCCTGGCGGGGATCTGTCTGTCTGTCTGTCTGTCTGTCTGTCTGACCCGGCCCGGCTTCACCCAGTGCCTGGTGGGGAGCATCTCATTTAATTCAAATAAGTAGTCATATAAGTTCCCGTTCCCGTCTGTCTGTCTGTCTGTCTGTCTGTCTGTCTGTCTGACCCGGCCCTGCTTCGCCCAGGCCCTGGCGGGGATCTGTCTGTCTGTCTGTCTATCTATGTATCTATCTATGTATCTATGTATGTATCTATGTATCTATGTATCTATCTATCTATCTATCTATCTATCTATCTATCTATCTATCTATCTATCTATCTATCTATCTATCTATCTATCTATCTATCTATCTATCTATCTATCTATAACCAGGGGACTTAACTTAAGATATAACAATGCTACTAAAAGTTATGTCCCTTGTTTTATATTTTCTTATGTTCAGTCATGTAATTACAAAATTAAATTTTAGTAAGTTAATAGCTGATAGTACACTAAAAAAAAACTATGACAGTTGGTTGCACTGGAATGAGAAGAAGACGTGTAGAAAATTTCATCTCAATCGGATGGACCGTTCGCGAACGCATAAAGAACGGACGGACATAAATACATACATACATTGTATTTTATAGATATGGATTTAATGTCCAGTCATGCAAGTATGCAATCGTCTATGGTTTGATTGGCATCTTGCCGTCTTGACAGACGATAGTTTGTCAAATGAAGTTATACCTCTCCATAACACAAAGCCTGGGCTGAATTTAGAGACCATGTGTTGCCCATGAAACATGATCCATCTCTTGGCCTGCCTAGTTTACTCCAGAGGAAAGGTAACTAGTATGTCTGGAACAAGACGAGCTGCAGTAGCTGATGGATCACCAAAGCAATATTCTGTCCACCTGTCAAAGCTTCGATCCTAGACCAGTTGCCGATTAAGGCTTAAGTCCTGGTCTGCCCAGCCATTACATTTAGTCTTTAGGTTGCATTCCCTCCCACTAGGGTAAGGCTTGTGCCTTCCCAGTTGCACTACTCCGCATCTGTGGCTTACGGGATAGCGATATACCGAGTTGAGGGTTCACTTTCAGCGGCAGGCTGCGTTAATTTGGTTAATATGAGACGTCGGCCTTTCAGAAAAGAATGGCACATTACTGAACATAAAATTTCCGAGTATATCCCAAGCATTATATAAATACTGGGGGTTGACTGCAACATCCTGTAAAAGACATGCAAGTAACGTTAACCAATGTAATTGATTCAATAAGTGTCAATGTCACTGCCACATGCAATTTCTTCAATATGTGTCAATATCACTACAATGTAAGCAATTGTAATTTTGTCTCTGTAACTGTTTCTTGAAGTCTTTTGATTTGTAGATCGGCCTGAATTGGAATAGACATCAACTACCGCATGGATAGAAAGTTGTTCAATCTCAGAAGGCTGAAAGCGAAAACCAAAACTAACAGCGACACCGTCAGAGAGCTCCTGTTTGCTGATGATTGCGCTCTATATGCCAACTCAGAGGCAGACATGCAACACAATGTTTCAACTTTCTCATATGCCTGTACTAACTTTGGGCTCAATATCAACTTGGAGAAGACTGTAGTTATGTTCCAGCCAGCTCCGGGGAATAATCACACCGTGCCGAATATCAAGGTGAACGGTCATAGACTAAATGTTGTGGACAAATTCACCTACCTTGGCAGCACTGTGTCACAAGCTGTCACAATTGATGAAGAAGTGAATGCAAGAATCTCCAAGGCCAGCACGGCCTTTGGCAGATTGTACAGGAATGTACAGGACAGAAATGGAATAAGCCTGCAAACAAAGCTGAAAGTCTAAAAAGCAGTTGTAACTTATATTATCCACACTGCTATATGCTTGTGAAACCTGGACTGTTTATCAGCGACACGCTAGGAAATTAAACCACTTCCACACAGTCTGCCGTGGGAAGCTTTTTTTTTTTTTTTTCTAGCATATCCTT
Source organism: Cepaea hortensis (assembly GCA_963921405.1). Classification (NCBI taxonomy): domain Eukaryota; kingdom Metazoa; phylum Mollusca; class Gastropoda; order Stylommatophora; family Helicidae; genus Cepaea; species Cepaea hortensis. Next base: position 93,366,943 of record OY992877.1, on the reverse strand, counting down.
TACAGGACTTAGCTGTCAACACCAGCATCTTTCAGCTGTATGTTGATCTCTTGGCAAGATTACGCTCAGTAGTTTGCCATTGCTTTCTGAGCGGCCGGCTCAGTATCCCGCAAGTCACGAGCGGGGGTCGAACCGCCTCAGCTCTCGCTCCGCCACGAGACTCTGCGTGATAAACGGGATTACAGAGAGAAAGTGTTGTAACCCCACAGCCAGAGAGACCGGCCGTGGGAAGCTACTAAAGATTAAATGGCAAGACAAGATCCTAGACACTGAAGTTATAGAAAGAGCGTCCATGCCCAGTATCCACGCTCTACTAATGAAAAATCAGATTCGCTGGGCTGGTCACTTGTATGCCAGATCACAGGTTGCCTAAACACATGTTTTACGGCGAGCTGCGTTGTGGTAAACGCTCCCTAGGCGGTCAGAGGAAACGCTTTAAAGACACTGAAAATCTCACTGAAAGGTTTTGGAATTCATCTTGACAAATGGGAGACTGCTGCTAAAGACCGTAATTCGTGGCGTACATCATTACATAAGGGTGCAGTCACTTGTGAAGCAACCAGGACTGCAAGAGCTGTGAAGAAAAGGCAGGACAGAAAAACCACGGCAGGAGATCCTCCTCCTGGAACGTCAAGCATTCTTTGCCCATTTGTCAAAGAACATTTTGAGCCAAAATAAGCATTACCAGCCATCTTAGAACTCACGGCTCCATAATTTCAACCCCACTGGATGAAATAAATGGTCATCATCACTCTTGATGGACAAACAACAACAACAACATTTTAGTATCAAATAATACGCTGATCTGTTGATCATTGATCCATGATATTAATATCTGTTACATTTTCAGTTCTTCGTCATCAATTCTGGTTTCTATTGTGTTCTTTCTTTGTCTATTGTCATTACTTTCTCCGCTGTGAAGAATAAGTTCTGGGTTTACTTTCCCTTCCCTCTCCCTCTCTCTCTCTCTCACTCTCTATTATTCTCCCCAATTTTCTCACATACTCTCACATACTCTCTCACTCTCTCTCCCTTACACGCTCTCTTACTTTATCTTAACTCTCATACTCTTTCAGTCTCTCTCTCTCGCTCACTCTCTTACGCTCACTCCCTCTCTCTCACTCTTTCTCTCACTCAGTCTCTCTCATTCACTCTCAGACTCACTCTCTCTCTTACTCTTTCTCTCCCAGTCTCTCTCATTCTCTCGCTTTCTCACTCACTCTCAGTCTCTCTCACTCTCTCGCTTTCTCACTGACTCTCTCTCTCTCTCTCTCTCGCTCTCAAAATCTCGCTCACACTATCTCTCACTTTGTCGCTCTCTCTCACGCTCTCTTTTACTCTCTGTCACACTCTCTCTCTCACTCACACTCTCTCACTCTCTCAATCTCTCACTCTCTCTCAATCTCTCTCTCTCACTATCTCCCACTCTCTCACCCTCGCTCACTCTCTCTTACTGTTTCTCTCTCAGTCTCTCTCACACGTTCTCAAATTTTCTCTCATACTATCTCTCACACTACCTCTCTCTCTCTCTCACTCTCTTTCTCACTGACTCTGTATGTCTCTCTCTCTTTCTCTCTCTCTCTCTCTCTCTCTGACGCTCTTTTTCACTCTCTGTCCCTCGCTCTCACTTACGCTCTCTCAATCTCTCCCAAACGCTCTCCCTATCTCGTACTCTCTCACCCTCACTCACTCTCCCTTTCTCACTCTCTATCACTCTCTCTCGCTATATATATATATATATATATATATGGGTGTGTGTGTGTGTGTGTGTGTGTGTGTGTGTATGTGAGTGTAGTTTCCGTTGAGAGAAATGCTATTGGGTAGAGAGTGATTTAAATCATGCTGCTACGACTCGAACTGTCGGCTTCATAAAATTCCCACGTGACTTTGGTCTGTAAATGAAATGAAGGCGACTGGAAAGATAGCCAGTTATTCCACCTCAAAACACACTTGAATGGACCATTTGGCATCCTGTTGGCAGTTTATTCCACAGAAGCACGGTTACTATATCTCATCCTGCACATTCATTATTTCTAAAACTAAAATACCCTCTCGTGCTATTTCTGAGACTGTTTTTCCCATTATCCTCAGTGAAGTATGTTTTATTTTCATCCTAAAATAGTGCCAAGCCGCACGATTTCTGCCATGTCACAGAAGTAAAAAAATCTTGCCAACACTAACAATTTCAACAAAAGTCAATCAATCAATCAATCATGTGCCATGCCGGAAAGCGTGGGCGGTCATGATTCGCCATTTCACTCGATCACCAGAGTCGTGGATCAGCTCAGTGTTCCTGTCTCGTCCATGCCATGTGGCCAAGCCATCCAGGTATTTTCCTCTCGGTCTTCCTCTTGGTCTGTTCCCCTCGATCTTGCCAGCTGTCACCAAGTTCTCCAGTCCATTTCTTCTCATAACATGTCCAAAAAATTTTGACTGTCTACGTCTAATTTCTCTAATCAATCTACAAAAGTAGCAAACACAAAAAAAACAAAAAAATACCACTCAACGTGATTCTGCGGTTTCCAATTTGTGTTAAGTCTGTTAAAACGGTGATTTCCTGAATAATTTTATTTTTTCCCCCTTACAAAGAACTTCAGGAGGTCGCTGAAACTGAATGTAAACTAAAATGTTTATTTCAAACACATTTTCCACAGTTTACTTTGTCGAATTGTAAGGGTGATTTTAAACAAACAGGCAAACAATTTACAGTTGAAAACTGTTTATATTCCCAGCGAGTGATATATTACCCGGATCCAGGCAATGTTGCCAGATGGTCTTAACGATCAATACGAGGTTATTTTGTAATTGGTGAAGTGTAGTTATACATATGTGTTAACAGTCAAGAGTGTGTTAACAGACAAGAGTAACTCATGAGTTATCGGGTTCAAAAAAGAGAAGGAAATAACAGTAACATGATAACTTACCAAGCGAGTAGCAATGGCTATTAACGAGGGTTGGTACGGACGGATGTCTCATTCTGTAGTCAGTCTGAGCTGAAAAGTCCAACAAATCATGAATAAGTCTACAGAGGAGGAGGGTTTGATGTGGTATTGTTAAGTGTCTGTGCTAGTTTGATGAATAATAGAAAGAAAGAAAGAAAGAAAGAAAGAAAGAAAGAAAGACAAGAAAGAAAGAGAGAAAGAAAGAAAGAAAGAAGTAGAGGACGAAAAAGTAGGAGGAAGAGAAGTTGAAGAAGAGAAGAATAACGGAGAAGAAGAGGGAGAAGAGATACGTGGAGGGGGAATAAGATAGAGATAGTGGGGTAGAAATAATGAAAAGTCGTGGAATAACGAATATGGAGGACGGAGAAACAAAAGCTAGAGTGGTGCTACTACTTCAGCATTTGCTTCTGATTCAGATATGTTCCTGTTTGACCTGCCGCGTCAGGTTGTGAATTGACCTGTGCACTGGTATCATGTGTAGACCTCTTGCACCTCTGTGCTTGTTGCCACAACCACGCTGTTTAACCAACGTCATAGCAACATCATAAATACCATCAGAGATGACAGGAGGGGCAGATGACTTTAAGGACACCGCTTCTTTGTCCAGGGTGAGAGAGATGAGAGTCAAGCCTGGATGCATTTTATCATAAGTACAAGACATTGCATCAGTCAAGACCGTACTGGTGCGACTAGTACAGTGGTTCTTAACCTTTTTTGACCCGTTCCCCCCTTCACCATATTTTCAGAACGTCATTCTCTCCCCCCCCCCCCCCTCCAACTTTCCAAAATTGCCAGCCTCAAAAGGTGCATTAAAAAAAAAACATACCTATAATAGTGAAAATACTTATTTTCTTCCATAGTTGTACATAACCTTCACATGTAAAGATACATTTTATAGTGTAGTTTTCTACAGTTAATAGCAAATGAATATGCTGATGGATATTAAAACTTAAATAGACGCATTTTTACATTCGCAATATTTTATTAAAACACCACATTAATCATACTACAATAAACAAACAGTTAAAACGTCAAAGAATTGTAGCTTAATATGCGACACCAGGATGCCAGAAAATTGTGCTTCATCAAACAAAACGCTCATTTACAAAACCTGGATATTGTAGATTCGTAATTTAAATGAAAATTGTAATCAATGGGAACACTGTGATTGTTTTTCCCGCAGCAATTCTGAAATACGCGGAGGAGTGCTTGAAAGGGCACAACGGAGATCGTTTTCAACATCTAATCTGTTGCGTCGTTTAGTTTTAATTTCTAGCAGAGCTGAAAAGCCTGACTCACAAAGATATGTTAAAGCAAATGGAAGCAATGCACGGATTGCTTTTTCTGCCACTTTTAGGTATGAACCGCACATTAAAGGCCAAAATTCCGTGATTGTTTTTTCACTGAACACATCCCTTGCCCCCGAATCATTTTTCAGCTCCAGAAATTCATCTTGACAATCATCAGAAACTTTTTAAACTGATAATTTGAATGGGTTTCGCAACAAATCCAGCTCATCATCACTAAGTTCAGGAAAATATCGCTCAAATTCATTTTCTAGCGCTGTCAAATGCTGCACAATTTCATATTTTGCAAATTGTGGAAGTACTTGGTCTTTACCATCAACAACGAGAACGGATGACAGCTTCTCAAACATTGCAACATTTGTCATATTGACCTTTCTTTTCCAGTTTTCCAGCTTGCTCATTACAGCTCTCAAGGCATCCACAAATTGTATGATATTTATATTCCTTCCTTGCATTTGAAGATTGAGTTTATTCAACTGCTCAAAAATATCAACTAAATAGGCAAGGCGCATGATCCATTCCTCATCATCCAGCCAGGCAAAAAAGTCCATCTTACCCTGAACTTCACAAAATAATTTGAGATCGTCTCTCAGCTCATATACTCGCGCAGTTACATTTCCTCTTGACACCATCGAACATTTGTGTGGAAAAGAAGCAAATGGTGGCCTGCATCCATGTCAACGCATAACTGCTTAAAAAGCCGTGAGTTGAGAGCTCCTCCTTTGATAAAATTCACTATCTGAACGGTGTGATCCAAAACCTTCCCCAAAGGAGCTGGAAGTGTTTTGGAGGCTAATGCTTGACGATGGATCATGCAATTAATGCCTTTCACTTTTGGGGCACGTTTCTTCACACTAACTTGAAGTCCTGATTTGGTCCCCAACATAGCTGGTGCTCCATCTGTACAGCACCCACACATATTATCCCATAAAAGATTTTCTGATTAAAGGAAAGATGAAACCTTTTCCAAAATATCAAAGGCCATGGTAGTTGTTTCAAGAGGAGAACAAAAAAGAAGTTCTTCTTTAAATGATCCTGAATGCACATACCTTGCAAACACTATCAACTGAGAACACGATGCCACGTCAGTCGATTCATCAATTTGAATTGAATAGAGCCCAAATGCTGCAGACTTGATCTCTTGCACAACTTGATCCTTGATGTCATTGGCCATATCGCTGATCCTCCTTTGAACAGTGTCGTTTGATAGTGAAACCGCTGCAAGTTTTTTCTCTGATTCATTTCCCAACACAATTTCCACCATCTTGAGACAACAAGGTTTGATCAAAGATTCCCCGATTGTATGTGGTTTTTTCTGCTTCGCTATTTCCAGTTCTACGACATAGGAAGCTTCAGTAACCTTTTGGTTTGTTTCTTGGAATGCCCCTGTTAAATCCAGTCTCATCCTTTTGACAGCATTCCCAAGACGTTCAAAATAGGTTTTGTCCTTGTCCTTGTATTGAAGATGAATATTCAACAAATGATTCCTCAACTGTGTCGGTTTCATAGAATCATTTGACGAACTTTTACTACAAATAATACACTGAGGTCGTTCTTCTCCGTTGATGACGATATTTGTGAATCCATAATTCAAATAAGACAGGTCATACTTTCGTTTCTTGACACTCATCATGGGCTTCAGATTCTATAAATATAAAACGATAAAGTCAAGATCAACACACATAAACACCCACAGACGTGTATACACACCCACACGCACATATGTACGTACACACACACACACACACACACACACACACACACACACACACAATTATATTGCATATCCTATTTACAGTATGAACTGATTAAAATGTTGGAAGATATCAACATTGATGGAACAGATTTAAGAATAATAAAGAATATTTACTGGAACCAAGTAGCAGCAATTAAAATGGGAAATAAAGAGGGTAGTTACAAACAGATAAAGCTAGGAGTACGATAGGGGTGTGTCTTGTCATCAGATCTTTTCTCCCTATACAGCGAAGTAATAATGAGAGAGATCAAAGAGATGACAGGAATACTAGTTGGAGGTTATAATATAAATAATATACGCTATGCAGATGACACAGTATTGGTGGCGGATAACTCAACAGACCTACAACAATTATTAGACGTTGTTGTAACAGAGAGTGCAAGGAAAGGACTCTCCTTGAATATCAAGAAAACAGTAACAATGGCAATATCAAAGAAAATGGTGACACCAAAATGTGACATAGAAATAGAAGGGAAAATCCTTAACCAAGTGGATAATTTTAGATACCTAGGGGCATTTATAACATCAGATGGAAGATGTACAACAGAGATTAGGAGCAGAATAGGGCAGGCAAAAGCCACATTTCAGAAAATGAAGAGTATCTCATGCAATAAGTCACTATCACTGAATGTAAGAAAGAGAGTGCAGAAATGCTATGTAGAACAAGTTTTGCTGTATGGTAGTGAATCTTGGAATGTGAATGAAAAAATTAAGAAGAAACTAGAATCAACAGAGATGTGGTTCCTGAGACGAATATTGCAGATTCCTTGGACTGCCAGAGTAACTAACGACGACTGCCTGAAACAGGCTAATGAAACTAGAACATTATATACAACAATAAGACAGAGACAAACAGCTTTCTTCGGTCATGTAATGAGAAGAGAGGCATTGGAGAACATCATGACAACTGGAAAGATCGAGGGGTGGAGAGGCAGAGGCAGACCAAGAGAAATGATGCTGGATGGATTGAGACGGTGGCATGGAGGAATATCAGCAGCAGAGTTGATCCAGAAAACCAAAGATCGAGATCTACGGAGAGCCATGAACGCCTACGCCAGCCATCACGGCACTTGATGATGATGATTTACAGTACATCGCTGTCAACACCAGCATGTTACTGCTGTTGTTGATGTCTGGGCAAGTTTTACGTTCAGTAGTTTGTTATTGATTTCTGAACGACCGGCTCTAATATCAACACTCTAAAACCCCAGCACGATGTGGTCTGCTGTTAAATCGGTCACCGCTGGCAAGCCTTTAGGCCACGGAGACGGTGGTGTGTGTATATATATATATATATATATATATATATATATATATATATATATATATATATATATATATATATATATCCACGAGTTAACTTACGTCTTAAAAAGACAGTCTCCTTACCTCCGCAAAAATAATAATTTGAAAAGCTGAGACGTATAGATTCGTAAACAATGCAGGGATCTCGGTAATCGGTTTCTGTTTTAATGCAATCTTGAAATAATCGGGAAATTTAACATGATGAGCACTCTAAACCTCATTAAAACGGAGAAGCAATAACAAAAAAACGTAAGTTACCGCAAATAAAATCTCTGGTAAAATACGGCAACATAAATCATAGAGGCTAGGTAGAAGGAAAAGAACCGTATATTTTGGAGGGGAAACAATATCAAGTAATCAGTTCTTGTATTAACGCGATCTTGAAATAATCGGGGGATTTAACGTCACGAGTACGCTTAATATCCCGATCATGTTTTGTGTGGTCCTGAAGCCAATTTGACAATGTCTTCATTCCCCCCCCCCCCCCAGGACTGGAAACCCTCAAATTCCCCCCTGGGGGGGGGGGGGGGAATTCCCCACCGGTTGAGAAC
>OY992877.1:93289082-93356582 GCA_963921405.1 Cepaea hortensis | reverse complement strand
ATTGGCAAATTATGTCGGTAAAATACCAATCTTGTTCACCAATGAAATTGACTCCAGATTTAAGTCGGTACAACACCCATCTCTCTCACCAGCGTAATTGACTCCAGAACTCAGACGGTACAACACCCATCTTTCTCACCAGCGTAACTGAATCCAGATCTAAGTGGGTCGGAACAATATCAAACCCGATTACCATTGCTGCTGAATCCAGGACTCGTTTGGGACAACATCCAACGTTCTCATTGTAAATATTAAACCCAGGATTTGGGGGAGGGGGATAAATAAAGGGGGAGGGGTGTGGAATACCCATATTTTTCATCATCTGTATTGAATCCAGAATTGGGGCGGGAAAATATCCAACCTTCTCACCAGTGGTTTTGAAAATACTGGGGATAATAGCCAAACCCTCTCACCATTGGTATTGAATTCTTCACCGAGTGGGGACAATACTTAGCCCTCTCATTGTAGATACTAAATCCAGGACTAGATAGGGGACACAATGCATTTCTATCTTTATTGACAAAATATCTAGCCCTGGATCGGAACATGTAGCCCTAACTCTACTGGTATCGAATGCAGGTCCAATCACACAAAACACGGACACTAGATTTAAATGATAAATGATGCCTCATAATTCCTAATTGTGTATCCAGTTGACGCCATATATCCAATTGTGCAAAACATTGTTTTTGTCTTAAATGTTCCACGCTGCAGGGTCCGTATCTTGTGTGCTCCAGTGGGGTATGCAATTCAGAATAACACATTCTACACGCTAGCCGGATAACGCAGTTGGGTAGACTGCCATGGCGATACAGTACAAAGTAAATAAGAAAAGGTCCCTTTAAAGGGGCATTGTGCTTATGTTGCTAAACACATATTTGTATAGACCAATCGACACTGCGTGGGTGATGTGGTCAGTATCACGCCGATCGCCTTTATTTCTCGACACATTTTTGGTACCTATTTTAGGCTCGGTCGACCTGGGTGCCCTGGTCAGTTTTACAACTTGGCATCCATAACAATGCGGATCGAATTCCTGACGACGGCGATGCCAAGAGAGTGTCTAGCCACAACGCTACCGCGGCTGCTATTTCTACAAAGCGAAGCTTAATAAGTAGACGCTGGGCGCGTTCTTAGCTTTATATAACGAGAATTAAAAAGAGAAACATTTTGGTTTAGAACGATGACTTCTAATTGTATAAGAAATATAGAAGTTGTTATCGGAGAGCAGAAGAAGATCTAGGCGCGGGAGAAGAAAAAAGGAGGAGTTGAAAGAGGAGGAGTAAAAATAGAAGAAAGCGTGGAGCAAGGATACGAATAAAAATTAGAAGTAGAAGGATGCATAGCAGCAGCAGGAATAGTAGTATTAGGGTAGTAGTAGTAGCAGTAGCAGTAGTAGTAGTAGTAGTAGTAGTAGTAGTAGTAGTAGTAGTAGTAGTAGTAGTAGTAGTAGTAGTAGTAGTAGTAGTAGTAGTAGTAGTAGTAGTAGTAGTAGTAGTTGTTGTTGTAGTAGTAGTAGTAGTAGTAAGTAGTAGTAGTAGCAGTAAGTAGTAGTAGTAGTAGCAGTAGTAGTAGCAGTAGTAGCAGTAGTAGTAGTAGCAGTAGTAGTAGTAGTAGTAGTAGTAGTAGTAGTAGTAGTAGTAGTAGTAGTAGTAGTAGTAGTAGTAGTAGTAGTAGTAGTAGTAGTAGTAGTAGTAGTAGTAGTAGTAGTAGTAGTAGTAGTAGTAGTAGTAGTAGTAGTAGTAGTAGTAGTAGTAGTAGTAGTAGTAGTAGTAGTAGTAGTAGTAGTAGTAGTAGTAGTAGTAGTAGTAGTAGTAGTAGTAGTAGTAGTAGTAGTAGTAGTAGTAGTAGTAGTAGTAGTAGTAGTAGTAGTAGTAGTAGTAGTAGTAGTAGTAGTAGTAGTAGTAGTAGTAGTAGTAGTAGTAGTAGTAGTAGTAGTAGTAGTAGTAGTAGTAGTAGTAGTAGTAGTAGTAGTAGTAGTAGTAGTAGTAGTAGTAGTAGTAGTAGTAGTAGTAGTAGTAGTAGTAGTAGTAGTAGTAGTAGTAGTAGTAGTAGTAGTAGTAGTAGTAGTAGTAGTAGTAGTAGTAGTAGTAGTAGTAGTAGTAGTAGTAGTAGTAGTAGTAGTAGTAGTAGTAGTAGTAGTAGTAGTAGTAGTAGTAGTAGTAGTAGTAGTAGTAGTAGTAGTAGTAGTAGTAGTAGTAGTAGTAGTAGTAGTAGTAGTAGTAGTAGTAGTAGTAGTAGTAGTAGTAGTAGTAGTAGTAGTAGTAGTAGTAGTAGTAGTAGTAGTAGTAGTAGTAGTAGTAGTAGTAGTAGTAGTAGTAGTAGTAGTAGTAGTAGTAGTAGTAGTAGTAGTAGTAGTAGTAGTAGTAGTAGTAGTAGTAGTAGTAGTAGTAGTAGTAGTAGTAGTAGTAGTAGTAGTAGTAGTAGTAGTAGTAGTAGTAGTAGTAGTAGTAGTAGTAGTAGTAGTAGTAGTAGTAGTAGTAGTAGTAGTAGTAGTAGTAGTAGTAGTAGTAGTAGTAGTAGTAGTAGTAGTAGTAGTAGTAGTAGTAGTAGTAGTAGTAGTAGTAGTAGTAGTAGTAGTAGTAGTAGTAGTAGTAGTAGTAGTAGTAGTAGTAGTAGTAGTAGTAAGCAGTAGTAGTAGTAGTAGTAGTAGTTAGGCTTGTCCATGGGAATGAGATTCCCATGAGAAACGTCCCATGGGATGGGACAGCTTACATTTGTATTTCCCGTGGGACACATGGGACAGTAGCCATGTCATAGCAACTTGATCTACGTCAGAGCTACCCTTAGCTTTTTTTTTTTTATAACCCTTTTAAAGCCTTTTATCTTTCTTTTTTCTTTATATATTTGTATAAATTCTTTATCTCGTGGTAGGACACCGGATAAATAAATAAATGCGCGCTGCTAGTCAGCCATTGTTGCTGTAGTTGTTGATTGGCGTCTTTGGGGATTTGTAAATTCGAACCTAGTTTTAATCTGCTGTAATCGAAGTTGTTTTGTTGCTGAATTGCAGTATTTTTATTTGGTTGAATATGAGGTACTATATGTATAGTCTATAAATATATAGTAGTCCTAATTTCAAATAATTTGTGCAGGCAATCACTTGAAGTCACAGTGTTACTGAGTGTAAGCTATGTAAGCCTACGGTACCCCAAAATGGCCAACCATAAATATGAGTTTCAGGATCTTACTAAAACTGTTGGTGCTAAGATGTTGAGTGGGGGAGTGTCACGAAAAACACCGTGAGTAACCAGTGATGACAATAAAAGGCGTTCGGATTAACGACATGTTCGAGGCCACAGGTTGTTTCAACAAATACAGTAAAAACAGTCTGGGTTGCAGCTGCACGTGTTTACATCTGGTGGGCTAAATAGGAACATTCGGTGGTGAGTGAGATGAATCTATACACCACTTTGACAGTTCATAAACAGATCGGATTCAAGCGGAAGTGCCCAGCTCGGGAGAAAACAGTCCGTCTGTCATTTAGAGTTCCGGACATCAAGCGAAATGGCGGCTGTGATTGTCACCACTCGACAGAAGATTGGCGGATTATTATTGAAAACTGTTGTTGGGACCATACAGTAACTCGCTAGCTTGTTGTGGATGTCAAAACATGGGAGGACAAATCTGACATTGATTGAGCCAGGAAAGATAGATTCCTGACAAGGGCTGATCTGCCCAAAATAACACCTGTGTGGACATAAAGAATAACGTCACGTGACCAATTTTAGGCGTTTGCCAAAAACCCGATTTGGGGACAACTAGTGTAACTCGAACCGTTGATCTAGGTAGACGTGCTTTGGCACGGCAGTTAGGGAGTTAAGAACATCTAACGTGTGCGGGATTAATTAGATTTATTTTACACGTGCCTGTCATGGCAAACTTAGATGTGATTGAGTAAACTGCAGTGCCGTATAAGGTAGAATATATTATCTCATTAGTTCTAATTAATATAGGCAGTAACCTTGTTAAAACTAGAGTGTGATGATTAGCACTGTTAGTGGAAAACTAGTTAGAGGATGAGTGATGATTGGCTCTGCTAGGATGAATAGGATAGCTGGGTGATATTTGGAGAGATTTAAGATGGGTTGGTAGATGGGGAAAGTGTCCATTGGGGGGATCTTTCAGTGGTTTGCCCACTGAAGTTTTGCACTCTGGTTATGGGTCGTTCCTTGTCATCGCCTGATTCGGACGTAGGTGAGGAGCTAATATGCTCTATGACAGAGTTTTGTTAGCTGTAAAATAACTGAGCAAGGCAATAGGCTTACACTCAGCCGGTAGGATCAGTGACTAGTACTATCACCAGATGTGTTGTTTCTCTCACAGGTTCCCTACCAGTTACGAGGAAGCTCAACACTGTTTTAGAAAATGTGCAACACCAATTTGAAAGAACCTCAGTTGAACAGTAACCTGTTTCTTACGAAAATTAAATAACGCTAGAAGGAAGATGGTTCACCTAAGATGGGTGATGATTGTTGATGCAACACACAGCATAAGAACAGTGGTACCTAAACAAGAACATTAAAATATAATAGTCACATGGTGTGATATATTCTAGTGAAATAGTACAAAAGACATGATACTTGAAACTAGATAGACACTAGTTAGGATCAGGTATATTAACAATAACAGTGATACCTAAATACTCACTACAAAGGATTTCTGCATTCTTTAGGAACGATAGGAACTTATGTGTAGTGTGCAACCGGTCCATGATCAGCTGTAATTTACAAACAGTATCTATTTCGGATGATCAGGAAGATGGATTACGAGGTAGCTACAGATGACAGTCGGTGTCCGGCAGGAGAGATACAGTACCGGGTGAGATGGACTTGTTCTGACTTAACGTGCCGTGGTGTGTCCTTGCAAGGATGAACTGACTATGCTATTATCTGAGGGTCCAATCCTACACATATTATAGAACACATCATACATTTTCTTCGCATACACGCCTCACGTACATTACACTTTTCTTTTAATAAATTAATCTTTATTAATTTTTAGAAGCAAGAGTTGTTGAATATGTTGCGTGGGGAAGAATGAGAGGGGGCATAGTACGACAGGGATAGAGAGAGGAAAAGGTGTCCATGAACTGAAGGAGTGTGTTGGACGGAAGCTGGTGGATTCTCCAGGATATTGATAGGGAAAAAAAAATTATAATGTGGGTGTTGACTCCCCTCACTCCAGAGACGACACTTTAAAGGAAGACACGACAGGGAGAATGCCACTTGATTGGTGTTCCAAAAGAACTTGTAAAGTCTTCCACAGCTGATGTTAAAGCAGTTAAAATATCTGAAAGTATTTTAGTACCATTTGCTGGGCGGAGTGCAAAACGCTATAGAGTTGGTATATGTTGATTAATGAAAAATGGGTTGATCAGAGTGCTTATGGAGTTGCAATACAGCATAGCATGAAATGTGGTTCCTGTGGTTGTACTAACATCAAAAGATGTTTTGAAGGCAAGCAGCGGGAAGTAACAAAACCACCACCAACATTGTCAAAAGCGTGGCAAAAAAAAAAAAGTTGTTGAACTAATTGCATCGCATCCAACAATATCCATTTTGGCTGGATGTGACATTATATGTGATGCTGCTAACTTTGCTGCAAGACCTACTCACGCTGCAAACAAGGTATTGGCAAACTACTGAGCGTAATCTTGCCAAGAAATCAACATACAGCTGAAAGATGCTGGTGTTGACAGCGATGTCCTGTAAAGGATATGCAAAAAAACAAAAAAAAATATCACGGCAAACAGTGACTCACCATATTTTGGCGCAAGCAAAATTGGCCAAACTGCAGTTTCAAAAATTGTTTCAAAATATGGCACAAGACCCAGAATGTGCAATTTCGGGAATAGTTGACATTTGGTCTGCACGACAAACATATCTTTTGCCATATTGGGTAATTATTGCATGTGGACTAGATCAAAATTGGGAATGGGTACTTTTCTTCTGTCTCTTATAAACATTTATAGTAATCAATTTCATACTGCACAATTTACGCACAGTTTTTTTTTTTTTTTCACGTGAATTTCTTGCCGTATCTACCACATTCTCCAGTCCGTTCTTTGTGTGTACCGATAATGCAGCAAGCATGACGGAAGCATTTGATGGACGGTTTGATACCGATACAGAAATGCACCGATCAGGTTGTACTGAGCACAGGTTATCGTCATGCACTACTGATAGCTCCAGCAGAGGCGTGATTTCTGAACTGAATCAGTTCATGGATCAACTTTCATTTATTGAAACATATTATAATACACGTCAGGCAAAGGCATCACAGCTGCCATTTTCCATACCAACAAAATCTGTAACACGTGAATGATAAAAGATTACTTGCATTACTTTAATGAAGTTGATGAAGAAATCTTAAATCACATTCCGAATATTGCTCAGATTGAAGGAATGCTGTAAATAAATGAGAAATTCAAAATTTGTTTTGACAAACTAGAAATTGATGGTGCTGTAACGGAGTGTTTCGGGTTCACCTTGGGTAGTGAGAGTGAACCACACCCGAGGTGTCTCTAGCACTCCCGTGTATTCTAGCCCCAGGGGTTGGACGAGCAGATACACTTGTTTTTTTCTCTGTGGTTGATCTCAGGTTATTTAGTGACGTCTACACACCCCTCCAGATTCTAGACCCCCACTAACTACCTACACCTGTTGAACAATGAACACTTAGGCATCGTCCGAGACCACACTCAATCATTAGACAAAGAGCAAGTCAACTTACATAAAGTTTATTCTACCGTTGAGAATATAGAACTGAAATGAACTTCCTGATAGAAGAATCTATTTACACAAATAGAAGATAGAGTAGAGAAAGACTTAGAGATGTAGGTGTCTTCATCGAGTTGAGAAGTAGAGTGGATGCAGATGTCCCGTCCAGTCGGTCCGCCACTCACCCGGCTTCCTTCCAGTGAGATGACTAGAACCTTGGAGACCACTCCGTCTCCCGAACGTGGAACCACAACAATAGAGTCCCTGCTGGACCACACTTCACTGGACCAACTGCATCTATAACACTCCCACGGAGTCACTGGTAATACAGTTCTCGAACACTACCGGGTTGGAGACAATCTTCCTGGACTTGGCTCCAAGTATTGGTTACTTCGATGAACTACATAGTCACTGACCAACCGAATGGTCTGTCACTTCTAGCACAGTCCCACTGCAGAACCGATATGGCATTGACCAATTCAATGGTCTCTTACTGTCACACTTTGTAGGATCAGATATGGCTACTGAAAAGTTACTGAGTCCTTCTAGAACACAGTTGATAATCTGGATACGGAAACAGTACATGAATAGAATCAGACATCTATTTTACGGAAACAATTCAGGTTGGACTATAATCCATAGTCCCTTCCACCGGGTTACACTTGACACACGTCCATACTGGTGTAGTTCTTCTCAAGACCTGCCACTCGAGCTGTCCAAAGAACCATTCAAGTGTCTGAAGATTAGTTACTTCTGCGTTTAGGCAGAACCCCCGTCAAACCAGACGGACCGGTGTTCCCTGTCGAGCATGATTACTCAACATGCTGAAATGTTCCTGGCAAAAACAGAGTATCTTCTATGTTAAACGATCACAAACCATCACTTTCCACACGTGCACCTTCAGGGCAGTTGTATGTCTTGAAGCAAACTTCACGCATGGTGAATCACATTGGGTACCTGGTGTGATGGAGTCTGGCGTGATAAGTAAAGAACTGAACCCTTCGCTCTGTCACACGAAGTGGTTTTCTGCCAACAACAATTATAGTTGACTGGTTCCTCAACAGGCAAACTCCTGAAAAGGAAGAGCGACCGGTGAGAGTATACTGGCCCAAACATTAGTCCACATGCATCCTACCAATAACTACTCAACTCTCAGTCATGCTAGTTAGTTATTCATATAACCAAAGCATTATCTCTATATGGAGAGTAGTCAAGCATGGGTTCACAAATGTCAGCTGGCCTCACAGAACAGCCCGTCAAACAGAGCAAGAAATCAGAATGACGAGTCTGATCATTGGTCTCACCTATCCCTAATCATCTACCAGTCGTCGCTAACGTCAGTAATGATACAAGGCTGTTATTGTTCTAATTTAATCGAACTAAACAAATAGGTAAAGAGTCCCTAGACTCGTTCCTAACGTCATCAATGTACATTAAGAAACATAAACTTGATCAATATACCATCCCTCGGGATATAGGAATAGTACATGATCACATCCAATATGTACACACGCCTGTTTGCTGGTGGGACCACCTGCCCACGCCACAGCAAACTCTTCTTATCAGACTCTGCCTTAGAGTCAAGAAGCCTTCTTGAGAATACATGTTCCCCCCCATGTTCCAAGGGTACTGTTCCAGTTCTGTCCTCCCAAGTGGTTTAGCCTTGGCCTGGACTGAACTTCATCGTTGGTTTGGTCTACCAACACATACTTTCATAACTTGCTTTCACATCCCCCATAATCTATATTTCCCCAGTCTCATACAGCCTCCTGCATCCTTCCATACTTCCAGCACCTTAGCATTCACTCGCACTAGCGCCAGTATGAAAGAAACAGGATAGCTTAGACAAGATTTCAGAACGCATATTTACATCGCGACGGCACGCAGTGTTATCACGCGTCGATCTATTCGGCGTTCGGAATTAACCCAGGAAGTATCACATGCCATGACCTAATATATATACACTATGTCACATCATATATATATATATAGATATAGCACCAAAGCCACTTACCTTTCCACAGAAATCCGCTGTTCCACACAATGAATTCACTATTAAGTTTTTACACAATAGTTACAGCATTCCTGGTGGCACAGAACTAAGTTCTTCCTTTACTTAGTAACTAAGCACATTTTTGTCTGAATCTCCACCTACCAACTTACCTGGTTTTCTAACCGTTCTTCTGGCTTCAGCAACTGACTGACATAATCTAAGTTTCCATCCGGCACAAGTAACTAGGTTTTATTCTAACACAGCAACCTACTAGATGCAACGATTGGCAATATATGGTACATATATTTGGGACCCAAATCGCCCACATCACATTACGGCGTTCCTAACAGCTGATTCGCGAGCACACGGTAAACAAACACACGCTTAATTGTCACCGGCGTTATCGATCGGTTTGCTAATTAGTATGCAAGGACATCCGCATAGGTAATGAGGTTAGAACAATGGCGTGTGGAACACACGTACAAAGTTAAATGATTTAAACTAAATATCTACCTGGATGGTGAAACCAGCTCTCCAGTCAGCTTCCGAACTGTTCAAGGGCTTCTCAGCTTCCTTTTCATAACAGTCAGCCGAATCATGGTTGAGGTGAGACGCAACACAAAAATGGCTCACATTCCGGCCAGCGTCTGTTCTCTTCGAACAAAAGTAAGTGAATGGCTGGTTTAGCCAATTTCCCGCTTCGTGCCAACTCGATGCGCACAAGAAGCGAGTGCTTCTTGAGAAAAGATACTTTCTCGGGAAAACGTCATTCCCCGCCTAGAGTTTCTAGATCTCTCTGCACGGGAAGTTAGAGCGATACCCAGCATCACGGGTTACTCGAATTCCGGTGTTTCGAGACGATTCTAGATAATAAGTCCTCCATCGGCTTCCCTCAGTCTATTTTTAGCTGGGAAAGTCCCCGATGACGCGCCAAAATAGTGCGGTAACTTGACGACCCAAGACAGATAAACGCGTTTCGTCACATAGGCCCCCACTTTAAGAGGATCGACCCCGTCGTTCCACTTCTACGCAGAAGCTGTCTATGTCGTTCGTTCTTCCTTCTAAGAGACCGGATGGCGGGTGAGGAAGTCTAACCCGTCAATATTGTATAGAATACTTTTACCACATTCGGTGGGGTGGCAAGCTATTCAGTATCACGGGTGATCAACGCCTACTCCGCTACTGCGATCGGGCATCTCGCAGTATCTTGCGGACCAGAGCTCCCGTCTCGACCTGATTTAACGATCGTTCCTGCCAGAGTTTACTGGACTTCTGCAATTCCAGCTTCCCCTTTCGAGGACCCAGCTGGACTGCAGTCGGTCGGATGGAGGGACCAAGGGTCTGTGTTCGTTCCGACACAACCCACCTCTTCCTACCACGGTTCTCAGTGTAGCTAGCACTGCGGGTGTTCCTTTGGCCGGTCATGTTCCCCCGAGCACCGGGCTGAACCGAAGAAGGTACCTGCACATACATATAGGACTTCCTATGGTGTGACAGGCTTTCCGCTACCTGACCTGAACCCCGAACCGTTCTTTCAGCGAATCTCGGCGCCCTTGGGCTGGTTGACTTATCATCGGGCTTCCCCTCATAGCGCATGAGGAGACTGGAATGGAAAGTAGTAGACTTTCCCAGGATCACCACTCCATAGTGCTTGTGGAGCCCCACTTTATCCACTAGGAATGGGCCCTGCCACCCGATTTCGAATTCGTTCCCCTCGATTGGGAGGAGTACTAGAACTCGGTCTCCAACCTCTAAGGATATCTTCGTCTTCGTCCGTTTCTCAGGTGTGCATTTACGGCACTCCGGACAAGACCTAATATACCTGCGCACGTCGCCTGTCATTCCCGGCCACCAATAGTACCGGGATAGACATTTACTGGTTGTCCCTACAGTCAGATGTCCGGTTGGGGACCTGACATGTACCGTTCGCAGCAGATTAGCTCTGAAGCTCTCAGGAACCAACTTACGTTCCCTCTGCCTTTTCTCTGTTCCAGTCTGAATTAACGGTGACTGGTTATCAGAGTTGAACTTACCCTGAGTTAACGGGTTTTCATTGTTGGGCAACCCTTCCGAACAAGGACACTCCGTCGCATCCTTGCTCCGAGCATTACTCATTCTATCCGGGTGAGGATTTCGGAGACTTACCTTTTCGAGACCCTCTTCCTCTGTATCTCTGACCTGCCTAGACTTATGGATGCTAGGGTGTTCTGGTTCGCCCAGAAACACGTACTTCCGGCCAAGAATTAGGGGATAGAGAGGATCCGGTACGACTGCCGCCTGAATGCGTCCAGTAACGTACTTGCTCCGAATCTCCACATTGGCAATCGGGCAACGTAACGCCACAGCACTCCTACTGGCTGGCTGTATCTCCGTCATCTCCCCGGTGAGTTGCTCTGGGCCTGTCAGGTGGGATGCAATTACAGCGGAAAATTGCAATCCCGTGTCGTAGAGGCACAACACCTGTCGCCCATTCACTTCTACTCTCTCAACCACTGGAGGTCGTCTAGTTTCTCCATTCCCATCAACCGACTTCACTTTCCTGCAAGGTCTATCCCTAACCTCTGCAAGACAAGCAAAGTGAAAGTCCTTGGGCTTACTCTTACACTCACTCGTATTGTGAGTGCTGGACTTGCAGAATTTGCACCATCGTTCACTCCACTTCCTCTTTGGAGAACTAGGTGGGCTATTCTTACCTTGGTTGACGTTAGAGATCTTCTCTAAAGAGCCTACCTGTTTCTTTGGTTCATCAGAACCTTGGGTCTTCTTTGACTTCTTCTTTGACTTACCTTGATCCGGATCTTTCGATCTCGGATCTGTTGGACTGGTGTCCCCAGTCTCGCCATAGACTTCAACGTATCTTTCGGCTAACTTGGTGACTATATCCAATCTCTCAGCCCCATTCTCACCTAAGAAGTTTCGCAAGGGTTTAGACATTTGCATTCGCATCTGATCTACAACCATCAACTCACGCAAACTTTCATACTCCTCCTTAAATCCGGCCAAGGCCATCCATTTAAGAAGGTATGAGTTCAATCTCACACTGTATGCTGAAAACAGTTCACCAGGTTCTCGCTTCGCCGTTCGAAACTTCCTTCGGTATGAGTGCGCTGTGATCTCGAATCTCTTCAAGAGAGCCGCTTTCAATGCCGGGTAATCATTCTGTAAACCCGGTGGTAAGCGTGCATACACCTCATAACCTTCGGCACGGAGTCCCTGGGAGAGTTTCAAACACCATTTCTGTTTGTCTAGACCCATTGCAATAGACATGGCTTCATACTTCTCTAAGTATTGGTCTATCCGTTCCTTCTCGGGTTCGAACGGCTGTAAAGGCCATTTCATAGCCTGGTAGTCACGTCTACTGGTTGACTCTGAGCCAGGAGGTACACCTCCTCCCATAGCTCCATCAGTTACACCTGTAGCAGGCACCTGTGCCTCAAGTAGCTTCATTCGATACTCATGGTCACGGTTTTCTTTCTCGGCTTCCAACTCAAGCCGTTTCATTTCAGTATCCGCCGCTATCCTCTTTTCCTCAAGAGCCACTTTACTGGCTTCCAGTTCTCTTTCTGCTCTCCTCCTCTCTCTTTCCTCTTGGCGAAAATTTCTTTCCACCTCTTGGACATAGGATTTCAAAGCATCTCCTTCAAGACCAGACTTACGTCCAGTTTCCTGAACTTTGTCCAAGTCTATCTCTTGGGTATACATGTTGACTATGATAGGTGGGTACTCAAGTATGTGTGGGTGAAGCAATACAATGAATCAATAATCAATCGTACTAACTAATCACCACAACACAAATGTCCGTCAGACAGTTAGGAAATAGGTAGAAGTAGTAGAATCTTATGTAGACTGCAGTAGAGGATAAAGACACAGTCCCTATCCCTATGTGAGAGGTCTACAACACACAAAAATCTTGGAATACTCCCGGACGAGCCCCCACTCTGTAACGGAGTGTTTCGGGTTCACCTTGGGTAGTGAGAGTGAACCACACCCGAGGTGTCTCTAGCACTCCCGTGTATTCTAGCCCCAGGGGTTGGACGAGCAGATACACTTGTTTTTTTCTCTGTGGTTGATCTCAGGTTATTTAGTGACGTCTACACACCCCTCCAGATTCTAGACCCCCACTAACTACCTACACCTGTTGAACAATGAACACTTAGGCATCGTCCGAGACCACACTCAATCATTAGACAAAGAGCAAGTCAACTTACATAAAGTTTATTCTACCCTTGAGAATATAGAACTGAAATGAACTTCCTGATAGAAGAATCTATTTACACAAATAGAAGATAGAGTAGAGAAAGACTTAGAGATGTAGGTGTCTTCATCGAGTTGAGAAGTAGAGTGGATGCAGATGTCCCGTCCAGTCGGTCCGCCACTCACCCGGCTTCCTTCCAGTGAGATGACTAGAACCTTGGAGACCACTCCGTCTCCCGAACGTGGAACCACAACAATAGAGTCCCTGCTGGACCACACTTCACTGGACCAACTGCATCTATAACACTCCCACGGAGTCACTGGTAATACAGTTCTCGAACACTACCGGGTTGGAGACAATCTTCCTGGACTTGGCTCCAAGTATTGGTTACTTCGATGAACTACATAGTCACTGACCAACCGAATGGTCTGTCACTTCTAGCACAGTCCCACTGCAGAACCGATATGGCATTGACCAATTCAATGGTCTCTTACTGTCACACTTTGTAGGATCAGATATGGCTACTGAAAAGTTACTGAGTCCTTCTAGAACACAGTTGATAATCTGGATACGGAAACAGTACATGAATAGAATCAGACATCTATTTTACGGAAACAATTCAGGTTGGACTATAATCCATAGTCCCTTCCACCGGGTTACACTTGACACACGTCCATACTGGTGTAGTTCTTCTCAAGACCTGCCACTCGAGCTGTCCAAAGAACCATTCAAGTGTCTGAAGATTAGTTACTTCTGCGTTTAGGCAGAACCCCCGTCAAACCAGACGGACCGGTGTTCCCTGTCGAGCATGATTACTCAACATGCTGAAATGTTCCTGGCAAAAACAGAGTATCTTCTATGTTAAACGATCACAAACCATCACTTTCCACACGTGCACCTTCAGGGCAGTTGTATGTCTTGAAGCAAACTTCACGCATGGTGAATCACATTGGGTACCTGGTGTGATGGAGTCTGGCGTGATAAGTAAAGAACTGAACCCTTCGCTCTGTCACACGAAGTGGTTTTCTGCCAACAACAATTATAGTTGACTGGTTCCTCAACAGGCAAACTCCTGAAAAGGAAGAGCGACCGGTGAGAGTATACTGGCCCAAACATTAGTCCACATGCATCCTACCAATAACTACTCAACTCTCAGTCATGCTAGTTAGTTATTCATATAACCAAAGCATTATCTCTATATGGAGAGTAGTCAAGCATGGGTTCACAAATGTCAGCTGGCCTCACAGAACAGCCCGTCAAACAGAGCAAGAAATCAGAATGACGAGTCTGATCATTGGTCTCACCTATCCCTAATCATCTACCAGTCGTCGCTAACGTCAGTAATGATACAAGGCTGTTATTGTTCTAATTTAATCGAACTAAACAAATAGGTAAAGAGTCCCTAGACTCGTTCCTAACGTCATCAATGTACATTAAGAAACATAAACTTGATCAATATACCATCCCTCGGGATATAGGAATAGTACATGATCACATCCAATATGTACACACGCCTGTTTGCTGGTGGGACCACCTGCCCACGCCACAGCAAACTCTTCTTATCAGACTCTGCCTTAGAGTCAAGAAGCCTTCTTGAGAATACACGTTCCCCCCCATGTTCCAAGGGTACTGTTCCAGTTCTGTCCTCCCAAGTGGTTTAGCCTTGGCCTGGACTGAACTTCATCGTTGGTTTGGTCTACCAACACATACTTTCATAACTTGCTTTCACATCCCCCATAATCTATATTTCCCCAGTCTCATACAGCCTCCTGCATCCTTCCATACTTCCAGCACCTTAGCATTCACTCGCACTAGCGCCAGTATGAAAGAAACAGGATAGCTTAGACAAGATTTCAGAACGCATATTTACATCGCGACGGCACGCAGTGTTATCACGCGTCGATCTATTCGGCGTTCGGAATTAACCCAGGAAGTATCACATGCCATGACCTAATATATATACACTATGTCACATCATATATATATATATATAGATATAGCACCAAAGCCACTTACCTTTCCACAGAAATCCGCTGTTCCACACAATGAATTCACTATTAAGTTTTTACACAATAGTTACAGCATTCCTGGTGGCACAGAACTAAGTTCTTCCTTTACTTAGTAACTAAGCACATTTTTGTCTGAATCTCCACCTACCAACTTACCTGGTTTTCTAACCGTTCTTCTGGCTTCAGCAACTGACTGACATAATCTAAGTTTCCATCCGGCACAAGTAACTAGGTTTTATTCTAACACAGCAACCTACTAGATGCAACGATTGGCAATATATGGTACATATATTTGGGACCCAAATCGCCCACATCACATTACGGCGTTCCTAACAGCTGATTCGCGAGCACACGGTAAACAAACACACGCTTAATTGTCACCGGCGTTATCGATCGGTTTGCTAATTAGTATGCAAGGACATCCGCATAGGTAATGAGGTTAGAACAATGGCGTGTGGAACACACGTACAAAGTTAAATGATTTAAACTAAATATCTACCTGGATGGTGAAACCAGCTCTCCAGTCAGCTTCCGAACTGTTCAAGGGCTTCTCAGCTTCCTTTTCATAACAGTCAGCCGAATCATGGTTGAGGTGAGACGCAACACAAAAATGGCTCACATTCCGGCCAGCGTCTGTTCTCTTCGAACAAAAGTAAGTGAATGGCTGGTTTAGCCAATTTCCCGCTTCGTGCCAACTCGATGCGCACAAGAAGCGAGTGCTTCTTGAGAAAAGATACTTTCTCGGGAAAACGTCATTCCCCGCCTAGAGTTTCTAGATCTCTCTGCACGGGAAGTTAGAGCGATACCCAGCATCACGGGTTACTCGAATTCCGGTGTTTCGAGACGATTCTAGATAATAAGTCCTCCATCGGCTTCCCTCAGTCTATTTTTAGCTGGGAAAGTCCCCGATGACGCGCCAAAATAGTGCGGTAACTTGACGACCCAAGACAGATAAACGCGTTTCGTCACAGGTGCTACATCTCATTTAACTTTACTGTTATACTTCCTCCTGTACTATAATTTTTTGAAAGTTATTGTTGATATTGACGAAGAAACTTAAAGCAGCATGGTGAAGAAATATTGACAGAACTTTCAGAAAATTATTGGAGAAAAACTTTGACCATATTGCGGCAGTTCTCTGGCAGTTACTGCAGTATTCCTTACTGGAGTTGACATTAAAGCCAAAATATAAGACATGGTCAAGTCAGTTGTTACTAAGAAGAAAGGGAATGTGGACACCAATAAATGGGCCAGTGATTATATCGCTTTTTCTAAGTCTGTTGTTCCAGCTGTTATTTCATTCATCAAGGATTTAAATCTTTCTTCTGAATCATCTGCTGTATGTGAAGTAGCAGGAATTGTAGAACAAAAGCCGAAAAGTGATTATGACTTATTTTTTTATCCTCCACCAAACAAAACACTTAAGTGGTTGTTTCGAGATTTGAAATTTAAATATTGAGCACAACCCACTACTGGCAACGCCGATCGCATTCTGATATGAACCTAAGGCCTATCCACGTCAATATGGAAGCACTATACTCGAGTTGCCGGTCTCTCTGGCTGTGGGGTTACAACACTTTCTCTCTGTAATCCCGTTTATCACGCAGAGTCTCGCAGCGGAGCGAGAACTGAGGTGGTTCGACCCCCGCTCGTGACTTGCGGATACTGAGCCGGCCGCTCAGAAAGCAATGGCAAACTACTGAGCGTAATCTTGCCAAGAGATCAACAGACAGCTGAAAGATGCTGCTGTTGACAGCTAAGTCCTGTAAAAGGATACGCAAAACATACTCGAGTTTCGCCCTCATTTGAGCTCGTCAGTAGTGCATATCCCTGTCCGGATCCGGAAACAGTCCCGGATCACGCGTGTGAAGCGGGTGTGTAACCACGCGGCACACACTGGACACACCAAATTATCACAACAGAACATCACAACGCTACCCATCGTAGGCTATGCTCAAGATCGCCCAATCGCCGCGACCAACGTCCGTCAATCGATGGGACCCGAACGATCAGGACTTCTCAATATTTAAAACACTTAAGTTTGATGACCCCAGAAACAAATGCCTGAGGATGAAGTCACCATGTTTAAAAAATTACGGCAACCAACTTCACAACCATTAATTTATGGGAAAATGAACATAGATTTCCACTGCTAAAAGCAAGTGCGAAAATTGTTTTGGCCATACCAGTATCCTCAGCAGCAGTAGAGCGCTTATTTAGTGCAGCTTGATTGTTGTTGAGTAAGTTATGAAAACGAATGTTACCAGCTCTCTTTATAAACTCTGTGTATAACAGATTTGCATGTAAGATGAAAATTGTGGAAATGGTTCAGGGATTACCTATCTGCAACTGTTATGCTTAGACTCAGTCAGTTACTGACAGTAGTTGCAGTAGTAATATGACAAGAAGGAGGAGAAGGAGGAGGAGTAGGAGTAGTAACAGTAGCAGAAGCAGTAGAAGAAGGTATTGAACATTCACACCACAGGGTTAGCGTCGGAGAGGCCTCACAAATCTTCAAAATTTTGCCCTCTTTTAATCCGTTCTCTCCCCTTTCCTATCACACGTTGCATGCAGAGAACAATAAGAACTTGGAGGCGTGAACACGTGGCATTAATACACACCGACAGTCTTGATTTATCGGAGGAGAGTCAGTCAGTCCGGCGCTCGACGTGGGAACTCAACCCCGACACCAATGCAGGTTCATGGTCCTGTAATAAACAGCTAACTTCAGAATTTGCCCCTTTAATCGTCTGTTCTTTCTTCTCCGGGTTGTATTGGAATTGTGGTTAGTGGGTATGCTAACCTCGGCTGCAGTCTGGGTTTAATTCTAAGCAGTGGCCGTCTTTCATTTTCCAATGAGTACAGTTCTGGGGTTAGCTCTGCCTCATAAAAATGGCTACCAGATAACTTTCAGTTTTCTGTGAGAGTCTGGGAAAGAAACTCGGCAAGGCAGGTAATTCATTATGTTGTGGCTTAGTGTATTAGAAGGCCAAGAACTTCACACTCCAGCAATATTATCTGCTACCTTCATTCTTCTTTATCTTTATCCCGAGGCTATTTCTCTCTTTCTTTTTGGGGTGGGGAAAAAAAAAAAGGGGGGGGGGGTCTGTGATGTGATAGAACATCACATTTTATAAGCATGAAGGCACAGAGGTATAGGTGGCCAATCCTTTCATAACTGAACATGCAACAGCTTTCGTAACATTATCAGAGCAGCTTAATATCAACCTCGGCAACGGACTCGCTGATCGGCTATAGGATTATTTATTTCGGTTTCGTCATGCTGTTTTGTTTCTTCTGCACTCGTTGATATACACATTTACTGTACCCACCTGTGTATATTCTCTCGCACATTCTCAATTTCATTTCTTCATAATTACCACAGCTTCCTTCAATAGTTATCTATATGTTGTTCAATTTGTTTCTACATCTGATACATTGCTAGAAAATCTGACTTCTGTATATGGATAGCTATGTTTTATTTGTTATTATTAATAATGCGTTTCCCCGATTTTGCCTCAGGGTGGTTTATAGCGCTTGAAAAATCTAACAAGCTATTAAGCAATGTTGCATTTCTGGATTCATTAATTAATTAATTCATTCATTCATTCATTCATTCATTCATTCATTCATTCAGTAGCATGTCCTTTGCAGAATCTCGCTCCCATAACAACCTTCTGGAAAACTTCTCGATCATAAGCAAGATGTCCCGCGTCGGATACACCCATCTGGAGATCATCTGCCACATCCTGACCCATCTTCTCTTTTACTTTCATCTTCCACTCTTCCCAGGCATAAACCCCTTCATTATTGTTCACTCCAAACTCTCATGACGTTTCAAGAGACCAAATTATATCAATTTTCTTTGTTTTATCGTTTTTAATAGCCAACCCTCTTCAATATTCAGCTCTTGAAATATCGATGCATTTGTTCTTTTCTATACACAAGATATTCTTAGACCCCGTCTATAACGTTTATATTCAAAGACATTTATGCGCTGTTCAGCTTGTTTAGTAAGTGTCCAGGTGTCACAGGCGTATATTGCAATGGGAAAGATGTATGCTCTTAAAAATCTATGTCTTTATTTTAGTTCTATCTTTCCAACTTCATAATTTATTCAGTTTTTTTTTTTTTTAGTGTTTGAAGAGCAATTGATAGTCGTCGTTTAATTTCTTTCATTGTGTCACCATTGGATTAGGATTCATCAATATCTTTATTATACTCTTAGAAATGCAGCAATAAAGCTACCTCAACAAGTTTGGGAGTGTAGAAAGTTAACTGGAGAAGTTACGTTCAACTTAGAAAGTAACATCCTTTGCATTCTTCTTCACGGGACTAGCATAGGTGATCATAATCATCATGCACCATACCGATAAGCGTGGGAAGTCATGGTTCGCCATCTCACACGATCACCACACGATCACCATACGATCAGCGCTGTGTCCTTGTCTCGATTATATCATGTGGCTCAACCATTCAGATATGTATCCCCCTGACTTGCTTGTTACGGGTTACATATCGTCAAATGAAAACCGTAAAACATAAATATGGCAGGTATTATTGGTTGTTGTGGGTATGGCTTAGTGTCTATCGTTGGTAAGGGGTGGATGAGTGGAGGAGTGGCTAGATAAGTGCTTCCGATTGTTGTTAAGGGGTGAGCGAGTGGCGGGGTGGCTAGATAAATACGTACGTTCCTTGTTAAGTGAAGGAGGCGCTGCTAGATAAAGGCTTCCGTACGTTGTTAAGGGATGGGTGAATGGAAGAAAGGCTAGATAAGTGCTTACTACCATTGTTAAGGGGTGGGCGAGTGGCAATGTTAAGGGGTGGGTGAGTGGAGGAAAGGCTAGATAAGTGCTTCCGACCATTGTTAGGGGTAATCGAGTGGCGGAGTATCTAGAACAAAAAAAAACTTCCGTTTCATGTTAAGAGACGGAGGCGCTGCTAGATAAAGGCTTCCGCGCGTTGTTAAGGGGTTGGTGAGTGGAGGAAAGAGTAGATAAGGGGTGAGGGAATGGCGGAATTGCTAGATAAATACGTTCGCTCCTTGTTAAGGGACGGGGTGGTCGAGTGGAGTTGTGGCTAGATAAATAGTCCGTTGCTTCTTATGCGACGGGGTCGTCGAGTTAAGAATTGGCTAAATAAAAGCTTATCTTCGTTGTTAAGAGGCGGGTTAGTGAAGGGGTGGCTAGATAAGTGCTTCCGATCGTTAACATGTTGACGAGTGGCTAGATGGTGTGTGAAATGGGAAGTTAAATCGGATCTATCTTTTCCGTCCATTTATTATGGATTTAACCGAGTGATCCCACTGGCCGTCGCGGAGTTATAACGCTGTCATATGAATTTAACTACCCATGTTACCGGTCCCTATTGTACCGACGTGTACTAAACTAAACATAACATAACCGATGCGAGGGTCTTACAGCAGGGCGCCGTCGTTATATGGAGGTGTCAAGTTCGAACCCCGATCGGGGGTAGTTGTTCGTTATTAAGGGGACATTACTGGTCGTCACCAAGGGTTCGTTACTTCAACCGGTCCTCATTGTTTAAATGTACTACTTCTGGCCTGTTGGCCTCCGAGCCCTGACACCTAACCCGCGATGGCCGCCGTGTAGCAGCAGGGTAGGTATGTGTTCATTATTAGCAATGTCTCCTGGTGGTGTTATAAAACTGTCATATGACTTGAACCTCTTACATCACCACACCTTAATACGGTCTCTAGTTTACCTGTAGTGTCGAACTTGTTCTGTTCGAATGCTGACACAGCGTGTTAAGAGGTAACGTTATCCTGACATCGAGTTAGAACAGGAGTTTTCAGCGGCACAAAATTAGTCTGAGAGCGTTCACGCATAAAAACTGTCTATCAAGAAAAGGAGACAAATTCTGCAACAAGGTGAGGTCATAGGCACCTTGCTTTGCTTACCCAGACGCACGCATCCCAATTGTAAGCAATACCAATAGCCAGTCATGGTTTACAACGTCATCTCCAAAACATTCATCACCAATTGAAACAAAGACTGGGAAAACTTGTTCGGGTTTGATACTGTTTGCTAGCTTCGTGAACAATACATGTTGTTGTTTGGATATGTGACTTACTAAACTAGCCAACGTCAAATTATCTGCCTTTGGTGAATTATAGAAACTAATTATATTCAGCCCCATATTCAGCGTCTAGTGGTGAACTTATGTCAAGCAGAGTGGTGATTATCTCATTGTCAAACTGCTAGGGAACGTACTTAAAAATAGAAAGATGTCTATTAGTTAATCATCTGAGAAACACTTATGTGCAACTTGTGGGAAAGTATTAATTGAAGTACATAATCTTCTTCGCCATATTCGGACCATCCACAATACCAAGGACCAAGTGTATTCGTGTCATGTGCGTGGTCATCATTTTAACAGGAAAGACGATCTACAACGTCACAATACAAAGGAACACGCCCCACTGGGATCATCATCCAGTGAAATACAAGCAGAAACTTCAACAGCTTCTTCAGCAACATTATGTAAGAGACCTGCAGGTAATAATAATGATGAGGCAGTCAGAATATCATGTACTGCAGTCTTATGGCTAATCAGAGAAACGGCGTAAATGGGTGCATCATAGGAGCAGCCTCGCCCGGAAGGGGTAGTCATGTGCACCAGGTGACTCCAGACCGTCAGCAGGCGACTGAGTGCAAAAGAATATCAACATTGAAAGTAGGAACTTGGAATGTAAGAACTATGAGTGGGGATAGAAAATTTGATAATGTTAAGAATGAAACGAGAAGATTAAATATTAACCTGTTAGGTATATGTAAGACCAGATGGACACAAATGGACATTATATCATCTGAGGAATATAGAATGATATATTCTAGTGGAGAGACATAACAGCAATTATAATGGAGTTGCAATTGTAATGGATACAGAGAGAGAGAGAGAGAGAGAGAGAGAGAGTGCAAAATCGATCAAAGGATATAGGATTGTATCAGGGTGTTACTGCTGAAGTTGAGTGGAAGACCTTTTGGTTTCAACGTCATACAAGTTTATGCACCAACAGCAGACAGTAGTGATGACAGCATTGGTGCATTTTATAATGATTTAGAGAAACTCTTTAAGAGATGCAAGAATTCTGATGTAAATACCATAATGTATGACTTGAATGCCAAAGTTGGAAATCAACAGGACGGATGCATAGTTGGCAAGTATGGAATAGGGGAACAGAATGAGAAAGGTTGCAGACTTCTACAGTGGGCAAAAGAGCATGATTTAATTATTGGAAACACCTTGTATCAACAGCACCCACGGAGATTATGGGCAAGGAGTAGTCGTGATCGTAAGATCAGAAATCGCATTGATTACATTCTCATCAACAGAAAATTTCGAAATGCATTAAAAGACGCAAAAACTATACCAAGCGCAGACTGCTACAGCGACTATAGATTGATCTTAAGCTGTTTACATATAAAATTAAAGAAAGTCAAATATTCACCAAGAAACACAAAATTTGATCGACAGGCACTGAGGATTGAGGAAATAAAAGATAAATTCAGTGCAGAGGTAAAGAACAGATTCGATGCATTGTCCGATATCGAAATATTATTTCAAGACGTCAGTGACCAATGGAAAATATTAAAGAAATCAGTCAACCAAGCTGCAGAAACAACCATCCCAAAAATAAATATAATACGACGCAAGAAATGGATGACGGAAAACATCTTAAAACACATGGAAGTAAGAAGAAATAACAAAAATAAGAAAAAATATGAAGAGATTCACATGAAAATTAGGAAGCTATGCAAAGATGCAAAAGAAACATGGCTTGAGGAAAATTACAAGGAATTTGAAACCCAACAATACACCCGGAATACCAAATTAATGCACAAAAGAATTAATGACATCACTGGCAATAGAACACACATCAACGGGTTGACTAAACCCCAAAGATGGCAAAATCATAATAGAAAAAGATCAAATTTTACATGCATGGTCAGATTATGTGAAAGACCTTATGATGATACAAGAGAAGAACAATATGATCATCGGAATAATAATAAAGGATAATCAATTTTGAAGATGGAAGTTCAGAATGCTCTTAACCATATGAAAACTGGCAAGATCCCGTGTACATTTAACATCACAATAGAAATGATGAATGCCTTAGAAGAATATGAAATAGGCCAAGTCACCAGACTGCTGAACGCAATATACAATACTGGAGATATATCTCATTAATTATGTAATTCTATATTTATTGCAATCCCGAAGAAATCAAGAGCCTTGGAATGCGATCAACATCGAACAATTAGTTTAATGAGCCACATCATGAAGATTCTGCTGAGAATTATCATGCAAAGAGATAGAAAGAAAATACAACACGAAATAGGAGTAGAAAAATGTGGGTTTGTAGAAGGCAAGGGCACAGTAAATACTGTGTATATACTGAGATTAGTTAGTTAGTTAGTCGACATATCATCCTCATTGCACATCGAACCATTCAGTCCATAAGTGCTCGGATCCCCTCTGTCTCAATATGCTTACAACCGCCAAAGCGTTAGAACTCAAACTTGAATGAATGTATGTAACAAAAGTCGCTCATCTTGAAGACTGATATAATTTTGAGATAAATCCTTTTATTTCGGATCTGCTCTCTTTTAGACAAAATGAACACAACACTGCCGTATCATATAACGGGACCCTAACACGGGCACGGGACGTTATATATGTTAATACAACTTGGCCGTTCATATAATTCTATAATTACCCAATCTCCTAAAGCATATTGCAACCCATGTCCAAACATAACTCGTTAACTCGTTGTCTATACTTGATATCTGTTCCGGTCCTGAGTATGACAAGAATGCTATATCCAAACAGGCGATATCCCTTCCTCAGTAACAATGCCTTGCCCTAGATGATCAAACCTTTTGCTCACGGAGCTTTCGGGGAAAAATACACACAGCCGTCATGATCTACTTTCTCGAAGTCACCTTCCGCTGTCCCTGACGATGATTACGTCGTCCTCAGTTTCTAGTCGTCAAGTCATTCTATTGTTAGACTGGGAATCTCCTAATTTACATTTGGTGGTGCATGTGGGCGTGACCACCATGTGGCATAATGCCCCCTCCCCCCAAAAAATGCTATGTCATTTTTCTTCTCATAATTACTTACAACTGTAACCATATTTTTACGCACTACCACATAGCTCCAGGATTTACCCCATCATTAACCCTCCAAAAAAATTCATAAATGCTACATAACGGGCACGCCCACCTGTCCGAACCCTACGTCGAACGTCGTATGACTGATCCTATGGGATCAGTTCAACTAATAAGTTAATATTAGTCCCTACCTTGTCCTAATGACAAGTATGTCCTAGTTCTAGGACGAGGGTAATAATGACGTTTTTCCAGTAACCAGGTTAGTCGTAGTCGTTACTTGGTGTCGTATGACAATATTAATGGGTAGGGTGCTTGTCTGTGATTCCACCTTAACTTTTTCCCGATATTTTCCTTTGGGATTTGGATTGTCACTTGGTCATATTTAGCTCCTGTACTGATTCATAAGCATACAGCATAACATAACACATACCCTTCGGACCCAACATTTCTCATTAACTAATATAAATGCTAAATAAATCAAATATAGTCATTCACAATTACAACTTTATACTCAAGTGTTTCTGAGTTCTTTCCGATCGGAAGTCCTTGTCTCTGTTAATAACTTTCATCCTTGCCGTGGCTCTGTTTTGAACACATATCAGATACAAATGTACCTTATTTATAATAGTTAATCAAATAACCTATCTTAACATGTTGGTTATTGTTATCTTGACCCACTAATAAGGTTTATAATACGTAATCAACTCAATATATATCTGAACTTTGAACTTAATACAACAAAACTATAACTCTAATTCAACTCTACATAATCAACAAGAAAATCTGCCATTCTATAATCGACTCAGAATGTCAGCAAGATTATTATCTTTTCCAGGAATATGACAAATGTCAAATTCATAATCCTGTAATAGTAATGACCATCTATGTATTCTAGAATTCTTTGGATGACCCGATTTGAAAATTTGTAGCGGTTTGTTATCCGAAAGAACTAGAAATTTCCTACCTAGTAAGTATCTAGAGAACTTTTCAATACTTTCAATTAAAGCTAAAGCCTCTAGTTCAGTAACAGCATAATTTCTTTGAGTTTCAGATAGCTTTTTACTGAAATAAAGAATAGGATGTAGTTTCCCCTCATGCAATTGAAGTAATACAGCTTTTGAAATATCAGGTAATTTCAAAATAGGATATGTACTAAACAGAGTTTTTATTTGTTGTAATAACTTCTCGTGATCCTCTGTCCAAACTATCTTTGTTGGTTGACCTTTTTTTAAAAGTTCCGAAAATGTTGCTGTCATATGTGCAAAATTAGGGATAAACTTTTGATAATAATTAATCAACCCTAATACACTCCTAAGCTCCTTCTTGGATGTTGGAGGTTTGATATTAAGAATCTTTGTCACAACTAATGGATCTGTTTTCCTAAATCCGTTAGAGATTCTATGATCCATAAATTGTATCTCAGTAAACCCTATCTCAATTTTACTTGGTTTAGCTTTCAACCCATGTTCTTGTATTTTCTGGAAAACTTGTTTTATAATTTTAACATGTGTGTCAATATCACAAGTATGAATACAAATATCATCCATATACGATGCTACGTTGGTAATTCCATGAAGTAATCTTCTCATCATTCTCATGAATGTACTTGGTGCATTTTGTAAACCAAATGGAAGATATTCCCATTCATATACACCTAACGGCGTGCTAAAAGCTGTAATATGCTTTGAATCTTCCTCCATCGGAATTTGCCAATATCCTTTTGTAAGGTCAATTTTCGAAAATATTTTCGAGTTTGTCATGGTTTCAATTAACTCATCAATATTTGGCATAGGTTCTGCATCTAGTAAAGTTAATTCATTAACTTTCCTATAATCAACGCATAAACATAATGACCCATCTTTTTTCTTAACAATTACAACTGGTGAACAGTAATTTGAAATTGATTTTTTTTATAATTCCAGTCTTATCTAGATCTGAAATTTCTGCAGTAACTTTTTCCAAATAATGTATTGGAATAGGATATGGTTTCACTTTAACTGGGACATTTGATAATAAGGTTATTTTATGTTTAATCAGTGATGTCTGCCCCGGTTTATCTGAAAAAAAATGAACTATATTCCTTTATTGCAGTAATAAGCTTTTCTCTATCTTGTACTGATAAATCTTTACTTATCTGAATCGCTTGCCAATTACTGTCACTATTAACTATAGGTGTTGGAATCTGTTGTTCTATAGCATCTTCTTGTTGTTCATTAATTACCCAACAAGCTGTTGCTATCCTATGAGGAATTTGTTGTGTCACTTGACCTGAGTTATCCTCACGTGGAATATATGGCTTCAACATATTAATATGAAAAATCTTATGTTTGCCATTCACATCAATACGATAATCAACATCGCTAATTTTCTTAATTACCTTAAACGGACCTTGCCATGAAGTAACCAGACAATCTCGAGGATCAGGTAATAATAACCAAACCTCTTCTTCTTCTTTCAAGACTATTGTCTTGGCGTTCCTATTACCATACTGTCTGTATCTTTCTCCAGCTTTATCCAGTGCAGATTTTGCAATCTGACAAGCTGTGATAATTTTATCTCTTAATTGTGTTACTATTTCATATGCATCTCTTTTCGGATGATCATATGTTTTATTTGTGAGTAGGTCGTTATATATTAATAATGGACCTCGTGGATTTCCTCCATATACCAACTCGAATTGAGAAAACCCTGTACTAAATTGTGGTACCTCTCGGTATGCAAATAGTACCGCTGGTAATAAAATATCCCAATCTTTGGGCCTTTCCGCAGCAACTTTCGCCAGAGTTCGTTTAAGAACTCCGTTGTAGTTCTCATTCACACCATTTGTCATTGGGTGCCAAGGTGAACTAAACACCTGTGGAATCCCAAGTATCTTCATTGCCTCTTGAGTAGCCGTTGATATAAACTGACTACCTCTATCTGATAATATGCAGCTAGGGAATCCTATTCTGCTAAAAATTATCAACAATGAATCTAGAATGGATCTACTCGTGATACATTTTAAAGGAATAGCCTCTGGCCAACGAGTACAAAGATCAATCATAGTTAATATGAATCTATTGCCTCGATCAGTAGTTGTATTTAACGGACCCACAATATCTATAGCTATTTTCTGAAATGGTCGTGATGCCAAATCAGTTTTCTGAACATGTGCTTTGGGATGTTTGTCTTTTTGCGTGGTCATCTGACATAATGTACATGAACGTACATGTGTGGTAATGTCTTTGTTATATCCAGGCCAATAGAATTGCGTTAGCAATCTATTAGTGGTTTTAGCAATCCCCATATGACCAGCGAATGGAGAATCATGTGCTAATTTTAATGCCTCAGTACGATATTTCGATGGAAGTACTGTTTGAAAATAACGTGATGTACCTCTATCATATCGTCTCGATAAAATATTACTGTCTAGGAAAAATTTCCAATTACCTCTTTTACCTTGTTTTATTGGTTCAGTCAGTTTCTTAAAACAAGATTTTAGAGTTGGATCTTGTTTTTGATCTTCTGGTAAATCAATCACTAGTCTGATATTATTTTCTAATTTGTCACTGTCTTTATCCCTTTTGTCTTGAGCTCTTGTAATTGCATTAGCTCTTGCATGATCAATTTCCCATTGCTTTGCTTCCTCATGCATTAATTGTTTCGCATCTGGTATGTTACCAATCAGTAATCCGGCACATGGATTTGGTAATACGGCTGCATTTATTGTGCCTTCGTAATATGGTGACATAATTGTAATCGTGGCAATCTTATATGTTTCTATTGTGCCACCGAATGATCTGCACTCTACAGTTTCGCCTGTATAATCTTCTTCTTTTATCAGCTTTCGATCTACTCCGACAATCGAAGCTCCCGAATCACGAATGCAAGTAGTGGGTTCAACATTTACCCATGCTTGATGGATTTTTAGTTTGCCATTTTGTATGCTAACGGCGTTAGCTTCATGAATTGTTTCTATACATTCATTACCAATATTGTCAGTTATACCTTTATTTAACTTGTCAGTCTGATCATCATACTGTTGTATGATAGCTGCGTGTGTCTCTTCTAAATCGTCTGAGTCACTACTGGAGTATATGTATGCTGTACTAGCTTCCTTCCAGGAATTTCTCATCGGACAAGACCTACTAGTGTGTCCGTACGCCCTACATGAGAAACATTTTATACTTCTTTTAAAAGAGTCATACTTATTTCTCTTCTTCGCCGTAATATCTTTTAGATATGCGGAATAACCTGGATGTTTATCACACATCTCTAAGTTTCCATGCGATAATCTACAATATTGGCATCTGGTGAATTGGCCTTTTCTTGGTCTTTCACCTTCTCTGTTGTAAGGACTATTTCTATTGCTACCACTACTAAACTTTCTAAACTTACTGTTTCCTCTTTGAAATTTTGCACTTGCTCCTATCACTAATTCAGGTTGTGTACAGTTAGCAAAAATATCCCTATGTGCATTGAAATAAGATTCACCCTTAGTTTCCATCTCACTTAAACTTTTACATTTGTTTTCCATAAGAAATACTGACATAGGTTCTGGTATTGCAGATAACATTCTATCTCTGATAATTAAGTCTCTCACTTTCTCATAATTATCATTAATATCCGCAGCCTTACACCACTTATCAAAACTACAAGACATTTCCGAAGCGAAATCCAGGAATGTTTGATTCGATTTCGGTGTAAGTGTTTTAAACTTAGTTCGTAATCCAGATTCGTCTAATGAAAAATGTGACAGCACACGATCGCGCATATATTTGTAATTTGTACGTAAATCCTCAGGAATCAACTCAATCACTTTTAACGGCTCCAATGCCAGATGACGGTGAAATAAAATTGGTATGTCCTTCTCTGGTACCTTGTAATGCTTTACGAGTACTTCAAAATTAGTCATCCAAGAACTAACCGAATCACCTTGTTGAAAATTCCTGAATAAACCTTGGTACTTTTTCACAGGATCGTTCTGCTTAGCCAGCATTTTCTCTCGTTCGATTTCAGCTCCACGTCCCATCTCAAGCGTCTTGACCCTTAGGTTACCTTCAACCTCCTTGTCCCTCCAGAGTGTTTCTGTAGCAAGTCTTTCCCTATCAAAAGCCAATTGTTTCTCTTTAAGTTCTGCTTCAGCAACAATTTGTTTCATCTTCAAATCTGCCTCTGTAGCCATTTGTTTTTCCTTAAGTTCCGCTTCTGCAGCCATTTGCTTTATCTTCAATTCCGCTTCTGCAGCCATCTGTTTCTCTTTTATTTGCATCTCTATCATTAACTTCTCTTTTTCCGCATTTAATTCTTTTTCTCTAGACTCCATTCGTTCACGTTCCAAAATTATCTCACTTTGTCTGATCGCCATCTCTTTTTCTTTCATTTCTCTCTCAAGTTGTTTCGCTTGCTTTTCTGATGCCAGTCTTTCCTGTCTTTCCTCCTTCTCATGTGTGGCTTGAAGTTGTCTTTCCTCTTTGTCACGTTTCTGTTGTTCACTGAACTCAAGCTTTGCCCAATTTCGAAGCTCAGCACCAGTTAGACCAGTCTTCTCGCCCATTTC
This sequence comes from Cepaea hortensis, assembly GCA_963921405.1. Taxonomy (NCBI): domain Eukaryota; kingdom Metazoa; phylum Mollusca; class Gastropoda; order Stylommatophora; family Helicidae; genus Cepaea; species Cepaea hortensis. The sequence continues at coordinate 93,326,984 of OY992877.1, read as the reverse complement.
AATGAAATATTGCAGCGTAGACATCTTGTCCTATTGTCCTACCTGTAAAATGAGCTATCTGGCTGAAATAAATATGGACGTAGGCAAGAGAAGAAAAGAATCGACAAAATTGTGATAATATCTCAAATCACCATCAATCAGATAGTAACGTAAGTGTTGTATCACCGTTGAGCAAACACGAACTCAATCAACTCTGTAGTGTAAATTCGAACACAACAAAAGAATCAACCAAATATATCTATAATGAACGAAACAGATCTAAATTATAAAATAAATATGAAGAAATATGTCTAATATACAATATGTGTGACGCAAGACAACTAATAATCATAAGAGACGATCGACGACTGACGTACATACATATTACTGTTTACAAACGATAACAAAATTTTATCCCCATTTGTTTTTTTTTTTTTTTTTTTTGACGGATAATGTTCCTACTATACTACTAACATAAAGACGATACTATAATATTGTGGTGACGCCCGCAAGATCAAAACCAAACAAAATTAATTCGTAATGACCTGGCGCCTGTCAACCCACAAATCTCTTCATGAACTAATCAAGATATCATATATCATTAGCTCATCAAGGCCCATCTAACCACCCGCAAATAAAATAAATAGCCTTATTATGAGTCAACATAACATCAATCAACAATGAATAAAAATTACTGGCCTTTTTCCGGCTCTCTTATACATAGATAACCGAGTAGAGTTCCTGTCGTTCAAAAAGTTTGACATAGAATTGTGTTGATCAGTTCAATGAGACATCAATCCGTGGTCACCACTCGAGTCCACAATAGACTGTTGCTCCTGGCTTGAACGATAGTACAATTAACTTGTACTTTCACTCTGGACTAAATAAGTCCGTAACCAACCCATAACACGTAGTTGGCTGTAGTGTAACGACGACGTTTGAATTTTACTGCAGCCTTATTGTGATACGTTTAGGCTGCTGTAGGTATCCGAATGAATGATGCCCACGTGTGTAGTGTATCCGTGTACAGTCAATCAATGTCCAAACGTTACCGTTGTCCGTAGATGTCGACGTAATGAGTTAATGTTTGTATCGTCGTTGAGTCAATCCACAATCATGAAATGGTGTCGTTAGACGAACGATGACAGGGAGTCTGTTAATATACACAGTCTCAGTGGTGGATTTTCGGCTGCGATCTCTAAACCAGTTCGGCCGTGCATACTGCTGTCTGGTCTGTTAGCTTGAACTGTCTCTTCAGCTTCCAGTCTGGGACCACTACCCCTGCTCCTACCTCACCCTGTTCGTTTTTGGACCCGTCTGTGTATATTATGAGGTTGTCCTTACTGAATTCTTGTATGTATTCCTCGGCCGTGTCTCTTGCATCTGTGTCCTTCGTGTCCTTGGTGATGGACTTTGCTAGACTACAGTCAGTGAATGGGACTGATAGTTCCCATGGTGGGATTGTTGGCTTGAACCGTCTTGTCTGTTTCAGGGTCTCTGCTAGCTCAGTTTCTTCCTTCCGCCCTCCACCTTAGCCCTACCTGCGAGCTTGTCAGCCCGCTAATTTTCTTGTACTCCCACATGCCCTGGCACGAAGATGAATATAATCTTTGTCACCCGAGACCGCTCCAGAGACAGCAACCACTCTCTTCGGATCCACCCCATCTCTATCCTCTTGAACGTGCACATTGAGTCGCGAAGAAAACAGGCTCTATTGAATGTCTGTGTCTCGAGCAATGTTATTGCTTTACTTACTGCCCTGACTTCCATAGTCAGGCTAATTGTGGTCTCAACAAAAGCATAAGTCCTCCTTCACAATTCTCCTTCTGGCCTGCGCCGTGAAGGCCCATGAGCTTCTCACATGTGGGACGACCGACCCGACTGTGTAGATGACAGCATCACTGTCTAGCGATTTCTCGAAAATCAACGCTTGTACTTCCGCCTGCACAGCAGCCAGATTTTCTTGTCTGCATTTTCTGTCTAGTTGGATGCAAATGGAAAAGGACGTACAGAAATCTGTTGGCACTTGTACCCATTCCTCGCCAGGTTCTAAGTCCTATAGTGAACACACTTGCTAAAGAATGTCTTCGGCTTGACCTATCCACGACCTTCCTCTTTTTAACTTCTGCCCTACACCTTCCTAATTTCACTATGCAGTGAATGTTGTGTGTTTGCATTAACTCTGAGGTAGGCACGTGCACAGCAAATTTGTAGTTTGTCTTCAATGGTTGGAAAATCAAGAAGGTAGCGCATCGCCCTGCATGTTGTGTCTCTTGTACATCCAAGAATAATGAGCATAGCTTCGTTTTGTATCCTTTCCATCCTTTCTATCTGCTTACGGCTGAGAGTCAGGATTGCCATCACATACTCAAAAGCAGACATGACCAGCCCCTTATATATGAGGCATAGACGGCGCTGCTCATAGTTTGCTGCCGCCATCATCCGCATCGCAGCCAAACCCCGCTTGGCCTTTGTTATCACCTGGTCTATGTGCTCATTATAAGCAAAGCTTCGATCAAAACGTATCCCCAGGTAATTCATTGCCTGCGTTCTTTCCACAGTCTCTGAACACAGATTAACAGTTTATGTTGGAGTGTTGACAATATGATTATTCAAAGAGAACCATGTCACTGTTGCCTTTGTTGGGTTGACCATTGCCCAGCTTCAGCACACCAAGTACTTATGCGATTGAGTTCGGTTTGCAGTTCCACAGCAACCTGCTCTCTATCCTTACCCTGACGATACACTAAAACATCATCGGCATATGACAATGTCCTCCCCGGTCCAGTGATCAGCTCGCTGGTGATTCTCACTGTGTAAGCGTTGAACAGCACCAGAGATAATGGTGATCCCTGTGGTAGGCCAGGATATATTGTTGTTGGTTCCGAAGTCCAAATGCCACATCTAAAGACTACTTTCCGTTGGAAGCGGGCTGCAGCGATCCAACTAAGGAGGAGCTGGCTTATCTTTTGTTCAAGAAGCTAAAGCATTAGAAAATCTAATGGTACTCTGTTGTACGCGTCCTCGAGATCAATAGCTGCAGCAAAGGTTTCAATGCTTGAGTGGAAACCTTCATAAACATCATGGGCAAAAACTGCTGCATTGGTCCAGGTTTCTCTTTCTGAGACGGTACCCTCCCAAGGTAGGTGGGAAAACACCTTGCTTCCCTAGTTGGTTTGATATTTGTCTGGCAATTAACTTCTCCAGCAGCTTGCCTATTGTATTCTGCATGGTGATTACTCGATATCCCTGAATTTTTGTGTGGTCTTTGCCAGGCTTTGGCAAGGGAATCAGATAGCTGTGTAACCACTCCTCAGTGATGCTAGCACTCCTTATACTGTTGTTGTACATGTCTGCTAGTTTCTCTAGCTCGTTGTCGGTACCCCTATTGATGTCGTCATATCTTTTGCCATCTGGCCCTGGAGCGCTGTTTTTTGATCGTCGAAGCACAGCCTTGATTTCTTTCACTGTCACTGTGTCTTCATCCGAAATGTTCTAGGCTTTGCACCTGTCTGAGGTGACCTCATTAGCTAGATTTCTAGATAGCGTTCGAAGAGAGTTTTGCCTTGCTCTTGTCAGTCTTCTGCCAGATGAGGTCAGCACCTTGGAAGAAATTCTCTTATTTTTGATTATCCCACTCATACTTTTATGTAGTCGCCAGAACAATTTCAGTGACCTGTCTTTGCTTACTCTTTGACATACCTCTGCCCATGTTTCACCTTTAACCACCTTAACCAGTTTTTTTTTTAAATAGCTTACTTTTGTGTGCATCTCTCTTTCTAAGTACATGTAGGGACCAGGATGGGCAACTCTGTTCTTCTTGACGTTTTGCCATTTCCTTACAGCACTACGTTTATCCACCCAGGCCTTCTCCACCTCAAAATTTCACCAAAGTGGCTGCTTCCAGCTGTTTTTCTGCCCTGAAACTTCCTGCGCTTGTCACGCCTTATTTTACACACCACATCTTGCCCTGTACTGTCATACTGGAAAGTATTGACCGTTGATGTGTGCTGCCTGGTTCTGCCTCTCTCCACCAATATCAGCAACGGTGGTGGTAGCTGCCGTGATACCCTAGGACACCCCATCGCCAGATCAATAGCACTGTCCTCATCACCTGGGCGGATAGCTGTCCTGGTGACGCAGCCACTGTTGATACAAACTAGGTCAATGGTTTCAAGTGCAGTCTCGAGTGCCTCCCCCTGTGTTTTTCGAAAAATGTTTCCCCGTGATCTGCCATTAGCGATAATATCGCCACAGAAAATGACATTTTTTCCATGACCTAATATGTCACTTAAGCACTGCCACTTCTGGGAATCTACACACGCGTTACGGGCATAAACATTAACCAACACGAATGGTAGACCGGATTGAACTCTGACCGCCTGTATTTGTACGTCGTCATCGTCACAGCTGAACATGTCTAGCTCTGAAGCAACCATACTATCGCGGATGAGAAACGCCATTCCCAGATGTCGCCTGTTGTAGAAACATTTGAAGCAGGCCATTTTGAGTAGATGATCACCCAGTCTCGTCTCCTGTAGTGCTACAATGTCGTTCCTGTAAACCAGGTTTTCGAGAATAGGGCCACGTTGTTTTACGCTGGCGCAGTTCCAGTATAGGATGCGAGTGTACCTGAGGCCCAGATGGTTACATTTAAGTCTAAAACGTCTTACCCCTCCACGCTTGCGTCGCTTGCGGCCACCACATTGGCCTCGTCGTCTTGTCTTGTTGACTGCCGTCCGCAAGGAATACACACTTTGTTCCGCCATGTTGAAAAAAAAAAAAAAACGATACACCACAGAACCACAAACGCAGCGAAAATTCACTCAAGGATTGCTTCGCTCAATGCACGAAACTCTGTAGCGCCGGCGCAGATCCTGAGAAAAACTCCTGGTTTTACATCCTGGCACACAAATTACACATAGGAGATGAAAATATCCATCTCCTACGCGAAAAGGTGCGGTAAGAAAAACAACACAACCGTCCTTCGCCATCTTGACCGGAAGTACGCATATAAGTCCGTATATACTGAGAATAGTAACTGAACGATCTATAGAAGTAACTTTGCTTTATTGACTACACAAAGGCTTTGGATAAAGTTAGACATGTCGACATGATAAGGATGCTTGAAGATCTACAAATTGATGGAAAAGACCTTAGACTTGTAAAAACATATATTGGAAACAACAAGCTGCTATTAGAATTGATAACGATGTAGGTCAATATCAGCCTATTAAAAGAGGTGTGAGACAGGGATATGTAATGTCTCCAAATTTTTTTACATGTAAAGTGAAAATATTTTCAGAAATATAGAAGATATGGAAGGAATCAACATAAGGGTCGATACATCAATAACATTAGATATGCAAGGACAGACAATAAAACCAATGACCAAGTGTTAGAGGAAAGAAATGAAAATCGTAAATTGATTAGAGAAATTAGTCGTAGACAGTCAACATGTTTTGGACATGTTATGAGAAGAAATGAATTGGAGAACTTGATAACAACTGGCAGGATCGATGTTAACAGACCAAGGGGAAGCCCGAGAAGTAAATACCTGGATGGCTTGGCCATATGGCATGGTGGAGACAGGAACACTGAGCTTATCCACGACTCTGGTGATTGGGTGAAATGGCGATTCATGACCGCCCACGCATTCCGGTATGGCACATGATGGATGAATGGAATAGTGAATAGTTCGACTGCCTGCCACGACAGTGATAAAATCTGGTTTCGAAATATATCATTGTTAAAAAAGCGTACACTGCAGCCAGCTTTTGAAATATATCATCATGATCATGTGCCATGCCGACAAGCGTGTATAGTTCACCATTTCACAAATTCACTAGTCTTGGATAAGGTTCTTGTCCCAATTATGCCATATAGTCAAGCCATCTGGGTATTGTTCTCTTTGTCCTCCCCTTGCTCTTGTCCATCAAGTTTGCCTATTATATCTACATTTATGACTTTATATATCTTTATAACGTGTCCGTAAAATCTTGATTGTCTACGTTTTCTCAAATTACTTTACCGTGTACATTTTGTTTCTTGAAGGACTTTTTCAATCGTTTTTCTGTCCAACCATGGTATTCTTTTACTTTACCTTAGAAACCCCATTTCCACTACCATAGATGCTTCCCATCGTATCAGCTTATTGTCGATGACTCGCGTGTATACAACAGTATGGGTTCTATATACATCACTTCAGAACTTTGTATTTCTCCCCACAATTGACACCGTTTTGTTGATGATTATTTGTTTGTTCCATCTTGCAAAAATTGTGAAGTTCCAAGTAACACTTGCCCACAGGAAGAGGTTCTAACGTGTGAACCACAAATTGAAGAACCTGCATTTGAAGAAATCCTATATGTAATCACACGACTTAAAAACAATAAGGCGACAGGGACTGGTGGAATTGCTGCTGAATTTATAAAGGCAGGTGGCCATGCATTACATCTAAAGCTATACGAACTAATAATAAAAATTTGGAGGACAGAAGAATTACCCCATGACTGAAAAGAGTCATTAGTGATACCTATCTTTAAGAAAGGAAACAAGTTCCAATGTGAAAATTATAGAGGAATATCACTACTGTCCAGGTTCACCAACATTAAGGTGAGTGTCCTGGGTAGCAATGCTACAATGTAAACAAGTTAACGGGGTGAAAGGGCATTCCCTGAAAGAAAAAATAAGAAGATAATCGGGGAAGGTTGTGGGGCAGACAGTTGAGCTGGAGAGTAGTGTTGTGTGGAGCCTGGGGAGGGGCTGCAAAGAAGGTTAAAAAGACAGTGAAAAACATTGACTGGGGACAGTTGAGTTTTGAGACCGGACAGTGAGGTCGGCGGTCGGGGAAATGGAGTGATAGCGGAGTTGGGAAGAGAGCTCCGAGTTGCTAAGTGAGTATCTGACGTGAAAGGCCCTAGATACCATGTTCAATTTACCTTTGGAAGAAAGAAATAATTATACTATTCTGCGTCAACGCTTGCTTACAAAGTTCAAACTAACCGAGTATGGATACAGAACAAAATTCAGACAATTAATGCCAGAGACAAATCAGGGTTTTACAGATTTTTGTCAATACAGTGAAGAACACATTTAATAAATGGATGGAGTTTGCAGAAGTTGGGAAAGATTTTAATCGATTAGTGGATTTGATGTTAAGAGACAAGGTATTATCGTCATGCAATGCAAACTTAGTGGCTTTCTTTTAAGAACGAAAACCAAAGGACATAGACACAATGTCCCAGTTAGGGCAAATCTACATGACTGCACATCCAAACAGTCCTATTGGCAGACAAATTGATGAGGAATTAGTCTGTGCAGCGTACACTAAACAGGATCAGAATCCTGGGATCAGACCAAGATCGAGAAGTGTGGTCTTAACACATAGGTATGAGCAACAAGGACCTCAAGACAATGGTTTTCGTGGCAACAGTTTTGGCAGATCAGGACATTACCCATACCACAGGGGAAATTTTAAGAAACGTACGAATGGTTATGCTGGATGTTGGAATTGTGGGAGCTGGAGACACAAGGCAGCACAGTGTGATGTAAAACCATCCAGTAGGCCAATGAATAACAGGAAAAAGGAGATCATTTGTTTCAGATGTGGAAAAAATGGCCACGTCAGTTATCAATGTACGATGGGGGAAACGGAGCACTCAAATGCAACACAAGTGATTGAGATAATCAATAATGGGAATTGAAGTGGATTCAAACCTCTTTTTGAAAAAGACGGTCAGCCGGTCTTAATGTGTGGTCACACAGTTCATGCAGGATGAACAGTGCATGCAGGTGGAAGTCTGAAGCTGCACCATGGATTTTTCAACGATATTCCAGCGGTAAACCTCAGGGATTCCGGTTGTGCGTCCATCGGGGTTAGAACAAGTCTAGTACATCCCTCGGATTACACAGGGAAAAAGATTAGATGTATAACATTTAATGGTACAATAGAATTTTATCCATTGGCCATGATCACAGTGACAACACCATATATCACAGGAAGAGTGACAGTGTGTGTTCTAGACTCACCATTGGCAGATCTAATCATCGGAAATGTGCCACGAGTTAAAGAATGCACAGAAGAAGAAATCGAGAACTGGGATCAAAAATATGAGGTGAGAAGTAACGAGGTAATTACCAGAAGAAAACTTCGATTAGATCCGATAGTTGAAGAAGAAGAGGCACTTGAAGTTGACAACCAAACAGGGACTGATGACAATGATAGTACGGCTGAGCAGGTGAGAATGGATCTCAAACATATCTTTAGTGACTCCCAGAGACAAGATACTACTCTGGACAAATGTTTCCAAGGGTGTAGTAAAGTAGAACATAGGCAATCAAAGAAGGGTAGAAGGTGCTTCGAAATGAAAATAATATTCTCACTCGCAGTTTTTCAGATGACAAAACTACACGTAGGCAAGTAGGAGTACCCTTAGCGCATAGAGACCGATATATAAGAACAGCTCAGGATATTGCATGTGCAGGGCACGTGGGAATGAGGCGTTCGCAGCAGAAAGCAGGGTACCAGCTATATGGGCCAGGATTCTGTAAAGAGGGCAAGCTAAACACAGAATCATATGTAATGGTGCAAGATATAGATAGGAAGGTTAAGGCAGTTCAAAAGAGTGCTAACGACATCACTGACCCAGGGTTAGGGATAGCAGACAGGTGTTTTAAATATAGAGGGACCATGAGTGATGGGTTCACGAAGGGTAGACACATCATCGACAGGAATCGGCGGATGTTTGATACTAGAAAAGAACCACCTGATAGAGGGTCGGTACACAAATATTTGGGGTGTTCTTGAAGCTATTAATAGACCTGCGGGTACACGAATATAATTTTTTCTAGGATATGTTGATTATTATGCGATGTATTATCTCACGCATTGGTACACAAGATGGAAAAGTGGTTGTATTGATGTGTGGGTAATATGGGAATTTGCTATGACTACTTGATGTATTATTTAGTGTGGTAGCTGGAGTAAGATGGAGTCATACTTAGAGCTACCCAGGCAATGTTCGGGGTCACATATTTGATAAGCATTGCTCTCCCATTATGTGAAAACGATGTTTTCTTTTGAGGAGGGGGTAATGATACATGCCTGGATTCACCAACATTAAGGTGAGTGTCCTGGATAGCAATGCTACAATACAAACAAGTTCTTGGAGTGAAAGGGCATTCCCCGGAAAGAAACAATAAGAAGATAAAGGGGGAAGGTTGTGGTGCAGACAGTTGAGCTGGGGAGTAGTGTTGTGTGGAGCCTGGGGAGGGGCTGCAAAGAAGGTTAAAAAGACAGTGAAAAACATTGACTGGGGACAGTTGAGTTTTGAGACCGGACAGTGAGGTCGGCGGTCGGGGAAATGGAGTGATAGTGGAGTTGGGGAGAGAGCTCCGAGCTGTGGTTTTTCAGGGATAGTGAGTTGAAGTTTAGACCCAGTGTGGGTTGGATCGAGTGAGTTCAGGCCGAGAGAGTGGCTGATTAATTGTGATGGCGGATTAGAGAAAAAGGCCTTGAGAAGGCAGTGTTATTTGAGTTATAAGTTGTGATGAAGATATAGTCTGAGAGAATTATTGTTCCTGGATTTACGTGTTGTGTGGTTCTGTGTTAATTCAGCATTAAATGGATATGATGTGCGCAAACTTACTCTTGTTCACTGACTAGTGGATGTGTGTTGCAGTGGTGACTTGTGGTGTGAGATAGGTGGCAAGCTCAGATTCCACTCTGCAGTAATATAGAAAGAGCATTATGATCTAGACAACGACCAATCTTCGTTTGGTACAAAAGAGTTTGTGTCAGATACTATCCACAGTATTACTAAATAGACCAAACCATATTCAGAAGACATATTAAGTGACTACCAGGCGGGTTTTAGACAAAACAGATCAACAATAGATTAGATATTTATCTTACGACAAATAGCCGAGAAAAAATGGGAATATAAAAGAGATCTCCATAATATTTTTGTTAATTTTAAAAAGGCTTATGATAGTGTCCATTGGAATAGTCTATGGAATGCTATGCAGGAATTTGGAATACCAAGGAAGTTAACCAACATGACCAGACTATGCATGGAAGATACATATAATATAGTAACATATAAAGGCAGGAAATCAGACCCTTTCCAAATAACATCTGGCTTGAAACAGGGTGATGCACTATCGCCGCTACTCTTCAATCTGGCTCTAGAGAAAGTTGTAAGGAAGGTAAAGGAGGAATGTGATATTGGAAGAACATCCAAGCTGCTTGGGTATGCAGATGATATAGATATTATAGGGGGAAATGAACAGAAGACATTGGAAATATTGACTCACTTAAAGGAAAAAGTCCAACAGATGGGGCTGGTTATCAACCAAAATAAGTCAGAATATATGGTAATTTCATGAGAAGGAATGGCTAAAAACTCTGGCCACATACAAATAGATAATATGACCATTAAAAGAACGGAAACATACAAATACCTGGACACAATCTTCAACAGCTCCAACATCATAAGGGAAGAAATACAAACTAGAATCAATTCTGGAAATAAGATATACTATGCACTACAACAACTACTAAAATCAAATGCGCTATCTCGTAACACCAAAATCACAATATACAAAACACTGATCAGACCAGTTGTGCTGTATGGCTCTGAAACCTGGAGTACAACGAAAGGAGACGAAGCCTTGTTACAAACCTTTGAGAACAAAGTTTTGAGACGCATCTTTGGACCCATTAGGGATACACAAACTGGAGAGTGGAAAAGAAGAAGTAACAAAGACATTTATGATCTGTTTAAGTCCCCGCTAATCACTGGTATCATGAAGGCTTATAGACTACAACGGTTGGGGCATATAGAAAGAATGGAAGATAATAGGGAAACAAAACTCGTTTACACTCAGGAAATAAATGACCGTAGACCCCGAGGTAGACCAAGAAGACGGTGGAGAGATAATATATATATACAGACCTACAAGAACTTGGAATCAACGACTGGCAAGAGAAGGTCAACCAGAGAGACGAATGGAGACGGATTGTATCTGCAGCAAAGAACCTCAATGGCTCGGAACGCTGAAGAAGAAGAAGAATCTTGCAAAATACTACATTTGCCATAACGAATTTTAATCTTCTAAACTCTCCATGGCATCTTCAATCAAATGTTATGAGTGTTCCAAGGCAGTTGTGCCGATCACCTGTTTTAAAAGTTTCCAATTTACTTGGATGTTACGCTTTACTTTTTCTGTCTTCTTGAAAAATATAATTGGCAACACAACTCGGTTTTCGCTAGCATATTTATTAAATTAGACATTCATCAATCGTTATTAACGTGTCAAAAAAGGGAACTTGGGTGTTTATTTGAGCCCTCTTGAGATATTGAGCATATATTGTTAGACTCATATTTTTGTGACTATACAACATTCGATAGATGATATGGTTGTTATCACCCTTACTTCCATTATAAATGTTTACACATGTTTTATTGGGGTCAGTAATAAGCCAGATGTAGAAATGGTCATACCAATATAGAATTTAAACATTATCAGAGATTATATGGACCTTGACACCAATACCAGTAAATAAATTAAAGTTACATTTCTGAGAACAAGTACCGTTGCTGTGACAACATAGTTCGTATGTCACGGTCCATTTCGTAATAATTAAAGGAAATCTGAACTTGTCAACTTACATGTTGCAGAAAAAAAAGTCATCCGCAGGTCCTTCACAAGACGTCGCAATTAACCACAGTATTTTTTTTTTTCGGGGAAAAAAAAGGGGGGGGGAAGGTTGGTGTTTTATGTTGTTCTATGAATTTTTGCATTCAGTAGTATGCAACTGCATTGTGAATGGTAGACTCTCATTTTGGAATTCAACCCAAAGCGGTTTGGTTCTAAATCTCCTGCGTATGATTTGAACCCGGTATGTCGGGATTATAACGCAACTTCTAGGCCTCATTCCCCACTGTTAGAGAAAAGTTCTTAGAATATCGTAGACCACGAAAAAGAAAACAAATAACACTACAAGCTGTGAACATCGTAGAAAACAACATCATATCTCGGAAACTTAAATACTTTGGCCATATCTGGCATCACAGTGATTTGAAAATAACAGTAATGGAAGGCGTGTCTCTTTGAAGTACAGGAAGGGGTCGACTAGCACGAAGGACACTGTAGACACCATGGACAGGAGGCGCATGAGGCACGAGAACTGTCAATGGATCAAGATAATTTCTGGCGGGTTTTGACGAGAGCCACTTTCTGCAATGGACCTCCTACATGTTGCTGTTTGAGACAATTCCCAAAGCTGTGTTGTTATGAAAGAATCCAACCTCTAATTACATGTTTGAATCGTGGACACTAGGCTAGCAAGTCAGTTTACCTTTACAACGATCCCGCGCCTTCTAGCATGCAAACACAATTCAAAATTAAACTCTTATGGGATGAATCACAATGTACCATCAGCATCAGAATTTCTTTCTAACATAAATTATATCTATGAGATCATTACCGCTACCCACGTTCTGAAAACTGTGTCAAAGTTCTGAAAATGGTCCCTCAGAGATGACGTCAGTAGTAATGTGTTTTCCCACGATAAGATCGTCTGTCCAATAACATTAACGGCTCGTGAAGCGCATTAAAACCAAAACTACCTGTGTGTCTGGAGGCAGTCTAATTATATCACACGAACATTTGTTTTCTACTCATGGGTGCCATTAGCTTTCTACACAAGTGACTCTAGAACTCCCGGAAGTGATTACTTGTCGTTCTGATATCGGGATAGCTAACCCGATTAGTTAACAAAATAAAATGATATCGACGGGATCATACTGGGAATAAACGTTACCATTCCTCAGACAACCGAATGATGGGTAACTTAATCCATTTCAGGACTGAATGGGATTACCGGGGTCTGGTGTTATACTATTTTCATTTGTTACGGTGCAAGACCTGGCCGTGAAAAAATACTCGTAAACATCATTATGTTTCGGAAACAAAATATTGTGGCCAATTACAAGTCACAGAGACTTCGAAAATAATGGCAGGCATGGTTCCTGAAAGATTAGACTTTCGTTGACAAATACGACAGTAGGCGCGGGGCACTAAAGACATCCTGGCCATGAAAATGCTTGAAATGGGAGAAGTGGCGATGAGTCAGAAATCTTCCATTGGGGTGTGTTGAGAACAATGATCCATAAACGATTTACTATATGATAATGATTATAATCAAATATGCTGATGTTCCTCGTCTTCTGCTTTTGCCTTTAATCTCCCAACAGTGCATTGGCCGCCAACCATCTCATGCCAAGCCATTTGTAGAATTGTCCATGGTTTGTTGGATTTCGGATCTAATGTTTTCTACACGATGAGGTGGTCAGTCTGAGGCCAACCCTCTCTAGTCACAACTTATAAATGCATGTCAGGTTAAATTATAGCTGTCTGTGCTTCTCTTAGTGAAACACACGGGCTCCTAATATTACAATTAACGACTTTTTTTCTTCCTTGGCTTCTTCATAATATCTTTCCCCTTTTAATCCCTCTGTCTTTCTTCTTCTTCTTAATATCACAAATCTTTAAATGGTAAATGTATTCGTGAACAGGCGACCAGGGATATACATGGACTTCCCAACTTCAGCAGCCATTGCTCTTTCTTTGTAAAGTACCGGAGCTAGAACGCAGTTTTAGTTGCAACTGGAGATCCAATCAATGAAAGACGTTGAACAGAAAAATACAGTTTTTCTAATGTAAATTAAAAATGAAGAAGAAGAAGATACAAACAATAATACACTGCACACATTATTGCTTGGCATATTTCGGGGTCTATAAGAGAAGCAAAGAATAGTAACACTGTGATCTACATGCAGCTGGTAAGGGGTGACGAATGAAGGCTAGCGTGACACTGGCTACACCGCCTTGCAGAAAACTGTAGCTGCATATTCCAACCAATCATGAACAAGTCCACAGAGGGTTTGGCGTGAGTAAGTTGAGCGTCTATGCTCTACAGGGAGATGAAAGGCAGCAACAGCAGCAGAAGATTGTTTAAAGTCTTTGTATCTCATTAGGTTGATTCCACAAACATAACATAAATTCAAGCGAGCATGTGAATCCGTTAGGCTTCATGCGAAACAACAATGTAGCAATGTTTCATTAGGCACATAATAAAATGTTCTCAATAATGTCACATGCTTAATGTACTTGTAGTGTACGCTTTCCAAAACCAACTTTCACAAGCTCATTTTGGTAGTAAATACCAGATGGAAATTGGTAGTTGAACGCGGAAGCCCATTGCTTTATTTATAGAAATCTGATATTTCCACAGAATGCCAACACACAGATTACTAGCAGTGACCTCTGGAAATACATGAATGGATTTCAAGCAATATATATATTTACTAATCGTGACTTGCAGCGTATCCCCTACTCGACCCATATTAAGTTTCTTTGATAAGTTTTCCTGTAATATCCCTTTAGCCATGCCAAGTATTCCATGTGTGGAATACATACAGAGGGCTGAATACATCTGAATAAGCTAATGGACGCCATGAAAAGTTCGGCTAACGTGGTAACCAAATATGAAACACTTAACATCTTGACAATATTATTGGCATGAACAGCAAGCAGTTTGTTTGCAGAATGATAGCTTGCATAATCCCTTATCTGTCACGCTATGGCGTTAAGCACATCATTTTATTATGAAACTCCGTGTATTGGGCTTGGAGGACTTCCAAATGATGTTTATGATGGATGGAAAAAGATGTTTTATTTTTGCTCATTACTCTCCAGGTCTTTGTGTTTTCATTTGATATGTCTAGTTTATCCGGGTATGTGACATTGTTTGTTCACCCATCACAGCTTATTATTTTACCAATCTTGTTTATTTCGTTAGCCAGCATTCTCGCTTTACCTTACGTAGGTATTCATGAGCAATTATGATTGTTCTTTTCTAAATCAAACAAATTCTTGATTTATCTGAAGCTACAGTATTCTAACCGGCGTATGTGATTTGGGGACAGAGAACGTGTTTCATAATCAACTACAGGCGATGTGGAAGTAGGAAATGCAATCTTGCGTTGATTTGTAATAATGGTATGAGTATCGGTCGTTCAGAAAGCTACAGTAAGCTACTAAACACAAAATTGTCTACAAATGTCACAAATAGCTAGTAAATTATGGAAATAATTGCAACGTCCTGTACAGGACACGCATCTAATTTCATCTGTATTTCAACTTGCTATATTAGAAAGCTACTGTATTCCAAACCAAATCTTGCTATAACGAAAGCTACTGTATTTCAAACCAAATCTTGCTATGTCGAAAGTTATCGTATTTCAGGGGACGCAGAGGTGTTTCCAAGGCACCAGGGCCGGGTTATATACTGGCCAAGACCTATTGACGCGTCCTCGCCGAGCGTCCTGGCCAACAGGTCCCTTCGGGGTCTTGGCTGAAGTCAATAGGATCGCCGATTCCTCCGAAGTCGGAGAGTGTCTGCCTGTACGGCGAGGAACCACCAGCCTGCACACCAATAAGCCAGACATGGGACAACGGATACTCTCGCAAACCTCAGGTCCTGTATGACATCACACTGATGTTGGACAACAGGATGCCTTCATCCGACATATAGGACTTTGCGTTGGAGCTCAAGCCAATGAACACAAGCAAGCAAGCAAGCATCGTATTTCAAACCAAATCTTGCTATATTAGAAAGTTACTGTATTCCAAAAAAAAATCTTGCTATATCGAAAGCTACTGTATTCAGAACCAAGTCTTGCTACATCAAAAGTTCTGTATTCCAGACACAATCTTGCTATACCGAAAGCTTCTATATCCAAGGCACATCTTGCTATATCGAAAGCTACTGTAATTCAAACCAAATCTCGCTATACTTATATAGTTAACCATGCGAAATTATAGCTCTTTTCAAAACCAAACCAGATATTGCTATACGCCTATACCGACAGCTGTTCCACTTCGGCCATCGGACATAGCAAGCAGTAGTATTGAATATTAAGGATTTCTTAAACGCACATGTTTGTGTTTCAAAACAATGAATTAGCAGACTCTTGGATGCTTTATCAGAAGCTGAGTTTGTCCTTGAAAGACAAATCTTAATGTACAACTGGAAAGCTAGACGTAGAGAAATCTTCAAAAATATTTTTGCCTCACTTCCTAACATGCACAGACCACGCGGCTCTCGCTAGGTGCGACCCAATTTTCACACTAGAATATCCCAACGTCACTCATCGTAGGCTATTGTGGTGAACTTTAGGCGCCTGGTGTTGCCTTGCCAGATGGAGAAGACATAATCATTCCGGGCCACATCCATTGACGGATGTCGGTCGCGGCGATCGGGCACATGTTAAGCTATAGCCTACGATGGGATACGTTGTGATATTCTAGTGTGATAATTTGGTTGCGTCTAGCGTGTGCCACGTGGTTAAGTGGGTACACACCCGCCTCACACACCAGTGATCCGGAGTTCAGGGATATGCACTACTGACGAGCTCAAACGAGAGCGACACTCCAGTACAGTGTTTCGAATCTGACGTGGACAAGGCCTTAGGGTCGTACCGGAATACAATCAGCGTTGCGAGTAGTGAGTTGTGCTCAATCTTTAAAACTCTAATCCCGAAACAACCAAATAAATCAATACATTTCTTTCTCCATATTAGTGTTTTTATGTATGCATTATCTTTGTTTTTACTATGTTCAGATATAAGTTGTGATTTTCAAAGTCACCTGATACACGAAAATACGAAAAATATTTCAACACAGTTGTTAAGAAGATATACAATTTTAATCATTAATAATAACTGGGCCGGTCTCTCTGGCTGTGGGGTTACAACACTTTCTCTCTGTAATCCCGTTTACCACGCAGAGTCTCGTAGCGGAGCGAGAGCTGAGGCGGTTCGACCCCCGCTCGTGACTTGCGGGATACTGAGCCGGCCGCTCAGAAAGCAATGGCAAACTACTGAGCGTAATCTTGCCAAGAGATCAACATACAGCTGAAAGATGCTGGTGTTGACAGCTAAGTCCTGTAAAGGATATGCTAAAAAAAAAAAAAAATAATAACTGTAGAAATGTATTATCGTTTAATTAGAATGGAAACTAAAATAATACTGTTATTATGACATTGTGTGACAATATCATAATGCCACAAAAATCTTATCGAAGGCTGAGGATAACAAGCGGATACAACACGCGTACTGACAAGGTTCTCTTTTATTTTACCACCAACAGATGAACGTCTTTACCAAGGGGTAGAATCCGTGCCAACTCCGTGTGAGATACCTGCTATCTTAGCTACACTACCACCCGCTGTTACAAAGGTATAAATCCGAAATGTTTCTTCCATATTGTCAGGAACCAGCACCGGATGTATACCCGTGTGCTTGAGGCCATGGACAAACACGAAAAGTGGGTCTTGAAACTTAAATAAGCAATAGCTTGCACCTTCTAAATTCAAGGGTATATATATATATATATATATATATATATATATATATATATATATATATATATATATATATATATATATGCTTTATTCCGCTCCATGAGTACATCCGTCTGGTTTTGTCTTGACACCTGGTCATAAGTACATTCTCCTAGCGTTGTCAAGGTATCGATTCTTTAAGTACTAAGTGCATTCGTATAGTGCACACTTGGTACCTTTTCTGTTAGAACATTCGCCTAATGCACACTTTGTATCTGCCAGGGAGTGGCTGAAGATCACACTATGGGCTGAAGTTCACTAAGTGGCTGAAAATCACTGAGTTACACGTGCGCTGAATTGAATCATCTTTAATTTGTATACGTTGCTGATATGTTGACTCGTTGTTATAAAGTATATATAATATACGTGAATGACTCCTTTCTCTTGATCTCCACTCCGTAAACTTGATGTTGAACTATACATTCAAAACCATCATCTATTATAGTTAGTTACCTTTAAATGTTACTCGTTGCTTCTGAACACACTCAAAGTATACACAGATAGAACGCAATACTTAGTAACTCGTCTCATTTGAGATTTTTTCAATTTCTTTTATCTGAAAACATAATACTGTTTATATACACTATCACTTATTCAACATCACAGTCGAATATCTAGAAAACTCAACACAAATCTAAGTTTTAAAAGAGCGGCGCATTGAGGAGCGGCTGGCCGAGAGGCTAGAACTCCGGACTCTCATTCGGGAGACCCAGGTTCGATCCCTCGGTAAGGTGTCGGATTTTTTTTCTGTCGGGGGTAAAAAGAAAATCCTAACCTGCGCAGTTCGCGGCGACTGCACTAGCCAGGCGGCCTTTATTCCTCAGGCTCAAAGTCCCCTCTGCCATACACCGCAAGGTACTATATTGGCAGTACATGACAATTTTTTTGACAGTTAACTGCACACATGAGACCAGGCCCACACTTGACCATTGCTCAACATAGACTCCTCGCTTGGAGGAGAAGCTGTCCCCTGCCCAGCGACTCGCCTTGCCGGCTTCATGCAAAGCGTACCTCTGTCGACTTGCTCTATCTTCACGCTGAATTGCGTGAAGCTCTGGACTGTATGCACTAGGTGCTCCATGAACTAACCTGGATCATGGCAGTATCCTTTCTAGAAGTATATTCGTCTAGTGCACATTTGGTATCCTTTCTATATGTGCATTCGTCTAGTGCACACTTGGTATCCTTTCTATTAGTACATACGTCTAATGCAAACTTGGTATCCTTTCTATAATTACATTCGTCTAACGCACACTTGGTATCCTTTCCATTTGTACATTCGTCTAATGCACACTTGGTATCCTTTCTGTTAGTATATTCGTCTAATGCATACTTGGAATCCTTTCTATAAGTACATTCTCCAAGTGCACACTTGGTATCCTTTCTATAAATGCGTTCGCCTATTGTATAATTGTATCCTTTATAAAAGCACATTTGCCTAGTGGACACTTGGTATCCACGTATAAGTATTTTCGCCTAGTGGACACTTGGTATCCTTTCTATAACTATATTTCGGGAATCTCTGTGGCGAAGTGGTCAAACCGTCTGACTCGGGCTCCGAAGATTGTGGGTTTGATTTCTGGCCGTGTCCTTCGTGTCACGAGTGAATTTTTTCCTCTCAGAGACTCCTGGCGGTCGTCGCTGGAGTAACGGAGTTCGTGCTTTGTGCGATGCTTTCGTCAGTTCGCTGTGGAAAGGGACTGAGCCTTATGGGATAAAACCAGGTGCAATGAAGTCGACCCTGGCGACTTTAGAGCGATCTTTCTTTCTATAATTATATTTGTCTACTGTATACCTAGTATGCCGGTGTCCCTGGCCTAAGGGTTAAACGACTTTCTCCGTAATCCCGTTTATCCACGTAGAGTAACGCAGCGCGCGAGAATTGGAAGCTGTTCTCGCCGCGTTGGTAACTTAGGGATTAGTGAGCCGGCCGTTCAGAAAGCAATGGCAAACTACTGAGCGTAATCTTGCCAAGAAATCAACGACAGCGGTAAAATGCTGGTGTAGACAACGATGTCCTGTAAAGGATATGCGGAAAAAAGACCTAGTATCGGCGCAATAAGTAGATTCATCTGTTGTGCCTCTACATGTTGGTTATTAACCTTCTCCATCACTGACCAGTAAGTGAGTAGCGCTGTAAGGAGCACTAGGCACATTGTGCTAGACCCATGTCACTATAGACTGGTATCCATATTAGCCGGCTCTGTGGCGAGGTGTTACCAATGCAATCCGTAATCCCGCATACCGTGATCTACCGCGTTCGAAACACAGACGCGGACGATTTGGAAGTAGACAGCTTTGCGTTGATTCCCGTACAGTGGTATGAGTGCCGGTCGTTCAGAACGCAATGGCTAACTACTGAACGTACAGCTTCCACTTGAATCACAAACAGCGAAATAATGCTGGGGTTGATTGCTACGTCATGTGAAGGATATGAAGCTAACTAACACATGATAGGCTGAGTCGACTTGACAAATCATGTCAATTTTACAAATTGGAATCCGCAATTATTAACCAGCGTCTCACGGCCCACGTGGATGTCATGATTCAAGACATTTCAGCATCTATTCTTTCCTCCGACTGCTATTTCCCATATATCTTACCAGTTGTTGCAGTATGTTACATTATGGTTTAGTTTCTCTTCCCAAGACGCGGCGGAGGAATGTTGACTGACCAGAAGTGACCTATTAGTGAACTATGATGGGGAACTACAGCCAGCCAATACAAGGGTGGACTAACTCGAGGTGACGAAAATGAAGATGACAATGAAGACGACGACGATGATGGTTAGGTGGATGCGTGAGGTATTTGTATAGTAAACACACTAGATTCACTGATTCACTGCCATGGAATGATAAATCGTCGTATTTTAACTTCCCGTAACTGTCATGGGTTTATACATAGAACTATAGTTAAAATATCAATAAATTAGTTTTCCCAATGCTTCACATTTTAATTAACAACAGAAACGCATCAAACATACAGCAAGTTAGAAGTTATAGAGGTACAGAGTGCCACAGTGACCACTTCCTCGTTGGAACAAAATTTAAAATAAAACTTAAGAGAGCTTTCTATACTAAATTACAAAGATTACACCCAACATATAACAGAGAAAAACTACAAGAAATTACAGTCAAAGAGAAATTTACAGATGAAATTAAATGTAAACTTGCAACTTTGCAAAACCCTTTGGAGGAAAGCGTTGACCAAACTTGGTTGAACATCAAGAATACAATTCAATCTACCGCAGAAGAATGTCTCGGTGTGTTAACCACGCATAGAAAGAACAGATGGTTCAATCAAAAATGTGAAGAAGCAGTCATTAGGAAAAAGAATACCAGACATTTATGGTTAAATGACATCAACAACATCCAAAAGGAAGAGCATTATAGAAATGAATGTAAAGAGGCTACAAAAATAGTCCGACAGCAGAAGCGAGAATATATGAGTAATATAATCAAAGATATGGAAACTAATCATCAGAAAAATGAATCCAGAAAATTTTTTAAAGAACTGAAGTCAATGAAACGAGGGCACCAACAAAACACATATGGTTTAAAAGACAAAAATGTCAATATGATAAATACCAATGAGGAAATGTGCAACACATGGAAAGAATATTTTGTTGAATTACTAAATTGTGAAGCTCCAAGTAACACTTTACCACAGGAAGAGGTTCTAACATGTGAACCACAAATTGAAGAACCTACATTTGAAGAAATCCTATATGTAATCACACGACTTAAAAACAATAAGGCAACTGGGACTGATGGAATTGCTACTGAATTTATAAAGGCAGGTGGCCATGCATTACATCTAAAGCTATACGAACTAATAATAAAAATCTGGAGGACAGAAGAATTACCCCATGACTGGAAAGTCATTATTGATACCTATCTTTAAGAAAGGAGACAAGTTCCAATGTGAAAATTATAGAGGAATATCACTACTGTCCACAAGCTGTAAGATACTATCCGCAGTATTACTAAATAGACTAAAACCATATTCAGAAGACATATTAGGTGACTACCAGGCGGGTTTTAGACAAAACAGATCAACAATAGATCAGATATTTATCTTACGACAAATAGCCGAGAAAAATTGGGAATATAAAAGAGATCTCCATAACATTTTTGTGGATTTTAAAAAGGCTTATGATAGTGTCCACAGGAATAGTCTATGGGATGCTATGCAGGAATTTGGAATACCAAGGAAGTTAATCAACATGACCAGACTATGCATGGAAGATATTTATAATATAGTAACATATAAAGGCAGGAAATCAGACCCTTTCCAAATAACATCTGGCTTGAAACAGGGTGATGCACTATCACCGCTTCTATTCAATCTGGCTCTAGAGAAAGTTGTAAGGAAGGTAAAGGAGGAATGTGATATTGGAGGAACATCCAAGCTGCTTGGTTATGCAGATGATATAGATATTATAGGGCAAAATGAACAAAAGACATTGGAAATATTGACTCACTTAAAGGAAAAAGCCCAACAGATGGGATTGGTTATCAACCAAGATAAGACAGAATATATGGTAATTTCAAGAGACGGAATCGCTAAAAACTCTGGCCACATACAAATAGATAATATGACCATTAAAAGAACGGAAACATACAAATACCTGGGTACAATCTTCAACTGCTCCAACCTCATAAGGGAAGAAATACAAACTAGAATCAACTCTGGAAATAAGATATACTATGCACTACAACATCTACTAAAATCAAATGCGCTATCTCGTAACACCAAAATCACAATATACAAAACACTGATCAGACCAGTTGTGCTGTATGGCTCTGAAACCTGGAGTACAACGAAAGGAGACGAAGCCTTGTTACAAACCTTTGAGAACAAAATTTTAAGACGCATCTTTGGACCCATTAGGGATACTCAAAGTGGAGAGTGGAAAAGAAGAAGTAACAAAGACATTTATGATCTGTTTAAGTCCCCGCTAATCACTGGTATCATGAAGGATAATAGACTACAATGGCTGGGTCATATAGAAAGAATGGAAGATAATAGGGAAACAAAACTCGCTTACACTCAGGAAATAAATGACCGTAGACCCCGAGGTAGACCCGAGAGATAATACATATACAGACCTACAAGCACTTGGAATCAACGACTGGCAAGAGAAGGTCCACCAGAGAGACGAATGGAGACGGATTGTATCTGCAGCAAAGAACCTCAATGGCTCGGAACGCTGAAGAAGAAGAAGAATGCTTATCCCTTTAATTTGATATCATATGAACAACTTTTAAGTCATATCTGTGACACACCCCTATTTTCCATTTTCTGTCATCCTGTTACGTATGTTTGGTCTACCTAATGTATTGTTTGGCACTGATCCTGTTAAAAACAACTGTGTAAAATTGACTTACTGAAGGTATAGTGTGTAAATAGTTTAGTTTAGTTTAGTTTAGTCGTTGGATCAACATCACGGCACACGGTTTAACCCATAAGTGCTCCGTTTTCCTCCTAACTAAAACCTGAGTCTGGAGAAACTCAGCTCAATGCACGAACTCCGTTGCATGGGCGAGGATCCTGAAATACTTTGGGTAGATTTTTAACTCGAAATTTCGCCCGGGCAGCGCCGTTAGGCTACTCTTTTTCGATTTCCAACTGCCAAGGGATTGTTTACGTGCGCAACAATACACACCTGCGTCCGAGCTCATCACTACCCAGAGACGAGGGGAAATTTTATTACTGGACTTCCAGAATGTAATTAACATGTTTATGTAGAATAATAAGACATGTTTACCTGAGGTAAATTCAGATTCAAACATTCAAAGTATCAGACGAATTAGACGGTAGAAGACATAGTGACACAACAATTATTTTAGAACGTGACAAACATCCTACACCGCAAACTCTTGTCATGGATTGTCAAACGTGTATAGAAGAGTATAGATTCTAATAGTGGCAGTACTGTTATATAGAAGAGGATAGACTCTAATATTGGCAATACTGACTGTTGTATGCAAGAGGACTGACACTAATATGGCAGTACTGTTGTATAGTGGCACTGTTGTATAGAAGAGAATAAATTTTAATAGTGGCATTACTGTTGTGTAGAAGAGGATAGACTGTAATAGTAATAATTAATAATGAATTATTATAAAATATTATATATAATTTGCATATATATGCACACAACTGCTTGTATTATCAAGAGCAGATAAACCCCTCACGTGTCGCTCATAAATCAGTGTTAACACAGCAACACGTGGAAAGCATTTGCTAATGATCGGCGATGTTTACAATTTCTATTTTAAAAGTGTGATTGTAAAACAAAAAAATGTACATTTTGTGTTTGTGTAAGGAGGAGAGAGGAAAGAAAGAAAGTGTTGGGCTGCACAATATGTTCCTACATAATACACGAGAAAGTAGCATGTTCATTCTAGGACGTTGCGATAAACCCCAACCTCAGGTTGATTTACAGAGCAATTTTATCTTGAGTAGTTTGCCAGTGCTTTCTGAACGAGAAGTCAAAGTTGAAGTTCAATTGACGGTTGTAGAGAATGAAACCTGTTTCACTCCCGTCATAGCGCGGGAAGATTAAATGCAAACACCTAAAGTTCCTCAGCCAGGCAGACAGCGTCTACTAATTCATCGTGTGCCATGCCGGTAAGCGTGGGCGGTCATGTTACGTCACGTCACATGATTACCAGAGTCGTGGATCAGTTCAGTGGTCTGCTCCGGAACATGTCATGTGGTCAAGCCATCCAGGTATTTACTTCTCTGCCTTAGCCTTGTTCTCCCCCCCCCCCCCCTTCAATCTTGCTAATTGCCAAGTTCTCCGATTTATCTCTTCTCATAACGTCCCCCACTCCCCTCCCCCACACACACCAAAAAATAAAAAAAATATGTTGACTGTCTATATCTAATTTCTCTAATCAGATTAGGTTTTCATTTGCCTCTTGTAAGACTCGCTTATTGCTTTTTCTGTCTGTCTATGGTAGTCTTTGCAATTTAATCAGAAACCACATTTCCACTGCCATTAATCCTAAATAACATACAGTTTTAAATATTTAGCCGAAACATATAATTAACGTCTTAATCCTTGCTCTAGTTTCAATAGAATTGTGAAGCAGTTACGGACTGACCAGAGTGTCAGCTTGCCCGATGGGAAATGGCCCTATAGGTCCCGGATGAAGTGAGCCCCATTAAACATTAGATAATATGTTGTTGTTTTTTTAAATAGTCAGGTATTAGTCAGATATGTTTCAGCTACCGTGTGACAGTAGACGGTACTACCTGCTTTCTGTTAGCGCCGAATGTTGGGCGGCGCTCGCCAAACCCGACACCCCACATTGTGCTAATGGATTTGAGGGAAGGAGCGCAATTGGGATGGTAGAAACCTTATTCTGGTGCGAGGAAATGCAACCTAAAGACTAAATATCATGCAGGGCAGGGTAGACTAGGCCTTAAGCCTTGCTCGGCAAGATCGAAGCTCCGACAGGCGGACAATTAGAACATTGCTTTGCTGATCCGACAGTTTCTTCACCTTGTCTTGTTCCAGACGTATTGGTGTTGCCTTTCCTGTGGAGTAAACTAAGCATGCCGAGAGAGGGATCATGCTGCATAGGCCACACATGGTCTCTACAATTCAGCCCAGACTTTGTGCTACGGAGAGGTTTTATGCCTCTTTATGAAGCACAGTGTAACAAACTACCGTTTGCCAGTAGTATTTTTTTAAGAATGTTAAAGCCCTTTTAGCAGCTTTGTTTCCTGGCAACCAATTTTTGTATACCCTGTCCGCCACTGTTATCAAGTCATTATTGCAGCTGGTTCACTTCAGGGAAGCTAATCCCCGAGCATTTATACATTTCTGTCACATCAGAAGGGACTGCCCTGCCCACATTCATTGGGCAAGTCATGAGAAGGGGAAAGCTTAAGTATGTCCTCACAACGGAAAAGGTGGAAGGAAGGAAAACAGGGGGAAGTCCAAAAGAGAACAATTTGACATTATGGCATGGAGGAAAGTCGGTATCAGAAATAATCGGCAGCATTAGAGACAGTAGGCTGTGGACGGTTATGATCATTAACGCCACACGGCATAGTCTATAAGAAAAGTAGCGAAGGAGTTCTATTTCTGTGCTTTTCTCCCAGGGTTACGGCGTCTTTACTGAACATTCTTTCTGCTGCGAAGAATTCTACGTGTATGATTTATTGTCATGTTGTACAAGATTTCCAGACACCTGTAGACACACAAACTAATTACGCAAAGTAATGTGAACGGTTTGATATATTTCATATGACAGCTGAAAGTATACACAGGCCTTTCGCGAACACTCAAGCTTGTTGTCAGTTAGTCCTAGTTAGTCTTATAGATACGTTACTGTCGGTGCAGTGGCTTAGGGATAGTGAACGCAGTTTTACGATCACGTCATACCGGGTTCAAAGTCAGCCCCAAGCGATGTAGTAGCAGATCACGTTGCGTTGTTTTTCACAATGTATGAGCATCGGCCGTTCAGAAAGCAAGGACAAACAACTGAACGTAAATTGCCCAGAAAATCTTAAACAGCCAATAAATTCTGGGTTTGATTGCAACGTCCCATATAAGGACAAGCAACTAACTTTATACCCAGACTGGTAGCGTTTTCAGTTATTCCTTGAATAGTTTGTGCTTTCAAATTCCCTTAACTATCGTTATTTCCTGTGAGGTTAGCTTTGTTGAAATCTTCGTAAAATGTTTATATTTATGAACACACTCCTGGAAGCTTAGATTTGTATGATATCCGAGTAGAAAGACTTACCATTCATCATCATCATCGTCTTCCACCTTTGTCATCAAGCGTTGAGGCTAGAAATCGTAGACGTTCCAGCCACGAAGGGTGGTACTGGATAGTGTTATTCCATGTGATTATACAATGACTTTAATGTTGTCAATCCATTTTCTTCTCGAACGTCCCCTACTTCTCGTAGCAAATCTTCTTTGATGTAGCGCCAGTGCTGATAGTTGATGATCTTGCCTTCTAACGTCTTGGTCGAACTATTTAATCTTCCGCCTTTCAATATATGTGGCACAAGTTGTTGATCCTACCGCTTGTCTGATAACATCATTTCTTACTCTGTCTCCATGATCAGTGTATCTATAACTTGCCAGGAACTCTTCACTGTTATTGCTGTTTCCGGATCCAGTATGGTCCCAACTCCTCTTTGGCGCCTTTCCCCTCCCGAATATACTAAGCTAAATCCCTCCGTTACAAATGTTCTAAATTCCCTCCATCTGGCTTCCGATATGCCAAGAAAATTAATACTCATCCCTTTCCTTTGCTGTGTGGTGTTGTCAGATTTCTGTTTTTGTAATACTGTTCTGATATTCCACATCTTCAACTATTTTTGTGTTCGATTAATGACAATCAGCCAATTGCTAACCACTGAGGCATTGCTGTTCTTCATAATCTTAATTTTCAAGTCGTGGAGTTGCATCGTGACACTGTGCGAGAGGCGAGGGGGGAGAGAGAGAGAGAGAGAGAGAGAGAGAGAGAGAGAGAGAGAGAGAGAGAGTGAGAGAGAGAGAGAAAGAGAGAAAGAGAGAGAGAGAGAGAGAGAAAGAGAGAGAGAGAGAGACTGGAGATTAGCACTATATAATGTAATTAGAACTTCCTTTATCACCTTCATTCAAAAAAAGATATTTGGTATACTAGTATGCTATAACCTAAATCTAGTTGGATACTTCTTTGGCGTTGGATGTTCTACACTTCACATCTTTGATTCATTTTCCATCTGTTGTTACCAAAATACCCAGGTATTTGAACTCACTGACTTGCTACATATTTGTTACACCAACAATGATATTGCATTCTGGGGTACTTAATTCATTCTCAGTTACAATCGCCTCCGTTTTTCTGCTGTTTGTATTAAGTCCTCCCCCCCCCCACCCACACTCCTTTTTTTTGCCTTTTCTATTGCAATTATTCCAACCATTCTTCATACTGCATTTCACATTCCGCTATCAACGCAACGCATCACCTGATCGCATGTTGTTTTAAGTGATGCTTACCAGCTAATACTCTTTGTGCTTCTTGGTGTATGCAGCCCATATGTTAACCAAAAACAAACAAACAAACAAACAAACTAACGCAAATGTCGTTTCGACTCTTTGAGGTGTATCGGATAGGGTTCTAGACCTATATTGTTGTAGCCAAATTGGTACTCGGATGATGTTGTTGTCGCTATCACACTGGTCTCCTTTACTTGACAGGACATTTCCCGGTGCATATTTTCAGAGCCCAGACCAATTAAACACAAAATCTTCACCTCGAGGAGATTCGAACACAAGACTACTAGAGAGGCAGGCAGGCAGGCGTGCTAGCCACTATGACTACTTATGCTATTTATTATTTCATTATTATTATCGAACATGTCGTTCTTGATGAACTGTAAATCCATGACATTAGTAATCACACACGTTTACTTTTCATCTTTAGAAATTAAAATTTCTAACTTCCAGAGTTCTTCCGTTCAACCGGGTGAGCTGTACTTCTGAAGGAGCGTTAGACGTCATTAACAAAGACTGCCTGTAGCAGACGAAGCAGACTTCATCCTGCTCACTGAAGCAGGTAATGTTGCCAGAGTACAAGTTACTCCGCTGTTTTTTCATAAAGAAATCCAGACGAAGTATTTCAAGCAAAATTATATGTTCGGAATGCCTGGAATGACGATTAACGCGGTTTTTACCCGGTGTTTAAAAAAAAACAAAACAAATTCGCGTTTCCCAGGATTTTGCGTACACACATACTTGCACACGAACACGCACACACACACACACACACACACACACACACACACACACACACACACACATACATGCACATATTCAAAGATACGCACGCTCGTTCTCACTCATGCATGTTCACTATAAATGCATTCATTATAAAAATATTACATTTCTGATATCCGCCTCACGAGCTGTGTCGATCCTATAACTGCTATAATCACGAAGAACCATCCTGCCACTTAAAAATAACACTTATAATATAAACTCTACCGTGGAGCAGGCACAACAGAGTGCTAATGATCATCAGAAAGAAGTTTCTCTTCTACGCATGTTTCATTCTCTTCATCTTGTTTGCACTCGCTGGGCGCAGGCCCACCGGGGTAACGACTTCCAGGGGTATTTCTAGTGTTATCTGTCCAAACCCTGTACGGCATATTCAAATGTGTTCACCGCTGATTGCAATCTTCTCACAAATTCGCTGCTGTGTGTGCCAACCTGACGGCCCCTCTTGTGCTCGAGAAGACGAACTTCGTACATCAGGTGCATCATATTCCCATTCCTTCTCTTGGAACTTTCGGACTTTGAATTGGCGGAAGCCAGCTCTCTTCCTCTTTCCATTTGGTATCTGTCGTTTTGCTCCTTGTTCGCTATACCACGGTGAACATTCTTGCTACCATTTTTTCCGTCTTCGCACCATTCCATAGCTACATATAGTCGCATGTGTCCACTAATCTGGAAATGCAACTCTTCATCTATATTACTGAGGATGTGCACGTGGGCTGGATCCTTCCCTGATCGTCCTTAATTTACGGTTGAATGCGATCCTCGCTTGGATTATCTCTTAACCCTTAGTGACTGCTGTCGCAGCTTCACTGTGCAGATAGGACTTTGTACGATATCCCTCTGTCTTGGTGTCCACTGCGTTGTGGGTGTCCTCCATTTCGCAGTGTCCAGATCTAATATATGTGTGTTTCTTTTTAACATGCTGGCTAGTTAATTAGACTTTCCGGCATGAAACCGTAAAGGTGTGTTATTGTCATGGGTTCTTATCAGAAGTTAAAAGGCCTGCGGTCTGAAGGCAGAACCATGGACCATATTACTGCGTGGAATGTATTTCATTGGTCGTTCCAGTTATCCCATAGTCAGAACGAGTCGTCCCCTGCGTCTTAGTCAATCACTTTCAGCACCCGAGGTCTCTACTGTCCTTTTACTCACTGTTGCTTGAGCACATATTTTTTTTTTTTATGCTGCAGGATATAGCATCACTTCTTGAGATGGCAATGATTTATGAGCAGAAGCAATAGCTCTACTAACTTTCCATCTCCTACCAGTTCTTAACGCGTGCTGGAAGTCACGAACTTTTTTCTATGGGGACTCGTTTAGTATGAATGCGATCCTGGCTTTTCCAACTTAAACGTCCTTGGTGATGCACTTACAGGGTAGGTGAGCTTTTAAAATAATGACCCAGACTAAAATGGGTTTGAGAATAAAACACTCTCGAATCCGGGGGTGGGGAATGGGGGCATGCCGATCGGTCTATAACGATATGAGTCAAACACCATATGGAAGGCGTGTAAAATTACTGACTTTACTGACTTACCAAACTGGGTACAGGAGAATTTCTTGGAGTAACGGTGCTCGACATGATATTGACTACAAGACCCGTTGACAGCTGATTGGACTTTAACAAATATGGGGCTAGCACCTTATATGGCTATGAGAAACAAAGCCAGTGAGACAGAATCATCCCATCTCAAACAGATGTGCCAGTAGCACAGATGCGTGTTTTGTTTTCTATCCGTCGACCTTATTTGTCATCACTTCACTTACCAATTGCAGGTTCCCTCTACGGCACAAGTTATTACACTATTATCAGAAACAAAGAACAAATAAACAAAAAACAATTATTTTGGCATGAGGCAAACGTGCTAACCACAGCACTCCAACGATTTCCCCAATTCATAGGTAACAGAGTAAATATAAACAACCACTTTGCTTTCACGTGTTAACTTTTGTTTTTAAGAACATTTCTCTAAATTCTTAACTGTCTAAATATCCTCCAATTGCACCCTTCATTGTCCTCACACTTTGTCACAATGCATTAATGTTTGAAAATCATTTATTTAGACACATGTGTCCCCACGGCATTAATATGTCACATTTTCCAGCAGGCTTGTGCACGCATGCACAGACAGCAAGGCACATTAACAATGGAAGATGGGCTATTCGTGATAACATGATATAATTTAAAGATGCCAGTGTGTAATTTCTGTCTGTATGCGTGTATAAATAATCTGGAACATGAGTCAGATTAGATTTTTTGAAATCTAAATGAAATGCAGTATATATATAAAAAAAAATGTCTTAAAATGTTGTAGATAAGGGCCAAAAACAACAAAACAAAAAACAATAAAAGCAAAAGCAAATACAAATATTTTACAAGATCTCAAATGAAAACAGGCTCATAAACAGCAACGTGTCTCGGTAACTGAAAGACACTTTGAACCTAATAAATGTGACGGTGGCTTAGAAATAACAACAAGTGAGACCATGGCTGCTAGAAACAGAGGAAGTATACGCACACACGCGCACGCACTTACACATACACACACACACACTTATATAATATATAATATATAATGTTCTACTTTCATTGATGGTATGATTAGATGTATGTTGACTACTGAAATTTCAGATAGTGACTTGGTACCACTATACCCAGACCTGACTAGTTTGAATGCAACACCTTGTTGAATGCACCACTTTGTGAATGTAGCACCTTGTTGAGTGAGCACCTTGCTGAGTGATGCTGTCGACTGTGTTCGCAACATTCGTCTCAGGAACCACATCTGCGTTGCTTTCAATCGCTTCCTATCTTCTTGTTTTCAATTCAGATATATATATATATATATATATATATATATATATATATATATATATATATATATATATATATATATATATATATATATATATATATATTGGCACGTTCCGTCTTGATAGACAATAGTTTGGTACATAGTGCTTCAAAAAGGCTTAATAACTACAACCCAAGGCGGTGGCGAATGTAACTGATAAGGCCAATTCGCGCTGTACATGTTTATCCACAGTGGATGCATGCGAAAACATTGTCATTACCATCATCATGCATCATCATACGTCTCTCACGCTCTATGTGTGCTTTATCTGCAATCATTTTCTCCTTTGTCTTTATTCCATTTATGATTGTTGCCCACCATGCATCACGTTCAATGGCGACTTGCTCCAATTGTGCATTATCAATGCCTGTATCAACCATGTCCCGCTTACACACATCTTTGTATCGTAGTAGAGGCCGACCCTGACATCTCCTACCCACCTGTAATTCACAAAAAAACGATGCCCTTTGGTATTCTATCATCATCCATCCTCCTAAGATGTCCTATTCATCTAAGTCTACGAAGACTGAGCACGGAACAAACCGTCACGCAACCTGATCTTTCCAATACTTCAGCATTTGTGATTTTGTCTTGCAATTTAATACCAAGTATTCTTTGCAGACACCGCATATGAAAGCTGTTTAATCGTTTCTCTTGGTGTGAGTAAGTTGACCAGGTTTCACTGCCATAAAGAAGAGTGCTAAGGACACAAGCTTTGTAGACAAGGACTTTTGTTTTGGCAGTAAGCTTCCTGTTCTCCAAGACTCTTTTTGCTAACATGTTCATTGTTGTTGCGGCTTGGCCAATCCTGATGTTGATTTCCTGATCTAGAGATATTTTGCTATTTACCTCTGATCCTAGATATGTAAAATGGTCTACTATCTCCAGTTCGACGTCGTCAATAAAGATTGATAGTACCCTATGTTCACCTTGTGACATAATCTGTGTCTTCTTTTTGTTAATTGTTAAACCAAATTCAGAACAAGCATTGGAGAATGCAGATAGTAGATGTTGTAATTCTTCCTCAGAGTGGGTCGTAATTGCAGCATCATCCGCAAAAAGCAACTCTCTGATTAGTACCCTCCTAATGTTGGTCTTGGCTTTAAATCTCTGGCCATTATAGAGGCCGCCATCTGAGCGTAAGTTTAATGTATATATAGGTATCCTGATCACGAAAGGCATATTTCAGTAGAAGTGAAAAGTATATTCCAAAGAGGGTGAAGGCTAGTACACAACCCTGCTTAACTCCACTCTTGATTTCAAACTCTTCAGAAGTTGCACCATCAAACTTGATTATACTCTTCATGCCTGTGTGGAACGATTCCACAATGGACAGAAGAGTTGGTGGGCAGCCAATCTTTGTTAGTGCCTTGAACAGACCCTTACGACTGACCAAATCAAATTCCTTTGTGAGGTCGATGAAGGCAATAAACAGTGGTTGATTCTGTTAACTGCATTTGTCTTGCATTTGTCGCAATGAGAATATCATATCAATGGTTGACCGGTTCTGTCGACAGCCACACTGTGATTGGGGATAGGCTTGATCTCCTAGGACTTGAAGTCTGCGCAGATCAATTCTGGTTAATACTTTTCCAACAATACACAGAAGTGAGATACCCCTATAGTTGTTACAATCGCTCCGATCGCTCTTGTTCTTGTACAGTGTTATGATGCTTGAATCTTTGAAATCCTGTGGGACTTGTCCTTCTCACCAGCATAGCTCTGTTAGCTGGTGGATCTGTAGAGTGAGTGTGTCTTGCCCACTCCTGATAACC
Source organism: Cepaea hortensis (assembly GCA_963921405.1). Taxonomy (NCBI): domain Eukaryota; kingdom Metazoa; phylum Mollusca; class Gastropoda; order Stylommatophora; family Helicidae; genus Cepaea; species Cepaea hortensis. The sequence goes on along the minus strand of OY992877.1, from coordinate 93,294,104 downwards.
TCTATTGGAATCCCATCCTTACCAGGAGCCTTGCCAGATGCAAGTTTATTTATAGCACACTTAATTTCTGTTATGGTAGGAAGTGTGTCCAGCTGGTCAAGAGTTAGCAAGGCCTCTATGGCGTTGAGGGCATCATCCGCTAGTTTGGTCTCACTTGAGTAAAGCTCTAAATAGTGCTCTACCCATCTATCCATCTGCTGTTTCTTATCAGTGATGATTTCTCCAGACAAGGTTTTCATTTGTACCACAGGCTTTCTTTATCCCTTCATACATGCTTCTGATATTTCCCCTATCACTTACGTTTTGAATGGACTCACATAACTTGATCCAGTAGTTATTTGCACACTGCCTGGCAGCCTTTTGCACATCCTTCCTAGCTTGCTTCAGCTCATTGAGAGTGTTACGCGTTGTTCACTCCTTGTTTCTTAAGAGAGCTATCTTCTTTTTATCAATCAAGGGCTGCAGTGTCTGGCTGTTTGCCGCAAACCAGTCCTGCCTCTTGTGATCCAAAGTGACGTAAACCCCTACCGCAGTTTTATAGAGAGTTTCCATAAGTTTACCCCACTTTTCACTTACTGTACAATTTTCTGATGAATCAGTGAACGCGTCTTCAAGTTGCTGTTGCAACTCAAAGCACTTTTCAGGATCGTTCTAGATTTATGTTTCGCTGTGTAGATTCTCTTTGGTCTCAGTCTAGCCCTTGCAACAACCAAAGAATGATCCGTATCAACAGTCAGCACTGTGGTAACTTCGAGTTAATGATATATGGTTCAGATGTTGTCTCCGTGTGATGATTAAGTCCAGCTGATGCCAATGGCCGGATCTTGAATGTTTCCATGTGACCTTATGGAGATCTTTTGTTTTAAAAAAAAAGGAGTTTGTAATACAAATATCATTTCTTGTGCAATGCTCCAGTAGCATTTGCCCATTTTCATTCACGTGACCGATGTTGTATTTTCCAAGGCACACTGGCCATGAACTCGAGTCCTTGCCCACACGAGCATTTAAATCACTGAGCATATAAATGTAGTCAGATTTTGGAGCTGCCTTGATCACAGAGTCTAACTCCTCGTAGAACGAATCCTTCACATCATCAGAGGAAGCGAGTGTCGGTGCATATGCAGTAATAAAGGCGGCAAAACCACAAGAGGTTGCTGTGGTATACAAAAACGTCTCTACTAACATCCGTCTATAGATGCCCTTTAAAAAAATTACTAATCCCTTACAACTACTGTTCAAGTATCTTACTTAATGTAGGAGAAAAACTAACCCGTAGGGTAGCTTAATTTATTTGGCATTAGAGGAAAGAGTGGCCTTAGTTGGGTTCACGTACCTGGCCAACCGTCGTCAATTTGTTAAAACAAAGGCACTAAAGCGGTCATTTCTATTCAAGAGAGCACAAAAGAAAGTCGGCCTTTCCCTTCGGGGATAGGGCATTTTTGCCCTAAAAATATGTCATTCTCTGCAACCATGGTACGTTAAATCTACATTATTAATACGTATTTTTGTTTTACATATACCATTGTGTTTAATTAAGAATTAGTTAGAATGATAAATCAACAATTCTTGTAAACCAGAGTCTTGAATGATTTTTACCACTAATCGCCATGCGGTAACACGCTGTAATTTTTCCTATGCTTTACAATTTAAGATCCCTATGTTAAAACCTTTTATAGGCATTATGAACTTATATCTAACTAATAGTGCTTATAACCTATAAATATTATGTGTACTGTAGAGTATCAACTCTCATGTCAGAAACACATTCAGAAACTCTTCTCAATTTGGGAGCAATCTCCTGATTCATACTTCATAGTAGAGAACTCGTTTCTGCCAATTTCATAGTCCTATGAAAAATAACTTCTATGCATGGCGAACTATATCTCACTATCTATGCTTAGAAACCTGCAAATAATCTATGTACTATAGAGATTGAACTCTAAAGAACATTTTCAAACGTATTGTTATCCATGAGGGGACATACAAATGATTACGCATATTCCTGACTCTTAGTCAGGGGATAAAATGCTTTGCCACATTCTAATCTGTAACTTGGAACTATAGTGCTACATTTTAGTACAATCCTTTTGTTAACAGATTAGTAACTACTCAACATGAGTGATGAACATATAATCATTTCATAAAATAGTGCTAGGGAATTGCCATGTTTGAGAATATAAATTCAAGAACAAAGACAGTAAACGCTTGATATGACTGAATGTTCGGATAGGATGTGCCTTCAATCCGCATCACCGCACTGTAGTAGGAACAGAAGCGAAGATTGATGTGAATAAATTGCTTGCAATATTCAGAAGACTGGACCATGCGGCATAAGTTATTCTAATAAATACACTCCGAATAATAGCAGTAATTGACAAAATATATCACAGCGGTCACTATCCTTATACTGCTGTAAGCAGTGGGGGAAAACAATGTATGTTTTAGTTTATGGATTAACCCCAGAGGAAATCAAATCAAATCAAATCAAATCAAATCAACTTTATTAGGGTCACAAAAAATCCAAAAACCTAGGCTCCTTGCATCATCATTATGATTAATTATTATGTATGATTATCATGTACTTAATATCAGAGAAATGTATGTTTGTTTTCTCTGTTATGAGAATTTTTCTATGTCCTGATTGTTACTCTTTACTATGGAAATACACATTGTAATGTGACTCCTGTGGAAACATGAGATGATGTAGGAAACCTGTGTATGTCAGTACTTAAGAAGATAATGTTGAATAGCCTTGGTCTAATGCTGATTATAGTGCCGGAAGGAAGACGCGACATTAGAAACCACAGATATTATGTGTAGGCTATTCTCTTCAAGTAGAGAGAGAGGCAATATCAACATGTTCGGATGGACAGAATGGCTTCGCTCATCAAATAGTTCCCAGTAACAAAACAGAGTGAAAAGATACCTCACTCACTATTAGAGTCAGAATGGCTCTACACCAAGCAACGAATAACAGTGGAACGTGGACACCCACTCCTTTCCCCTTCTCCTCTTGTTGGTTGTACTTTTGTTTGTAATGATGTCATAACCATGTTAACATAACACAGTAGGTTAATGCTCGTGTTGTATTCTTGTCATCCCTTTTCTATAGAAGAGAAGCAAGTGGTGGTTGAATTTGGTGGGACTGCGTTGCCTCCCATATCCACTGGAAACTGGGTCAACAGCCTGTAAAGGATAAATGACAACCTGTCCTAAAACAGTCTGGGCCAACACAACCATGTTTACTGCTGCAATCATAAGCTGCAAACGCCAGCAAAAGACCAATTCGAAGAAAACTGACAACGTTGCGGATGAAGTCCTACTTCAGTTGGAATATCCAGGATGAACTTCAGTATCTAATAATCTACAAAGATGAAGATCAACAGAGTAACTGACAACAGTGTCGCTAGATTTTGAATCTGCCCGAGGTTTTTTGAGACGTGACGGCATGTTCGAAGCGATGGCAGCTCGCTATGTCCCAGAGTTGACCGGTTTTTGCCTTATGCAGAAATGCGTGGCTGCTGGGCTTTTGGTTGACTGCCGCTGCCATCGACGATGAACTGTATTTTCGTGGACTGTGTGGGTGAACATCTAGGAAACAACTAGATGGGAAAATGACTGTCGATTCCATCAGAGATAAACTGGATGTTTCGTGGGGGGACTATTGTGTTGACATTCTGGCGGCGGCATTATGCACAGTGTATCTGTGCGGGCTGTTGTTTGTCGAGACTCTTGTCTTTTCCACTTTTCACATTGGGCAGTGGGGAGCGTTTTATGTGATATTCACTTGCACAGGAACGGAGCATAATGGGGAAGACCCGTTGCTGTGAAGTTGGAACCGCGACTAACTAACTAACTAAGTGTAGCGTCTGCTTTACTCCTGAGAAGTACCACCTAGGGCCTCATTATTCAACCAAATCAGTGAAACTATGGGACAATCCTACTACAAGTTACTAAAACTAGCAACAGTGAAAACCCTTCAACTGTTGGTTGGATTAGCAAGTTGATATCCAACAATGGATAAGCCTTCGAAAGAAAAGTCACAGAGTAGCAAGTCAACATAAAGTTAGAGACCCCCAACACCAAGTTCTAGAATACTTACACCAACTCAAACAAATGGGAAGAGACACTGAAACAACATAAGCCAATACAACCAAGGTACCAACTTAAGATCCTCTGAAAACCATAACTACACCAGATTACCTCAAAGATCCAAAACCTGAACACCATGAATAGGACCATATGAAAGCAGCTAGCGGAGTACATGCCTTTACGCCTGCAACCAAAGAAAGCATCTGATTGCTTGCAACCCTGGGTATATATGTTGAAAGTAATATTCTTCAGTTCCATGAATGCAGCAGAATCCTGGAAATATCTCCAGATGAAACCAAATGAATGACTCACCATTGTATGTTCTACACTGAAATGGAATGAATCAGAACTCTATGCTCGTTCCATGTCGGCCTAACTGCCCCACCACCAAGTGTGGGATGGCCTATCAACATGAACCGGGTGTGTGACAAAGCCTTTTGAACTAAATTGGGAAACGGTTAATATAAACCGAGCTGTTGGACAGTCGTCATCTTTTCATCGATAAGATGATATTGGGAAGAATCTTCTGCACGAGCTTAAGTTGCATCTCCTAAAAGTATGACAGACCTAGGCATCAATTTCATTTGGAACACAGGGCCCAATGGCAACGGAGTATCCTTGAATTCAGTCCCATGGAGGGAATATATGCTGGTGTATAATTCTATTCTTGGATTATGGAGTATAAATATTCACCAGCCAACTTCAGTGGACATACTGTAAGTAGAAAATGACAGTGAGTACATTTATTTCTGCCCGGATAAATATGGACATTATCTGCTTCGCACTGGAGAAGAATAACCGACAGCAACACCTAAGGAAAAACACTATAATTGATTAGTTTGATTATTAGTACTAGCAAAGCTTTTGTATGTGTTTTTTCTATGCCATGGATTAACAAGGTAAATATTGTATTATTTGGTAATGATGTAT
>OY992877.1:93129082-93284082 GCA_963921405.1 Cepaea hortensis | reverse complement strand
AGGAGGGGGAGGAGGAGGGAGAAGGAAGAGGGAGGAGGAAGAGGGAGGAGGAAGGAGAAAAAGGAGGAGGAGGAGGGAGAATGACGCAGGAGGAGGAGGGGGAGGAGGAGGGGGAGGAGGAGGGAGGAGCAGAGGGAGGAGGAGGGAGAGGGAGGAGGAAGAGGGAGGAGGAGGGAGTAGGAGGAGAGAGGAGGAGGAGGGAGGAGGTGGAGGAAGAAGGAGGAGGGAGAAGGAGGGAGGAGGAAGAGGGAGTAGGGAGGAAGGGGGAGGGATTAGGAGGATTAGAGAAGAGGGGGAGGGAGGCGGAGGGAGGAGGAGGAAGGAGGTAGAGGGAGGAGGAGGAGGAGAGAGGAGGAGGAGAGAGGAGGAGGAGAGAAGTGGAGGAGGGAGGAGGAGGAGGGAGGAGGAGGAGGGAGGAGGGAGATAAGGGAGGAGGGAGGAGGAGGGGGAGAAGGGAGGAGGAGGGGGAGAGGGAGGAGGAGGGAGAAGGAGGAGGGAGGAGGAGGGAGGATGAGGGGGGAAGGAGGGAGGAGGAGGAAGAAGAGAGGGGGAGAAGGGAGGAGGAGTGATTAGGAGGAGGAGGAGGGAGGAGGAGAGCAAGGAGGAGAGGGAGGAGGGTGGAGGAGGAAGAGAGAGGAGGAGGGAGGAGGAGGGGAGAAGGAGGAAGAGGGAGGAGGAGGGAGGAGGAGGGAGGAGGGAGGAGGAGGGAGAAGGAAGGAGAAGGAGGAGGGAGGATGAGGGAGGAGGAGAGGGAGATGGAGGCAGAGGAGGGAGGAGGCGGAGGAGGGAGGAGGTAGAGGGAGGAGGAGGAGGAGGGAGGAGGAGGAGGAGGGATGTGGAGGGAGGAGGTAGAGGGAGGAGGAGGAGAGAGGATGAGGAGGGAGGAGGAGAAGGGAGGAGAAGGGATGAGGAGAGGGAGGATGGATGAGTAAGAGGAGGAGGAGGAGAAGGGAGAAAAAGGGAGGAGAAGGAGGAGGAGGGAGGAGGAGGGATGAGGGGGGACATAGGAGGAGGAGGAGGGAGGAGGAGGGAGTAGGAGGAGAGAGGAGGAGAAGGGAAGAGGAAGAAAGAGGAGTGATTAGGAGGAGGGAGGAGGGCGAGGAGGTAGGAGGAGGAGGAGGGAGGAGGAGGAGAAAGAGGGAGGAGGAGGAAGGAGAGGGGGGGGGAGGGGAAGAGGAAGAGGGTAGGAGGAGGGGGGAGAGGAGGAGGAGGATTATAACGCATATGCCTGTAGTTAACTGCAGCGAAAAGGTGGGTCTGTCTATCTATCTGACCCGGCGTGGCTTCGCCCAGCTCCTGGCGGGTAGCGTCTCATTAAATTCATACAACAAAATAAAGTAACTTAAAAGAATGTCCTTCCACACACCATCCATTATTTCTAATGAAAACCGTTTCTAATCACCTGCATGACTGTGGATAACTTCGTAAGCATAAAAAGATGAGTTACAATGTTATGCATTATGCATTATTTTTATGAAAACTTTGAAAATGCCTTAAAGATTGTATCATTATTTATTATAACTCATATGCCGGTACATAACTACAGACAAAGAGTTTATAAATCTTTGAAAACGATGCAACAATATGACTATAGGTTATACAGCAATGTTATTAAAAGTTATGCCCCTTGAAATAACTTTTCTAGAGTTAAGTCCCCTCGCTGTATATAAATTACAATGTAAAATGAAAAATTAAATAATATTAAGTAAGCAGCCGATTTCACACTAAAAAAATATCACAGTTGGCTGCGCTGGAATGAAAGGAAGACGTGTAGAAAATTTCATCTCAATCAGATGGGCCGTTCGCGAACGCATATAGGACATACACACCCACATCCTTTTTTATATATAAGATTAGTTCTGCCGAAGTTAACGATTAATTAATCGATTAATCGTTAATTTTTATTAACGATTAATTTTTTTTTTTACAATTAATCGACAACTTACCACCTTCAAAACAAACATCCACTACAGTATCAGAAACTTCAGCTGAGATTGTCAATTGCAGCATAGTTACCTGCTGCAAAGCAGGCTATTTTGAGTAACTTTTCTCGTTCGTCTAATCGTCCAGTGAGTGCTGCGTTACAACATGATATTGAAGTATAATTTGCAAACTGGATTGCTAGTAGTGGCAGACAAATATTAATAGTAGATGACGACGGCATTCAACAAGTATTACGCACAGCATTGCACAATGCTGAATATAAGCTACCTTCCCGCCGAACTACTGACAAACTGTTGACTTTACTGCTAAGTATAACAGCAAGATTCAAAATGTTAAAGAATATGTGAAAAACGCAAAGGGAATTGCGTTAACTTCTAATTTTTGGACACCTCTGGGTAACGAAAGTTATTGTGGAATTACTGGCCATTGGATTGCCGATGACTGGAAATTGAAAAATGTTGTTCTTGACTGCGTGCATGTTGTTGAACGTCATTATCCTGACAGTATTGCCAAGTTATATAAACAGTTTGCAATATACTGGGATATAACGAACATAATTCAGGCTCTAGTTACTGACAATGCAAGAAATATGGTTTCAGCTGTTGATAAAACCAGTTTTGCACATAATCCTTGTTTGGCTCATAGCTTACAACTGAGCATATTACATGGATTTAAAGCAGCTGATACGGAAACATTGTTTGGGAAATGTCGAAAAATTGTCGGACATTTTAAACATAGTGCTGCAAACACAAAATTGTACTGAGTCACCATTGTGTAAGCTGCAGGAAGATGTACCAGCAAGATGGATCAGTATTTTTATTATGCTACAGCGTCTTCTACAGGCCAGAGAAGCATTAGCTGTCTATAAGTCAGATGAAACGATGCAATATAAAGGTCCAAAACAGTCAGATTCGAATTGGGAGAAGATTTCGAAATATGTCAAAGTTTTGGATTTATTCTGTCAGACCACGGTCCTGCTTGGCGGTCAAGATTATGTTTCATGTAGCTGTGTATTGCCACTGCTATCATCGTTGACAAAGCATATGACTGTACACGATGATGATCCGGGCTACATAGCTAAATTTAAGGCAGCATGTATTAATGACTTCATTGAACGTGCAGCTAATATGACAAGTATTGAAATACTACAGATTGCAACAGCACTTGATCCACGCTACAAATACCTGAAGTGTTTGTCAAAAGATGCAAAAGAACGAACTTGGTCACGTACTGAACAACAAATAGCAGCTGATGTGCATGATGAGCAGATGGAAACTGCTGCAACAAATGATACTGACATTTGAATAACGAAGACACAAACAATAGATTGCACGATTTATTGCCTGGCATATTTCGCTGCATCTCGTCAGGTACATACTGCAGAAATCACACAACTTACGTGAAATTAACTAGATAAACTAGATAATTACCGTGGTAGATAAGTGACATTACTGTGCGAAATTGTGTATATTTCAACTTGAAGGATTTATCTAGTTAATTTCACGTAAGTTGTGTGATTTCTGCAGTATTTACCTGACGAGATGCAGCGAAATATGCCAGACAATAAATCGTGCAATCTATTGTTTGTGTCTTCGTTATTCAAATTCACTACGGGAAAACATTGTTTTGATACTGACATTGACAATGAAACTACATGTGAACTAAAATGAAAAGCGTATTAAGCTAATGGAGTCTGACTCAGACAAGGAAGATCATGTCGACGGCTCTTCTGATGAATTGCTACGTTATAAAATAGAGAAATGGAGAAGATAGTTGCTGAACCGGTTGACCCTCTACAATAGTGGAAACTTAATGAACATCGAAATGGCTATATCCAAAATTGGCATTCCTTGCAAAGATCCTTCTGTGCATACCGGCTACCTACGTTCCATGTAAACGATTGTTCAGCTGTGCTGGCTATATTGGTAATATGATGCGCTCATCACTTGAACCAAACACTGTCAACATACTCGTCTGTTTGCATAGTTGGTTATTAGATGACATATGAACAAGACAATCCAGTGTTATTTCGATTTTTGACAAATACGACTATAATGTGAGTTATGTGACTATAAATGTTTTGCTTTAATCGAAATATGATTAACTATTAATTAATCTTTAATTTTTTATAAGTTAACTATTAAATTTAAATTAATCGGTCGCAGCTCTAATATATATATATATATATATATATATATATATATATATATATATATATATATATATATATATATATATATATATATATATATATATTCTTCTTCAGCGTTCCGAGACATTGAGGTTCTTTGCTGCAGATACAATCCGTCTCCATTCGTCTCTCTGATTGACCTTCTCATGCCAGTCGTTGATTCCAAGTGCAGTTTTATATATATTATCTCTTGACCGTCTTCTTGGTCTACCTCGGGGTCTACGGTCATTTATTTCCTGAGTGTAAGCGAGTTTTGTTTACCTATTATCTTCCATTCTTTCTATATGCCCCAGCCATTGCAGTCTATTAGCTTTCATGATACCATTGATTAGCGGGGACTTAAACAGATTATAAATGTCTTTGTTACTTCTTCTTTTCCATCCTCCACTTTGTGTATCCCTAATGGGTCCAAAGATGCGTCTTAAAACTTTGTTCTCAAACGTTTGTAACAAAGCTTCATCTTCTTTCGTTGTACTCCAGGTTTCAGAACCATACAGCACATTTGGTCTGATCAGTGTTTTGTATATTGTGATTTTGGTGTTACGTGATAGCGCATTTCATTTTAGTAGATGTTGTAGTGCATAGTATATCTTATTTCCAGAATTGATTCTAGTTTGTATTTCTTCCCTTATGATGTTGGAGCAGTTGAAGATTGTACCTGGGTATTTGTATGTTTCCGTTCTTTTAATGGTCATATTATCTATTTGTATGTGGCCAGAGTTTTTAGCCACTCCTTCTCTTGAAATTACCATATATTATGTCTTATCTTGGTTGATAACCAGTCCCATCTGTTGGGATTTTTCCTTTAAGTGAGTCAATATTTCCAATGTATTTTGTTCATTTTCCCCTATAATATCTATATCATCTGCATAACCAAGCAGCTTGGATGTTCCTCCAATATCACATTCCTCCTTTACCTTCCTTACAACTTTCTCTAGAGCCAGATTGAAGAGTAGCGGCGATAGTTCATCACCCTGTTTCAAGCCAGATGTTATTTGGAAAGGGTCTGACTTCCTGCCTTTATATGTTACTATATTATAAATATCTTCCATGCATAGTCTGGTCATGTTGATTAACTTCCTTGGTATTCCAAATTCCTGCGTAGCATACCATAGACTATTCCCATGGACACTATCATACGCCTTTTTAAAATCCACAAAAATGTTATGGAGATCTCTTTTATATTCCTAATTTTTCTCGGCTATTTGTCGTAAGATAAATATTTGATCTATTGTTGATCTGTTTTGTCTAAAACGCGCCTGGCAGTCACCTAATATGTCTTCTGAATATGGTTTTAGTGTATTTAGTTATACTGCGGATAGTATCTTATAGCTTGTGGACAGTAGTGATATTCCTCTACAATTTTCACATTGGAACTTGTCTCCTTTCTTAAAGATATGTATCAATAATGACTCTTTCCAGTCATGGGGTAATTCTTCTGTCCTCCAGATTTTTATTATTAGTTCGTATAGCTATAGATGTAATGCATGGCGACCTGTCTTTATAAATTCAGCAGCAATTCCATCAGCCCCAGTTGCCTTATTGTTTTTAAGTCGTGTGATTAAATATAGGATTTCTTCAAATGCAGGTTATTCATTTTGTGGTTCACACGTTAGAACCTCTTCCTGTGGGAAAGTGTTACTTGGAGCTTCACAATTTAGTAATTCAACAAAATATTCTTTCCATGTGTTACACATTTCCTCATTGGTATTTATCATATTCCCATTTTTGTTTTTTAAACCATATGTGTTGTGTTGGTGCCCTCGTTTAATTGACTTCAGTTCTTTACAAAAAACTTTCTGGATTCGATTTTCTGGTGATTAGTTTCCGTATCTGATTATATTACTCATATATTCTCGCTTCTGCTGTCGGACTATTTTTGTAGCCTCTTTACATTCATTTCTATATTGCTCTTCCTTTTGGATGTTGTTGATGTCATTTAACCATAAATGTCTCGCATTCTTTTTCCTAATGATTGCTTCTTCACATTTTTGATTGAACCATCTGTTCTTTCTATGCGCGTTTAACACACCGAGACATTCTTCTGCGGTATATTGAATTGTATTCTTGATATTCAACCAAGTTTGGTCAATGCTTTTCTCCAAAGGGTTTTACAGAGTTTCAAGTTTATATTTTATTTCATCTGTACATTTCTCTTTGACTGTAATTTCTTGTAGTTTTTCTCTGTTATATGTTGGGTGTAATCTTTGTAATTTAGTATAGAAAGCTCTCTTTAGTTTTATTTTAAATTTTGCTCCAACGAGGAAGTGGTTGCTGTGGCACTCAGCTCCTCTATAACTTCGAACTTGTTGTATGTTTGATGCATTTCAGTTGTTAATTAAAATGTGATCTATTTGATTATAGGTTCTCTTGTCACATGATTTCCAAGTTTGTTTATGTATATCCTTTCTTTGTAGTCTGGCACTGCTAATCTGCAGTCCTTTGGCTTCTGCCAGGTTGATGACTCTCCATCCATTATCATTTGAAGTTGTATGTAGGCTTTCCATACCGGCCACTTTTTTATGAGTTTGCTCTCTACCTATTTTTGCATTGAAGTCTTCCAGCACAATCAGGATGTCCTGTTTGGGGGTTTCTTATATGACTTCTTCCAAATCATTATAAAAGTCTTCTTTAATATCATCTTCTTTCTCTTCAGTAGGTGCATGTACGTTAATCATCGTTATATTTTTCCATTTACCTTTTATTTGTAATTTACTAATTCTGTCATTAACAGCTTTAAAGTTTAGAACGTTCCCCCATAACTCTTTTTTTGATGACAAAACCTGTTCCTAATTCATGTTTATTTTTGGTGTTTCCTCCATATATTATAATCATTCCATTTTGCTCTAAAGTACCATCTCCTGGCCACCTTATGTCTTGAATTGCTGTTATATCCATTTGATATTCAACCATCTCCCGGGTTAGTTCTTCGGCCGCTCCAGCTCGTTATAGTGTCCGTACATACCATGTTCCAAATCTCAAAAGTTCTTTAAAGTTCCGAGGTCGTTGCCCAAATAAGTCAGTCCGAATTCAAGGCTATTGTATCTGTTTCGTAACAAAATAGTTTTTAAACAGGTGGGAATGTTAACCCCACGCTACAACCCCCAACCTGGAGGACCAGGGTGTTTCTCTTTGTCTGTTCTCTACCCTTTGACCTGTCCGGCTTGGGAGGCACTGTTGGTAGCTACGGCACCGCCGGCATAGCTCTCGGAGTCATTGAGAAACTCAAGCTTCCCCACCACGACAAGGTGGAAATATATATATATATATATATATATATATATATATATATATATATATATATATATATATATATATATGTATATATATATATATATATGTATATAGTTTGGACGATGGATCAACATCACGGCACACGGGTGTAACCCATAAGTGCTCCATTCTCCTCCTAACTCAAACCTGAGTCTGGAGAAACTCAGCTCAGTGCACAAACTGGGTATATTTTTAACTCGAAATTCTGCCCGGGCAACGCCGTTAGGCTACTCTGTTTCGATTTCCAACTGCCAAGGGATTTTTTTACGTGAGCAACAATACACACGGACGTCCGATCCCACTACCCAGAGACCAGGGGACATTTTATAACTAAAAGTCCACGTGAAAAAAATCCCGGTCCTAACCGGGACTTGAACACGGGACCTCCAGCACTCGAGGCGGACACCATGCCTCGAGACCACGCAGGCCCCCCCCCCCCCCCCCCCCCCCATAGAAGAACGAGACAGGTAAGACAATTCTAGAACTATTCAATATAAAAAAAATGGGCTCTGCTAAAGGAAATATATAAATGAAAGGCAAGGGTGATTTAGTCACAGAAAAAGACGTCCCAATGCACAGAAAACTTTAAGGGGTGAAAGAGTGGGGGAGAGGGGGGGGGGACAAGTAAAGAGCAAAAGAACTGTACCGCGTCTGTGATATAAAAATACAGACTATATCAAGGCTGTAATTATTGGTTCAATCCGCATCAGGAAGGGATTCGGGTTTTCTTTGTCATTTGACCTGGGCTCCCAGGTGGACCCCGCCTAATATGAATACGATGAAGTGTCTTGAGAAGTAAAGGCGGCTGTGATGATACTGACAACATCTCCCATCTCGCCTTTTACACGGCTTTACTTATATCGAGACCTCAGTGCGAGAACATTATTCAATGATGATGATCATATTAACAAGCACAACGAGTAAATATTGTCCTTCTCCAAAACAAGACAAATCGTGTTGATATGTCGCGGTTCCTGCAACGAATAGACCGTCTAGATCAGTGGTTCTCAACCTTTTTTGGCCCGTGCCCCCCTTCACCATATTTTCAGAACGTCATTCCCCCCCCCCCCTTTCGTATTTCCTACCTAACAACCTCGCCCCCGCCCCTACACAGTATACGTAATAATGGAAGCTAAATTTAATAGCACATACTAAAACAAGTCTAGACATCCACATAAAACATGATTTGTAGGTCTACTTACTTTATAAATTGAATTTTAGAAGGGTGAGACTTACAGAACCTTACAGTATGAAGGGAAGAACAATATCAAGTAATCGGTTCTTCTATTAGCGCGATCTTGAAATAATCTTAACCCCCCCCCCCCCCTGGAAACCCTAAAATTCCCCCAAAGGGGGGGGGGGGAGAAATTCCCCACCGGTTGAGAACCACTGGTCTAGATAGTTTATCACTTTCTTTCCGGGTCTCATTGTCATGAAGCACTTGTATAATGACAGGGGGGGGGGGGGTCATACCCTTATACGTTGTCAACTGATTCTAGACAACTATGATGATGATGATGATGATGATGATGATGATGATGATGATGATGATGATGATGATGATGATGATGATGATGATGATGATGATGATGATGATGATGATGATGATGACCCGATGACCCGATGACATGATGTGATGTCATGTGAGGATGTTGATGTAAGATGAAAGGAACATACGCCTATCTGTACTCAAAACAATAGCAGAATATTGTAACCAGTATATTGTTTAGACAATGGATTAAAGAGCTTATCTCTTTGTGACCGCAATGTGTTTCAGACATAATTATGATCACCTAAGTGCTATGGAGACACAACAACATGTTTGTTGTTAAAATTATATTTTAAAAGTACATATCGAAAGCAATGGATTACTGTATTTTGTTAATGTTGATATATAACAAAATAATATGTAGCCGATTGTTAAAGGGAGATTTATTATTGTTTAATCTCAAATGTTCGTGCTGTGTTAATACACAAAGCAACTATTACAATGTTTCATTATTGACTGAATCAATGAGTTAGAGAGAGAGAGAGAGAGAGAGAGAGAGAGAGAGAGAGAGAGAGAGAGTGTGTGTGTGTGTGTGTGTGTGTGTTTAAAAATGTATACTGGCATTTTGCCGTCTTGACGGACGATAATTTGTTACAGTGTACTTCCTAACAGGCACAATAACTTACAACCCATGGCAGGGACAAGGGATAGAGTTATACCTCTCTATAGCACTAGGCTAAATTGCAGAGACAATGTGTTGCCAACACAGCATGATCCCGTTCTCGGCTAGTCTAGTTTACTCCAGAGAAAAGATAACACTAATACACATGGAATTAGAAAAGCTGCAGAAGCTGCCGAATCAATACAGCAATGCTGTAACTATCCGCCTGTCGGAGATTCGATTCTAGACCAGTTGCCGAGCAAGGCTTAGAGTCTGGTCTCCTCTGTTATGATATTTTGTCTGTAGGTTGCATTTCCTCTCTCTCTCTCTCTCTCTCTCTCTCTCTCTCTCTCTCTCTCTCTCTCTATCTCTCTCTCTCTCTCTCTCTCTCTCTCTCTCTTTCACTCTGTTATATATATATATATATATATATATATATATATATATATATATATATATATATATATATATATATATATCACGATACTAGAGGTCAACGATCCAAAATGTTACTAGAACAACGAACGGCGTCCTCAACCGCGGCATTTTGTTTGTTGAGGGAGCCTTGATTGAACGATCGGAATGATTGAAGACGGGAGCGAAGTCTACAGGAACTAACGGACAACGGAATACGACGAGGTCCAACACTTTGAACACCGATGTATCGCGATAAAGCAATTGCAAGAAACCTTTGAAGTGAGAAACGGAGATTCGCGATCACGCCGTATCACGGTCTTTTGTGATAACGGAGAAGAATATCTGTGGTCGGAGGAAACGAGTAGATAATCATTGATGTCCCGAAATGACCGGGCATCAAAAGAACAAATCGGTTGTTATATTGAGAAACAGATGAAGAAGACAGGGGGAAATTGGTGGAATAAGCCCATATAGTCGTACAGAGCCAGAGTATTAATAGGCTGGATATTCTAGTGGAATTTAGTGTGCTATTTGGCTTCCACGAGAAGTGGTGGTTTATTCTTGAGTGATTATGAAAAGGGAGTTACAATGTTTCAAGTCGGATAATACTGACGAGCATTTCGTATTTATTGTGCAATTAGTATTCCCGATTCAGCCGAGGATAATTATAAGGTAGTTGTGGTGTGGAGTATAAATCTAACATAGTGTATTTGAGTGTGAGACCGTAATAATGGGCGTCGGCCGAATTTAGCTGAGAAGTAACGGAGTGGATTGTGTAAAGTACCAGTGCACTTGATAGAATAAGTACTATGATAATATAGGATAAGTATGATACGAGATTCTAGTATAGATGGTTACTGGGATTTCTGAGCTCTTTTATGACATTTCATTCTTTACCTAGTCTTAGGTTATGGTTATAACTCCTATGTCTTATGTCAGAGGTCAGTTCTCTGAATCTATAGAAGTAAAACTGCTAACGGCCATAAGCCTACTCTCACTTCTAATGAGTTTGAGTTAGGTTGATAGCACCTGATATTGTCTTTTCGACAGGTTCCCATGAACAAAGCAATATCAACACTCCTGAAAAGAAAGAATGGACTCTAATCTGGTAAAGTAATAAATATCGGCCAGATTGAAGTCGGATGTCAGACATACAGGTCAGCCAGTTCTAGCATTAACGGATACCTATAAGGCATTCTGGCTAAGAGACTTACAGCAGAATAAAGTGCAACTAAACATAGATCGGAAGCTCAATATTGTGCACCTGAACTATCTTTAAACGAAGAGGCTATAAGGTCAGAATTTATTATTGGATAAACAGAACAGTAACGAATAAGACGAACACCGTGAATCAGTGATATTCTATAGACAGTGTTTGTTGGAATTATGTATCCATATAGAGACGATAAGTCATTCGATGATATCGGAGGTATAAACATTACCTGGAATATCATGTGGTTCATGTGATTGGCTAGTTCACAAGGAAAGACATTATCTACTAAAACACGCAGTGGTGAACTAACTGTTTAATTATAACGTTGTCAAGGATATTGTGAAGACATCATCATCATCAGTCTGAGAGACACTATACTGGGTGAGAGTAAACAAGTTCTGTGCTGTGGTGACATTATATGCCGCTATGTGATGAGCACTGTGAGATGAATCTTGGACTGTCAATCTTATCTCACCTACACAATAGACTACACCACAAATTACATATACACATTCAATACCTACACCTGACATAGTTTTCAGCATTAAATATGCTATTAATTGTTTGAGGAAACTGTTGTCGGGGTATGTTATGAAGGAATATAAGAGAGATAGATAGAGAGAGATAGTGAGTAAAAGACATAACGGGGGAGTGTAGACAAAGGTGTGACAATAGTTCCAAAGTATAAGAAGGATTTTAAAAGTGTGCTTGTTGACTCCACTTTCCCCCAGGGACGACAAGCTACAGTATATATATATATATATATATATATATATATATATATATATATATATATATATATATATATATATATATATATATATATAAATGTGTGTGTGCGCGAGCGCGGGTGTGTGTGTTTGTGTGTGTGTGTGAATTATGTAGCTGAAAGGATAAGTGCGCTGTGGCTCTAACACTTACTGTTAGCTGATGGCGAAGTTAGGCGATTATCCCTATCACAGATTAGCTGGACTGTAACGCTAACTTCCCGCTCAGACAAAAATGGCAAACTTCATCCATCATGTGCCATGCCAATAAGCGTGGGCTGTCATGTTCTGCCATCTCACTCGATCGCCAAAGTCGTGGATCAGCTCCGTGTTCCTGTCTCGAACATGCCACGAGGCAAAGCTTTCCAGGTATTTACTTCTTGGTCTTCCCCTTGGTCTCTTCCCTTCGATCTAGCCAGTTGTCACCAAGTTCTCCAATCCATTTCTTCTCATAATATGCCAAAAATATGTTGAATGTCTACGTCTAATGTCTCTAATCAGTTTACGATCTTAATTTGTTTCTTGGAGGACTTGTTCGTTGGTTTTTTGTCTGTCCATGGTATTCTTTGCATTTTCCTCAGAAACCACATTTCCACAGCCAGCAGCTGTTTTTCAGCTTTACTGCTCATTGTCCACACTTCACATCCATACAAAAGTATAGGTTCTATGTAGCACTTCAACACTCTTTTTCTCGTTTCAATTGATATCTTTTCATTGGTCAGTATGTTTTTCATCTTGTAAAAGGCTACCTTCGCAATGGCAATTCTTGTTCTAATCTCTTCAAGGCATCTCCCATCAGATGTTATGACTGTTCCGAGATAACTGTATCGATTCACTTGCTTAAGAATAAATGACAAACTACTCATCATCATTTCATCTTGTTCCTCTTGAACCTTTGCTGTCTGGAGGTGAAGCATAAACAGCGAGAGAGTGCCCGTTTATAGGCTTCACATATCGACATTCCCATGGACTCTGTTATGCCATCGTTTACATGGTCGGTCTCTTCTCTTGGTTCCAGTTGGTCTGTACTGTCTCTGTACATCATTATTTGTTGTGTAAGCTACTGAACGTAAATGTTCTTAGAGAAGCAATCTTAGGTTAATCTCTACACCCTGCGTTAACCATCTTCATGCATACCCAAATGTCTGTTGCAAGCCTATTTTAATATTTATGTATGCAAAATTTCCTTGTGTAATTTAATCTGTAATTAAAGAATAGTTTTAACCTATTTTACTTAATATATTTATACACAACATAATCAGACTTACGTTTCAACTACAACTGTTCGTTAAGTCATTTAGATCTGTTGAAATTTGCCTTACGTGATATCACAGAATATTACAGCCCACCAGCGGTTTCACTAACGTTAGACTTTAATAACATTATTGATTTCTGGTTAAGTGAATATTAATATTTGCATTACACCAGCTAAGTTTAACCGTCTAGAATGTCGTTATAACCGTAATGTGTGTCTTTGTGTGTGCTGAAGGATTGCATAGTAAATACTAACCGTATTGGAATCCATCTATTTTAAAACCAGCTAAACCGTTTTTTTTATGTCGGGGTGACTCATTCAAGACAATGTACTTTGCAGTGGGACTCGGTAAAATGGAATGAGGTCAGCGCTTTTTCTTGTATGGAGTGTATTTTTAGTGACCGTGGGGTTTTTGAAAATATTGCCGTTCCAAGTTTTGCATTCACCCTCTGTGGAGTCCATGTAACATAAAAGGTAAATACAACATTTGGAACGGCAATATTTTCAAACACCCGACAGTCATTAAAAATTTCTCCGAAGTCGGAGAGTATCTGCCTGCATGGCGAGGAACCACCAGTCTGCACGCCAATAAGCCTGATATGGGACAACGGATACTCACGCAAAGCTCAGTCCGGTATGACATCACACTGATGTTAGACAACAGGATGTCTTCATCCGACATACAGGACTTCACGCTGGAGTTCACAGCTAGCGAACGCTAGCAAGCAAGCAAGCCTTAAAAATATACTCTATAGTTAATGTGCTTAATGTTGTGTCACTGGTTTCGCTTATTTTTGTATAAGTTGATAGCAAACTGTCCTGGCAATGGCATGAGCCCGGCCGGGCGCATGTTCAGCGCTTTAGCAAGTCGCTGACCAAGGTGAAGGAAAGATTGGCCTTCTGTTTCTCTTTGCTCTTGACACACAAAATGTGATGTCGCCATCACATGACAGATCCAGAACAGAAAGCTAAGCTATATATGTGTATGTGTGTGCATGGGTTTGTGTAAGTGTGTAGAGAGACAGACAGACAGACAGACAAACAAACAGACGAGAGAGAGAGAGAGAGAGGGAGAGAGAGAGAGATAGCGAGAGACAGCGAGAGACAGAGAGAGCGAATAAGCGTTTTAGAAATATTTAACAGTCTCAGCCGAGTCTCAGAATTGACTTTCCATTTGTCTCTTTCAGACCAGTTTTCATGTCAGTAACACAAGCCTCTTCCGAGTGTTTACAGTAATGGAGAAGCGACATTAATTTTCCCCTGGTGGGTATTTTATTCCCGTCTCAGGAAAGGACAACTATTGAGCAGTTTGACAAACTCATTTTAGATTATTTTGAGTGGTTCCCTGTTTACATGAAACCAGCTAACAAACTGAAATGGACATTCTCTTTACAATCAGTAAAAAGAAACTAAGATATAAAATAACACCCACGTTTTGATGTTTGAAGGTGAACGATGAAGAAGAAGAAATTATTAATATTTTATTATTATTTACAACATTAAATAAACATGCGATATATGTTTTGTACATTTCACTGACATGTGAAAATAATCTGAACTACGAGGGTAAGTTAATAAATAAGTCACAAATGGCTGTAAAAAAATGACTAACTATTATGACAACTTGAAACCAGTTTATTTGTATACATACATTGTCCTTTTATTTCTCAACATAATTTCCACCAACATTGATGCACTTATCCCATCGTTTTATCAGTCCTCCCAAACCGGCAGCATAGAACTGCGTGCTCTGTTTTCTAAACCACGTTTTCACTACACATTTAACTTAGGCGTCATTCGCGAAATGTCTCCCGCCAAGGTGGGTTTTCAGTGTTTATGCTGACAATTGTTTATCCCATAAAGCGGTGCATAGCTGGGCAGAAAACATTACGCAAGTGAGTCAATACGTAAGTCACACAGTTCTGTGGGATGGCAGGTAAATGAAAACAGGGCACGCAGATTTATGCAGCCGGTTTGGGAGGACTGATAAAACGATGGGATAAGTGCATCAATGTTTGTGGAAATTATGTTGAGAAATAAAGAGACAATGTATGTATGAAAATAAACTGGTTTCAAGTTGTTATCGTAGTTAGTTATTTTTCTACAGCTATTTGTGACTTACTTATAAACTTACCCTCGTATTTTCCATTGCGGAAGTATTATAAACATCATCATTATCATCAAGCAGCATGTCATGTGCACAACTCTGCCTCCGATGCAGTTCTTGGAAATGTCAGTTTATCATAAGCCAGATGTCCTATCTCTATTACTGTCACGTGAAATTATCTGTTATCTTGAATTTATGCACGTTGTGATCGTCCCCTTTCCTGGCGTCTCTGGTATACATCCCGCCATAATTATCGTTTACGTGGCCCTATAGATAATTGCTCTCTAGTTATTTAAACTTCCGGTGCTCTAACGGCGGGATCAACCTCTACACCGGCCTTCAATGTTGACTCCTCGTTCAGAAGGCAATGGCAAACGACTGAGCGTAAATTTGCCATGAACATAAACGTGAGGTTGGAGTTTATCTCAGCGTCCTACGTAAGTCATGTAATGTTTTAAAGACGTAAATGTGCTCACAATATTTTATTTTTCTCGTTTATCATCATCCAGTGCCCTGCCGGCTGGCGTGGGTGATCATGCCTCTCCACAAATCACAATCTCTGACACCGTTGATTAATTCGTATGTTGACTCCCTTCCATGCCATGACACAAAACTGTCAAGAATCTTCACACGCTGCCTTCCTATATCTCTCTTTCCTCAATTCCTTCCGATTGTCACAACATGTTCCAGTGTGTGTCTTCTCATAACGTGCCCCCCCCCCCCAAAAAAAAAAGATGACTTCTCCTTTCTGATGTTTGTGATAAGTTGTCTCTGCGACACAGCTTCCCTTAACACGTCCTGATTACTCATTTTGGCTGTCCAATTAATTTCCAGCATTCTTCTATAAAACCACATCTCCATGGTTTCCAAGGATGTTTTCGTCTGTTAATTAATGGTCTCTTTTATACTTGTCCTAATAACCAGTCTTCTTCTATACTGAATTCATGTTGATAGATCTGTTTATTCTCCTTTTCCTTCAATGAATTTTTTAATATCCATATTATATTGCACCGTTTAGTATATTAAATTGCTTGAATGGATACTTTGAATTGGAGGGCTGGATACTCTAGATTGGAGAATTGGATACTTTAGACTGGATGGCTAAATGCTATAGAATGAAGGACTTGACACGTTAGTTTGGAGGGCTGGATACTCTAGATTGGAGAACTGGATACTTTAGACTGGATGGCTAAATGCTATAGAATGAAGGACTTGACACGTTAGTTTGGAGGGCTGGATACTTTAGACTGGATGGCTAAATGCTATAGAATGAAGGACTTGACACGTTAGTTTGGAGGGCTGGATACTTTAGACTGGATGGCTAAATGCTATAGAATGAAGGACTTGACACGTTAGTTTGGAGGGCTGGATACTCTAGATTGGAGAACTGGATACTTTAGACTGGATGGCTAAATGCTATAGAATGAAGGACTTGACACGTTAGTTTGGAGGGCTGGATACTTTAGATTGTATAATTTGATACTGTAGATTGTATTACTGGATACATTTCATTAGATGGCTGGATAAATGTAGAAGTAGTGGAAAAGGTATAACAGTAACATTGTTTCCAAAGGAACTAACTACGAAAATTAAGATGAATATTGTGTGTGTGTTTTATTTTTTCAATTTCTTCCACAAGAACACACATACAATGTTTTAATAAGACTCATAATCAGAATCATTTTATTGACCTTAATATTTTATTACTCATTGTTTAAATTGTCTTAGATGCAATGTAGTTGCCGCCAGTATGGAACAATTATAACTTCGTTGATGACTTTTATTTACTTCTGGTGAAGACTAAATTGATGTGTGATGCATTTTTATGCCTCTTGACACCGTTCGGTAGACCGTTACGTCATATTACATAAATTTACAAACATATCAAGACATTGATCATGTAGATTGGACATAATAAAATAATTTAACAGTAAGATAAATACTATATTAAGGAACATTGTGGTAAGTAGATGAATTTGACATTCCAACAGGACAAATACATGTACTTCAGAGAATGAAATGATAAAGGTTTGATGCCTGCACTCGCCGTTCGCTACGACGAGAAGGAAGACTGGCCACCTACTCCGACGTTCACTCAGTCCTGAATATTTATATCATTAATATGGGACTGGGTTATACTATCAGCAGCAAGTACCCTGTCAGCTGGCGTAGGCGTTCATGTCTCGCGACAGATATAGGTCTTTGGTGTTCTGGATCAACTCCACCCAGCATCGTTTCTCTTGGCTTGCCCCTGCCTCTCTTCCCTTGATCTTTCCAGTCACCGCGGTGTTCTCCAATGCCTCTCTTCTCATTACATGTCCAAATAAATCTGTTTGTCTCTTTCTTATTGTTGAATATAATGTTCTAGTTTCATTAGCATTTTTTTTCTGGCAGGCGTTGTTAGTTACTCTGGCAGTCCAAGTAATTCGCAACATTCGTCTCAGGAACCACACCTCTGTTGCTTCCAAGCTCTTTCTAATTTCTTCATTTACATTCCAAGATTCACTAACATACAGGTTCTATATAGTATTTCAGCACTCTCTTTCTTACATTAGAATCATACGCGCCGATCGTTTGAAAGGCGTATCACCCCACAACACGGATATAGATAAGTAACTTTTGTATTTGTATTTGTATGTTGTGTTTTTCATGTAGTTGTGTCGGTTTGTATTTGTTTATTCTGTGCTGACGAATGCTTTAGCCGCAACGTCCATTTTGTCACTTATAATCGTGTTCTAGTAAAGCTCACCATTTACTTCTCGTTTTCTGGTGATTCATCCATTGTCTTTCTTACATTTAATGATAGTGACATATTGCATAAAATTCATTTTCTTAAATTCAGCTTTTATTTGCCCCATTTTGTCCTCAATCTTAATTGTGCATCTTACACACACACACACACACACACACACACACACACACACACACACACACACACACACAGAGACACACACACAGACACACACTCACACACACACAGACACACACAACACCACACATTCGTTTCCATATCTTGAATGTGATTAAAATAAACACGAGAGAGTGAATAATACACTAGCGAACTGTCATCATCTCACAAAGTAAATGTAACATTCTTGTAATATTTTTGTCATCGGCGTATTTCTCAGTAAGTCACCAGATATAAACAACCGTTTGCATCGTTTTAAAGCTTATTGGGTATATAGTGCCAGATGGTGACAGTCCAATATGTATATAGACCAGTAGGCGCCTGGTGAGCGGTTTGATTAACACCACGCCGACTGCTTTATTTCCCTAAACATTTCCTGGTACCCAATTTTCAGAGAAACTGTGCGCATTAAGTGGGATTCAAATACATGGCCACGGGGCCAGCAGTAAGAGTGCTAACCACAGCGGATCCCAGTTGTTAGTAAGGTTAACTTAATATGTAACAGAGACTAACTTAGTATGTAACTTTATATATAACATAAACTAACCCAATATGTAACAGAGGTTTAACTTAATATATAATAGAGAATAACTCAGTGTGTAACAGAGGGTTAATTTAATATGTAACAGAGACTAACTCAATAGGTAACGCAAGGTTAACTTAATATGTAACAGAGACTAACGCAATATGTAACACAGGGATAACTTATTATATAACAGAGACTAACTTAATATGTAACAGAGACTAACGCAATATGTAACAGAGACTAACTTAATATGTAACAGAGACTAACTCAATAAGTAACAGAGAGTTAACTTAATATGTAACAGAGACCAACTCAATAAGTAACAGAGAGTTAACTTAATATGTAACAGAGACTAACTCAATATATAATAGAGTACCAGACACTAACTCAATATGTAACAGAGCGTTAACTTAGTATGTAAAAGAGACTAATTCAATATGTAACAGAGGGTTAATTTAATATGTAACACAATGTTCACTTAATATATAACCTAGGAGAGGATAGCTTGACAAGTTCTATACGCGTATGAAGACTGTTCAGACATGTTTTCATATGAATGGTATTGCTGTTTGTTAGTGTAACGAAATTCCCACTGCCAGGGCGTACTTGTTTATTTATCAGGCTTCAGACACAGCACATTCGTTTCCCTCTTCCTTATTCGCTGTAAACTGGGCGTAGATTGCATTATGTCTATTCACAGAGACGCTGTGATATAACAAGAATCGGTCTACAAATCTAGCAGGGCATCGTGGGTACCGGATTTGCCTGGCCATTTTCACATATACTCTCACCGCTAAAGTTTAGTGGTTTAGCAGCCTTATCGTATGAAGGTGGAGAAGGGTTTCATAGTAGATGTAAATGACCCTTTAAAAACACTTAGAGATTCTTGGGTATATGGTGCTAGCCCCATATTTATAAAGACTGATTGGTACTCCAATCGACTTTACTTCCCATGATATTACCTGGTACTCTGTACAGGCTGGATTGGCCAGGAAACCCAGGTCAATTTAAAAAGAACTGCCTCTATGGGGATTCGAATACTTTACCATCGGATCGCAGGTAAACTTACAAGCCACTGTACTAACGCTGCTTTCGGGTAGTGTCCTGGCCAGTTCTGATTAGTTTGACCCTGGAACCAGCAGTCAAATTATGAGTGACGGACTGCATTCATCATTTTGCTCTGCCTTCAGTGTTATATTCCCCCCACCCCCAGTATATATATATATATATATATATATATATATATATATATATATATATACTAGCTCACCCGGCCCGGCTTCGCCCAGGCCCTGGAGGGGATCTATCTATCTATCAGTCTGTCTGTCTGCTTGTTTGTCTGTCTGTCTGGCTGACCCGGCCCGGCTTCACCCAGTCCCTGGTGGGGAGCATCTCATTTAATTAATATAAGTAGTCATATAAGCTCTCCCGTTCCCGACTATCTGTCTGTCTGTCTGTCTGACCCGGCTTCACCCAGTCCCTGGTGGGGAGCATCTCATTTTATTCATATACGTAGTCATATAAGCTCTCCCCTTCCCGACTATCTGTTTGTCTGTCTATCTGTCTGTCTGTCTGTCCCGGCCCGGCTTCACCCAGTCCCTGGTAGGGAGCATGTCATTTAATTCATTCATATAAGTAGTCAAATAAGCTTCCGTTCCCGACTATCTGTCTATCTATCTGACCCGGCGTGGTTTCGCCCAGCTCCTGGCGCACAGTAACTTAAAAGAATGTCCTTCCACACACCATTCATTATTTTTAATGAAAACTGTTTTTAATCACCGACATGACAGTTGATAAGTTTTGTAAGCAGAAAAAGATGGGTTAAAATGTTATGCATAATGCATTATTTTTATGCAAACTTTAAAAATACCTTAAAGATTATATCATTATTCCCGGCTTCACCCAGTCTCTGGTAGGGAGCATGTCATTTAATTCATTCATATAAGTAGTCAAATAAGCTTCCGTTCCCGACTATCTGTCTATCTATCTGACCCGGCGTGGTTTCGCCCAGCTCCTGGCGCACAGTAACTTAAAAGAATGTCCTTCCACACACCATTCATTATTTTTTAATAAAAACTGTTTTTAATCACCGACATGACAGTTGATAAGTTTTGTAAACAGAAAAAGATGGGTTAAAATGTTATGCATAATGCATTATTTTTATGCAAACTTTAAAAATACCTTAAAGATTATATCATTATTTAATATCTCATATGCCTAAAAATAACTATAGACAAAGAGTTTAACAATAGTGCAGGTAAGTCCAACAATATGACTATAAAGTATATAGAAATGTTATTAAAAGTTATGCCCCTTGAAATAACTTTTCTAGAGTGAAGTCCCCCTGCTATATAGACATTATATAATGAAAATGGAAAAGTAAATGTTATTAAATAAGTCGAAGATTTTACATTAAGAAATTATTATAGTCGGTTGCAAATGAATGAAAGGAAGACGTGTAGAAAATTTCATCTCAATCGGATGTACCGTTATCGAACGCATCCAATACAAAAATCCCCACACACACACAAACAAACATACACTCTGTTTTATATATATATATATATATATATATATATATATATATATATATATATATATATATATATATATATATATATATATATATATATATATATATATATATATACTAGCTGACCCTGCCCGGCTTCGCCCAGACCCTGGTGGGGAGCATCTCATTTAATTCATATAAGTAGTCATATAAGTTCTCGTTCCCGTTACCGACTGACTGTCTGTCTGTCTGTCTGTGTGTCTGACCCGGCCCGGCATTGCCCAGCTCCTGGTGTGGAGCATCTCATTTAATTCATATAAGTAGTCATGTAAGTTCCCGTTCCCGACTGTCTATCTGTCTGTCTATCTGTCTGTCTATCTGTCTGCCTGACCCTGCCCGGCTTCGCCCAGTCCCTGGTGGGGAGCATCTCATTTAATTCATATAAGTAGTCATATAAGTTCCCGTTCCCGTTACCGACTATCTGTCTGTCTGTCTGTCTGTCTGTCTGTCTGTCTGTCTGTCTGTCTGTCTGTCTGACCCGGCCCGGCATCGCCCAGCTCCTGGTGTGAAGCATCTCATTTAATTTATATAAGTAGTCATATGAGTTCCTGTTCCCAACTGTCTATCTGTCTGTCTGTCTGTCTATCTGTCTGCCTGACCCTGTCCGGCTTCGCCCAGTCCCTGGTGGGAAGCATCTCATCTAATTCATATAAGTAGTCATATAAACCGGCTCCGTGGCCGAGGGGTTAGCAGCTTTCTCCGCTAACTCCGAATACTCTCGTCACGTGACGCGACGAGAATTAGCAGTGGTTCGAATCGCAAAAGTGACTTATGAGAGTATGGAGCCGGTCGCTCAGAAAGTCGTGGCGTGCTGATGAGCGTAATCTAGCCTAGGAATCAACATACAGCTGAAAGATGCTGGTGTTGACCGCAATATCCTGAAACAGGATGGAAACGCGGTAAAAAAAAAAAAAAAAAATTTAAACAAAAAAAAAATTTAAAAAAAAAAAAAAAAAAAAAAGTAGTCATATAAGTTCTCATTAAATTCATACAACAAAAAAAGTAACGTAAAAGAATGTCCTTCCACACACCATCCATTATTTTTAATGAAAACTCTTTCTAATCACCTGCATGACTACAGTAACTTCTTAAGCAAAAAAAGATGAGTTACAATGTTATGCATTGTGCATTATTTTTATGAAAACTTTGAAAATGCCTTACAGATTGTATCATTATTTATTATAACTCATATGCCGGTACATAACTATGGACAAAGAGTTTATAAATCTTTGAAAATGATGCCACAATATGACTATAAGTTATACAGAAAAGTTATGCCCCTTGAAATAACTTTTACAGAGTTAGGTCCCCTGAGATATATGAAATTATGATGAAAAATGAAAAATGAAATAATACTGAGTAAGCAGGCGATTTCACACTAACAAAATATCACAGTTGGCAGCGCTGGATTGAAAGGAAGGCGTGTAGAAAATTTCATCTCAATCGGATGGGCCGTTCGCGAACAAATAAAGGACATACATACATACATACATACATACATACATACATACATACATACATACATACATACATACATACATACAGATGGACGGAGATTGCCTTTTATATATAAGAAGTCCAAAGACTAGCTCTATCATCATCATCATGTAACAGATCATTTTCAGAATGTCGCCCTCATCACGGCCCACTGACGAGCATCTCGATTCTTTGCCAGCTATCCTGCCTTGTTGTTGTTATTTCTTCCACGAATGCCGATAAGTGTCCTTGGGAGACGTAACTGAAGTTCCAACTCCTGTGACCCCTCCTTCAATTTCAATTATTATTTGTGAATCCTTTGGAAATGTGGATTGTAGTTCTTCAGTGCTATGCGTCGGCGTTCAGATCTCTTTAGCCCCGAAAGGGGCTTGCATCTCAGAGTTAGGTTGGTCTAGATACTTTCCTTTTGGCCCCGTTTCAAAGAAGCACTTCCTTGGGAACTGTATTGTACGGTTCTCCTATCCCTCTTTACGCACAGAAACCAGCGGGGTGTGCACGACCGATACTGGAACTTTATATCTGCACTGAGTCACATTAGGATGTCACCATGTCGTGATTCGGCACAGTACATAGGAATGACATGCGATGTCACCTATGTTATCAATGTTTACTCCATTGGTTGTAGGTATTTTATTGCTACAGAATGCAGCCCAATGCCCAGATTTAACAACTTCCTATCTATTGATATATTAGACATGATAATTAACTTCAGGTATTTCAAAATCTATAACGTTTGCATTAGCTTCTTCTTTCGTTCGTTTGAAATGTATTATCTAAGTAGGCGAGTGTTGTGTAAACTTCACTCTTTTTTATAGTTCATTTGCATTAATAAAATTTAAATTGTTATAGTTCTACACTGAAATTTAGTCTAAATTAATGAATTTATCTGTTAACTGTTAATATGCACAACGTGATTTACGGTGGAATTGGTAATCAGACCAGAAGTATGATTTGCCTACTGCGTTCTGATAACTGGTGTGTTCTCACCGAGAATTACAATCAACATTGAAGAAATTGACGATGTCACAAACTTTGAATACCTAGGCTCCATAATCAGCAACAATGAAGCCGTTGGAAAGAGGGCAGAAGGATTGCTACAATGCTAATATACAGGTTAAACAGCGTAGTCTTAAAAAGCCTAAAGCACATCACTAGCCAACAAATTCAAGTAAAAAGGCACTTACAAAGCAAAGGATCGACTTCATTGAGCCAGGGTTTGTCCAATACAGCTCAGTCTACCCCCACAGAGTAGCTAACCGCAGGCCGAAAGCTTCTTACGGGGCACAGTGACGACTCCCAGTGGTTTTCGAAAAATTGCACTCACAAAGCGAATGACGAAGTTCGAAGATGAACCCACAATCTTTGTATTGAATACTTATTGTCTGGAATCTTCATGTGCCTTACGTCATTAGTGGAGATTCCGTGTACTATTTGTTCACAGTTAATCATCAGATTGTTAAGACCTTGTTTGGCCCGGACACTATATCACAGTCAATCAATACTTCAGAATGTATGTCTTTCTTTGATTGTCTTATTGGTTTCTGATGGTCTATATTTCACTTTACAATAAAATAATAAATGACCGCGCTTATTCGTGATCTAACCAAGATCTTTTTTTAAGATCTGGAAAGTTTGGTGACATAAGAACTGTGATGGATAATATGTAAACGAATTTACCAACCGCAATGACCTAGCCAGGAAGAGATGAAACAAAATCGAGGTTAATAAACCGGAAGGAGGATTTTCACAACACTGAGCTTAAAAAAAAGTCGCTTAAAAGTCGACAGGGTCGACTTCATTGCACCGGGTTTTATCCCATATGGATCGGTCTCTTACCGCAGCGCGGAAAGCGTCGCACAAAGCACGAATTCCGTAGCTGTAGCGACGACCCACAGGAGTCTCCGAAAAATTTAACTCGTGAACCGAAGGACGCGGCCCAGAATCGAACCCACAACCTTCGGAGCCCGAGTTAAACCGCTTGACCACTTCGCCACGAAGAGCTTTCTAATTAGACAAAAGAAATCCAGCAGCACGGAAAACCGGGGTACGCAGTCTGGCATTTTCATGATGTGACCCCATGACATCATTACACGTGACACAGAAATAATGAACGTGCAGGGAGGTAAAAAAAACTGAACGAGCTGCTCACGAGCACCAATTATTTCCCCTACGGTTAAATGTCTTGTACATATAAGGATTTAATAACAACAGGAGGCGAGTGAAGGGCGGAATATGTACAGATTTCAGGACGTTGACTGGAGAAGAATCTGACAATCGAAAATGATTAAATAATCAGGAGTTTGCTACTCAGTAGAGAGATAAAGAAGAAGCAATCCAAGTCGTCGTGGCTACATTTTGAAAATATAACAGTGTTTCCCCATTAGCGATACAAAATTACTCCAAAACGAATAGCCATATTAGCGGAACATTGCTTTTCTTATTAATTTATGTGATCTTTTATTTCACTCGCCGGCAACTCGAAATCTCGTATACTGCGTCCGAAACACAGCTGCGGGGGATTTGGCAGCAGCTAGCCTTGCGTTGGTTTTCGTACAATGTTATGTGTGTCGGTTGTTCAAACAGCAATGGCAAATTAATGAACGTAAACTTGCCAAGAAAACACAAACAGCTAAACTAATGCTGGGATTGACTGCAACTAATTTTGTTTTAAATTATTTTACTCAGATCTTAATGTGAAAGGGTAAAATATGGCAGCTGTTAAGATAACTATAAAATACAGACTATGAGAGCATTTTATTGTATAATTTAGATTGTATTAGTTTCTCCACCACATTGATGAACCTAGCTTTTTTCTAATTCCTTAACAATTACCTTCATAGCAACAGAGGCCAGCACATTCACTAAAAAGTGTAACCGCGCGTAAAGTTGATTCTATTACAAACCTTTCTAATTATGGAATAAGTGCAATCGAATGAACGAACATTATGCTTACATTTCATGATGTGATATATAAAAGTGCCTTCTTCTTCTGTCGAATATCATAATTCTTTGCTCTATACCATTGCTTAATAATAAAAATTAAAGAAGTAATTTTATTGAAGGATCATGCTAAAGATTACAACGATTAGGTCTAAAAATTCATAGAGGAGAGATACAGATAATGAGATTAAACCCAGCAAACAACAACCAAATCTTCCTTAGTGAAGCCTCACTTCAAAAATGATACACATATTTGGGAAGCAATGTAGACAAAAACGGGGAAACGGATGTATATACTATAATAAGAATACAAAAAGAAAGATGGGCTTTCATTGCCCTAGGCAATTTGTGGAAGTCAAAGGAAGTTAAACTTAATACTAAACTTAGAATGTTAAACTCCAATGTTACATAGGCATTATTGTATGACTCAGAAATACAGAGAACAACTAAACTAACTACGTATCCATTGCAAACATTCGCTAATGTGCCTGCGCAGAACAGTAGGAATAGAATGCTATGACATAATTACCAATGTAGAGCTCATGGAGAGAACTCAACAAATTCCAGGGAATTAACAGGTGATGTAAGGACGTTGACACTAGTTAGAACACACACTGAGATAACTTGAGGAAGGTATAACATGACACTCTCTTGTCTGGGACGAACATGTAGAATTAAATAGCGAGAGGCCTAGAATCACATGGAGAAGAGAGTTGACGTCACAGATTAATAATATTGGGAGTGCATGGAGGAAGCTGCGGGAAGTGGCTGTTGACAGGACGGTTTGGGATGGCCTGGTTGAGGATCTCTGTCTCAATTGTGGAATAAAGTGCAAAAGAAGAATAATGGTAAAGCTTCTTTTTGTTGATGTGGTCTTTGGTGTGTTCTTCCATCATGTGATATTGAAAGTGTTGAATTACACAGTGTTTGCGCTACTTTGTCAATCATAGAGAAATTATGTATAATTAAAATAAAAGAACACAAGTCAATACTGGTGCAGTGGATGACCAGTGCGCTTTACGAGCCTTGCCGTGCTGATTACATTCCACAAGGCTTTGCAGGTAAACGCCGTCTTGCCCGTTGAATCATTAATGATTTTTTCCGAGCAGTCAGCCGAATCCTGTCTTCACATGCTGGATATTCATACCCTAGTTCACCTATTGGTTTGACGCCGAATCGGCTACCCACGTTTGGTTTAGCCAGCCTGTCACAGCTGTTGCATGGGTAGTGGTCACTGTCGCATGCTGACAGCTTTCTAGGAGCTACAAGTGTGAGCTGGATGTCAGGCTTGGACTAGTGGGGAATGAGCCCTGAAGCGTATGACAGACATCCTTACCAAAGGTACTACCAATGCCTGACATCCTAGACACCCCCCCCCCCCCATTTAATAAAGTACTATGACAGGAAATATATCATAAATACAATATTATAAAATATTATATCCTAAAATAAAGCAAAGATAATGCATACAAATAAACTACTATGGAGAAAGAAATATATGTTGACGAGGAAAAATGCCATCATGGTGGAAAATTTCAAATATACTCGGTTATTGATTACCAACAATGGTGAGACAATGAAAGAAATTAAGTTGAGTTGAGTTGAGTTGAGGTGAGTTAAGAACCGATATCATTCGGGACATTCCCATACATGCTCCGCCCCCTCGTTCAACAGCCAGTTAAGAGTAATACTACTAACTGTTCCCACCGCTACCTGATTTATAGTTCTCCTGGTCTTCCCACTCAGGTTTGAGATTCTTCCAGAACCCCTGCCGATCCTCCACAATCTCATTTTTTCGACATACGGGTTCTCAATCTGTTCCCCAGCTTTCTCCACCTGGCCCCACAAGCGCACAACCACCACCCCACCCTTTTGTCCATAAGCAATATACCACCAAGAGGTGCATTCCCTGCCAGTCATTCAGCCTGTTCATTCCTCCCGCAACCCCGCATGGCCAGGGCAAAATATCCATACAGTTCTCACAATTTGTGACCTTTGAAGCGACGATAGTCATTCCACACGAAACATTCCTTTCACCACCTTACTAAGCACACGCTTTGAATCCGTAATAAATACAATATGTGTTGCAGTAGTCTTCTCTAACCAACAGAATACCGCAGTTACTGCTTCCACCGCCATTCTCATGATGGAGGTCGTAGTCTCATATGCCAGACTCTCCTTTTTCAAGACTCGTCCATTAGCCTTTGCAATAAAACCCCAACCACTACGTCTGTTTCTCACCACTGACCCATCGGTGTAGATGACTATATCACCTTGATGTGTGTTACTCTGGATCAGCTGTTGCACTTCAAACTCTATGAGGCCCGCTGCCCATTCTCTGCACTCACGACCCAGTGTTGCTATTATATTGTGCCAGTCCTTCATGTCCTCCGGAACTTCACCCCACTCTTTTTCACCATTGATGGTCTCTAGATCACACACCTGACGTATAGATAGTTCTGACTGTGCCTCCCAGGACCTGCCTCGGCTTAATCTATGACCCTTAACCATATCATTGGCTTCATGCAGCGGGTGATCCCTATCGGCAGCAACTCTCAGGTACCATTTGGCCTGAACAACCCTATGTCTATCCGTCATTGTTGGTAGCGCCAAGATATGTCTCATGCAAATAATTGGTGTGTCCATTGTGCACCCCAGTAGAAAAAAAAATAAAAGACGAATATGTTTTGCTCTTCGGAGACTAAAAAAACTGAATAAATTGTGGACAAGGACAGATATTACTACAAAAATTAGATTTTTAAGAGCATGCATCATTCCCTTTGCAACATATGCATGTGAGACCTCGGCACTTACTAAACAAGCTGAACAGCGCATAAATACCTTTGAAGATAAATATTATAGACGAGTTCTAAGAATATCTTGGAAAAAGAAAAGAACAAATGCATCCATATTTCAAGAGCTGAATATTGAAGATAGTTGGCTATTAAAGACGATAAAACAAAGACGATAAAACAAAGAAAATTAAAATATTTTGGTCACTTGAAACGTCACGAACGTTTGGAGAGAACAATAACGGAGGGGTGTATGCCTGGGAAGAGAGGAAGAGGATGGTCAAAGAGAAGATGGGTGCAGGATGTGGGGGATGATCTCCAGTTGGGTGTATCGGGCGCGAGACATCTTTCTTATGATCGAGAGGTTTTCTGGAAGGTTGTTATGGGAGCGATTTTCTGCAAAGGACAAGCTACTAAATGAATGAATTTCATAAAATGCTGTATCATAAAATACTATATCAAACAAAATATACTCCAAATTACATTGTCCCGTTGATCGATTCTCAAGCCTATGATCAGCAAACGACTATATTCATTACAGAATAGCAAGTTTGATGTAGATTAATATAAAACAAAGCTAGCTTATTCTGCTTTCTATGTATACAACTATCTGTCACTAAACCTAAAATCTACAATGAGCTCCTACCCAACCAATAAATAGCAAGCTTTTCCAATACATAAACACTGCGTATGTATATACCTAGTTCATCTTATAACAAACACTTCATCATCAAACATTTAATAAAGATGTATGTGTGCAAATGGGAGCCTTGTTAGCGCAGTGGCTAGACACTATACTATCTGCCCAGAGGTCATGGGTTTAAATCCGCATCGGGCGGATTTTAAAAATCTACAGGTAAGTGGGTAGGTAAGTAGTTAGTTATATAGTCTTATTTGCTAGTTCAGTTAGTAAAACTCCTAGCCAGTCCTAATGTGCCGTATGTGTTGTCCTGAATTGTGGCTCGGTTGTATGCAGTTTTATAAGGGAGTGGATAGCAAGTCCCAAGCCAACACTCCTTACAGCCTGTTATGACAAGCATAGCAGATTACAGCGATGCTATTCTTTATCGTTTCTTTACTTATTCAGTCTCGGTAGAGATAGAGCAGACGAGCAATATCTCCAGCGGGCCTATTCTCGCCGGTCGCGAGATCCGCACAGTGGAACGATGGGAGATTTGCTCGCAATAGACAGCAATATCTCCTGCGGTATCTCCAGCGGGCCTATTCCCGCTGGTTGCGGGATCAGCTAAAGTCAGGCGGGGAGTCTGACAATAGTGCACGCTCTACACAGATCCGGACACTTGTGATTGACAGAAGTACGCGTCCTTATGGTCCAGTCGCGTACAAGGCCCTCACCTGTGAGACTTGGCTGAACGCCTCTAAGCCGGGTCCCTTAGGTTCCAGGGTCTGGCCATCTGCTCGTGGTGGCGAGGTCTCGGAGGTTTGACGCTGAGCCGCCAGCGTCTGCAGCCTACCTTGTGCCAGACGTATTGGTTACCCATTCCTCTGGAAAACACAAGACTAGGCCGAGAGAGGGAACATGTCGTTTAGGCACCACATGTTTCTCTGAAGCTCTGCCCAGGCATTGTGATGGACTATTGGCCACATTCCAACTCACATACTTTGGTCTGTCAAGACTGCATGGTGCCACTCACTCACTCATTCTTTGCTCACCTTAAGAGCCGCGGTAATATAGGGTCGCGTTATTCCGTCAATCTGCATGTATTTGTAAAGCGATTTTACAGTGCCTTATGAGATGTACAGCCATTGTTTCCTCTTTCCTTCCGCTGATTTCTCTACGGGTTTTCTCATCTTGACTGTGTCTAAACATATCAAAACTGTGATGAGAGTGACTGTGACATTACTTGGGGACTCAGTGTTGTATATAGTTCCCCTGAGTTTCTGTGTGATTTTAGCAACAATATGAAGTCTCTGCTCCGAGATTATTGCAATATGTTTGTTAAAGCCGAACAAAACATGTTTTTCACACCCTATTCTTCATACAAAGAAATGTCAATTGCTGGGGGATGATTCGTGCCACTAAAATAACGTGATAAATAATTAGACAAACCTAGATAGCTACCCTTAGAAAAAATAAAAAAATAATGAAGTATGTATAGATCAGATCACATTTTGTTTTTAAAGTTGCATGTCCTTTGCAAGACGTTGCAATCACACTTAGTCCCTTTTGGCTGTTTTTGTGATGTACTATGCAATTTTACATTCAGTGGTTTGCCATTGCTCTCTCAAGGGGAAATTAACATTAGTCCAACTGGCCGGCATGTGGCATACATAAAACAATACAAATATGGAACGGTTTAAACACACCAGAACTTGAACTAGCCTCCCCCACTATGGGACGGGGGAATATATTTTGCTAATTAATATCATCCCCACTATTATCATCATTACTTGTTTCGAATACACTCTGGAGCAAACTGTAATTGGGAGGTAACAAATTATTGCAAATAATGAATTTCTTATAAATTATGAACCTTCGATATTAACATTTCAACATCCATCGTGGGCGTGACTCTCAGTTTCTGATAACAAATAGTGAAATAAAGGATGCCCTTTCACAAAATGAAGTGCTTTGGTCATTTAGTGCTAGCCTTCTATCTAGCGCATTCGACACTTCATATTTGATACTATCAAACTCACACCGTCCGTCAATACTTCCTCGGAAATTTCCTGCTCCGCATTTCACCTTGGAGCCGATAATTATAAGATAATACATCAAAGTCCGTTTGGGATTCAAACACAAGACTTCCGAGCCGATAGGTGTTGGTGCTAGCCATTGCAGTGCCGCGGCTATTATTATAATGACCATGAAGTCATATATGTAGATATAGATTACAAGAAGACCATACATCAGCGACGACATAATTCTTAAACGGATAAAAAGACTCGTATGGCTTTCCTCATAAACTGTGCAGACATGGCGCTCTGCCCTTGTATTTACAGATAATAATCATTAAATCGTCCGAGTATATATTTTAATGTTTTTGTCCGCTTCCTTAATGTTTACGTTCGCTGAGACATCGACTTCCGCTGTAACCTGTACGGTCTGCCTCCGCATGTGCCTCATTTCTTTTCGCATATCCTTTACAGGACATTGCAGTCAACACCAGCATTTTTCAGCTGCTGTTGATGTGTAGGCAAGTTTTTTTTAACGTTCAGTAGTTTGCCATTGCTTTCAGAACGACAGGCTCACATACCCTCAATAAGTAACCAATGCGACGCGATCCGCTGCCGAATCTCGCGCAGCTGTGTTTCGTACGAGAGTATACGGGATTACGAACAATGTCCTTAACACCTACTCCAAGTAGACCGGCATGTGCCTCATAGTTGCCAATATTTCAGTTTCTGTGAGAACTTTCTATATTCATTTATGCGTAGCATCTGCCTAGTGTATCATTGGTCTCTCTCTCTCTCTCTCTCTCTCTCTCTCTCTCTCTCTCTCTCTCTCTCTCTCTCTCTCTCTCCTACTCTCTCTCTCTCTCTTACTCTCTCTTCTATCTCTGTCTCTCTTTCTCTCTCTCTCTCTCTCTCTCTCTCTCTCTCTCTCTCTCTCTCTCCTTCTCTCGCTCTCTTTAGAATAAAGAAATCAGTTTATCTTGATCCGCAACATTACAATTGGAGTTAGTGCGTTGTTAGAGTTGTTAGGGATCTATTTAAATATCACCGCAAGCCACCTTTACTTTGCAGACTAATTTCTGGTACGCACATTAGGCTGGGGTGACCTGGCAGGCGGGTTCATTTTAATAAAATTATTTTCCTTGATGTGTACTATATAATGTGTGCGTGCGTGCGTGCGTGCGTGCGTGCGTGCGTGCGTGTGTGTGTGTGTGTGAATATATTCTGAAAACGTAAAGAACAAATGCATAATTTTTCGATGACGTCACCACTGCGTCCAATGCAAGACCTCCATCACCAATAAAGTCCTTGGATTCCTGTAGGAAATTCGACTCTGAGGTCACTAATCGGTGTCCCTGACCGCTCGTAAACAGTCTGTCACGGAAGTCACGCCGTTTTGAAACTTCCTAATCCACTCATACGCTTGCTGGACTGACAGTCATGCAGAGTCATTCTGGACCTTCATCTGACGATGATTTTCTATAGGTTTCACCCCTTCACTGATTTTTTAAAAAATCGGATTACAGAACGGTGCTCCTTTTTGGTGTACGTCAAAGGTGGGACGGCCATCTATAAACTGTCATTATGACGTCACCATGTTCGTCTGCAGCGTAATGTCACGTGCTCAACACTCTAGACATCCTTAACAACAATACTGACAGGTTACAAGATAATTGCATGGTTATTGTAATTTCTATCACACTTTTAAGGTTTTCATTTGAAGCCCGTGGTAATTTATAATGTTTAAGGCGGTTCATATCATTAAGATCCCATAGGACCCACTTACCATTGGGCAAGCCGACGCCCTGGCTAGTCCGTCACTTCTGTGGAGTCCAAACTCTTGAAGCCATTATATGGAGTTTCATAAACTTGTAACGATTTATTTAGCCACTTCAAATGGTGCAAGGTATAATAGGGTTCTGAAATGTTCTGGAGTTCAGGTAATAATGGCCTTTAGTGGGTTGTCGGGTCACCAAAAATATTACAATCGCCGTCCACTCTTAATATATCTTCCTGGCTTATACATGGGTTCCTTTGCTTTACTTGTATTTTTTCCTGTTCCAAATCTTGCTAAACCCGGATGTGACAGAAAAGAAACAAGAAATGATTTTTTTTTTTTTTAATGAGGCTTTTTTTCCTGGAAAAGGCGGATGTAGTCAAATCTTGTCTCAGAACAGGACACAATAGATTACGCAACCACATGTATACAAAATTCAAGATTGGTGACTCAGCCACGTGCACATGTGGTTTGGCGTCGCAGACAGCAGAGCACATACTCCAGGATTGCCCAAACTACAGCATATCCAGGCGAACCTTCTGGCCTAGAGAGACAACAGTGGAAGATAAACTCTATGGACCGCTGAATGAACTAAAAAAGACTGTTAGTTAGTTAGTTAGTTAGTTAGTCGACAGATCATCCTCATTGCACATCGAACCATTCAGTCCATAAGTGCTCGGATCCCCTCCTCAGCAAATCCCGCAGCGTGTAGCGG
This sequence comes from Cepaea hortensis, assembly GCA_963921405.1. Classification (NCBI taxonomy): domain Eukaryota; kingdom Metazoa; phylum Mollusca; class Gastropoda; order Stylommatophora; family Helicidae; genus Cepaea; species Cepaea hortensis. Next base: position 93,250,401 of record OY992877.1, on the reverse strand, counting down.
CTAACGACGCCAGTTCTGTGTTGGTTTATCAATCTTCTTTGGCTTCCTGCGTAGTGTTCTTGTTTGGCCACACCTCTTTTAATTTGCTGCTCTCGCAGTCTGGCCATTGTTGTAGATTCACAGTCATCACTTGGTTCTCGCAAAGGTCTTACTTCTCGTAGAGCATTCAGAATGTCCCCCTGGTCCATGGCGCGTCCGCCCTCCACAGTAGCCTCACCTGCGAGCTTGTCAGCCCGCTCATTTCCTTGTACTCCCGCATGCCCTGGCACGAAGATGAAACTAATCTTTGCCAGTCGAGACCGCTCCAGAGGCAGCAACCATTCTCTTCGGATCGACCCCTCCTCTATCCTCTTGATCATGTTCATTGAGTCGCTAAGGAAACAAGCCCTAGTGAATGTCTGTGTCTCGAGCCATGTTATTGATTTACTTACTGCCATGACTTCCATGGCCAGGCTACTTGTGGTTTCAGTAAAAGCACCAGAGCACCAATTCTCCCTCCGGCCCGAGCTGTAAAGGCCCATGAGCTTCTCACATGTCGGACGACCGACCCATCTGTGTAGATGACCGCGTCACCGTCTAGCGAATTCTCGAAAATCAACGCTTGTACTTCAGCCTCAACAGCAGCCGGATTTTCTTGTCTGCATTTTCTGTCAAGTTGGATGCAAACTGAAAAGGATGTGCAGAAGTCTGTTGGCACTTGCACCCACTCCTCGCCAGGTTCTAAGTCCTCAAGTGAACACACCTGTTGAAGAATGTCTTCGGCTTGACCCATCCACGACCGTCCTCTTTTTAACCTGCTGCCCTTCACCTTCCTAATTTCACTATGCAGTGGATGTTGTGTGTTTGCGTTAATTCTGAGGTAGGCGCGTGCCCTGCAATCTTGTATTCTCTCTTCAATGGTTGGAAACCCAAGAAGGTAGTGCATCGCCCTGCATGCTGTATCTCTTGTACATCCAAGAATAATGCGCATAGCTTCATTCTGTATCCTTTCCATCCGTTCTATCTGCTCATGGCTGAGAGTCAGGATTGCCATTGCATACTCCAAAATAGACATGACCAACCCCTCGTACAGAAGACATAGATGGCGCTGCTCACAGTTTGCTGCCGCCATCACCCGCATCGCTGCCAAACCCCGCTTGGCCTTTGTTATCACCTGGTCTATGTGCACATTATAAGCAAGGCTTCGATCAAACCGTATCCCCAGGTAATTCATTGCCAGCGTTCTTTCCACCATCTCTGAACACAGCATTACAGTTGGTGTTGGAGTGTTGACAATATGATTATTCAACGAGAACCAAGTCACTGTTGCCTTTGTTGGGTTGACCATTGCCCCAGCTTCATCACACCAAGTACTTATGCGATTGAGTTCGGTTTGTAGTTCCACAGCAACCTCCTCTCTATCCTTCCCCTGACGATACACTAAAACATCATCGGCATATGACAATGTCCTGCCAGGTCCAGTGATCTGCTCACTGGTGATTCTCACTGTGTAGGCGTTGAACAGTACCGGAGATAATGGTGATCCCTGTGGTAGGCCAGGATATATTGTTGTTGGTTCCGAAGTCCAACTGCCACATCTAAACACTACTTTCCGTTGGAAGAGGGCTGCAGCGATCCAACTAAGGAGGAATGGACTTATGTTTAGTTCGAGAAGCTGAAACATTAAAAAATCCAGTGGTACTCTGTTGTATGCGTCCTCAAGATCAATCGCTGCAGCAACGGTTTCAGTGCCTGAGTGGAAACCTTCATAGACATCCTGGGCAAAGACTGCTGCATTGGTCCAGGTTTCCCTTTTTGGACGGTACCCACCCAGGGTGGGTGGGAAAACACCTTCCCTCTCTAGTTGGCTTGATATTTTCTTGGCAATTACCTTCTCCAGCAGCTTGCCTATTGTATTCTGCATGGTTATAATTCGATATCCCTGAATTTTTTTGTGGTCTTTGTCAGGCTTCGGCAAGGGAATCAGATAGCTGTGTAACCATTCCTCCTTGATGCTAGCACCCCCTATACTGTTGTTGTACATGTCTGCTAGTTTCTCTAGCTCATTGTCGGTACACCTATTAATGTCATCGTATCTTATGCCATCAGGACCTGGAGCACTGTTTTTTGATCGTCGAAGCACAGCCTTGATTTCTTTCACTGTCACTGTGTCTTCATCCGAAGTGTCCTGGGCCTTGCATCTGTCTGAGGTGACCTCCTTGGCCAGATTTCGGCCTCCCATGTCTGTCTGGTTGCTTTGCTCAAGGTAGCGTTCAAAGAGGGCTTTGCCCTTGTCCTCGTCAGTCCTCTGCCAGATGAGGTCAGCACCTTGGAAGTCAGAAATGCTCTTATTCTTGACTACACCACTCATGCTTTTATGTAGTCGCCAGAACAATTTCAGTGACTTGTCTGTGCTTACTCTTTGACACACCTCTGCCCATTTGTCGCTTTTAACAACATTGACCAGTTTTTTGAAGTAGCTTACTTTTGTGTGCATCTCTCTTTCTAAGTGCAAGCAGGGACTAGGATGACCAGCTCTGTTCTTCTTGGCATTTTGCCATCTCCTTACAGCACTACGCTTATCCACCCAAGCCTTCTCCACCTCGAAACTCCACCACGGTGGCTGCTCCCAGCTTTTTTTCCTGCCCTGAAACGTTCTGCGCTTGTCACGTCTTATTTTACTCACCACATCTTGCCCTGTACTGTCATACTGGAACGTCTTTACCTTTAGCTTGTGCTGCCTGGTTCTGCCTTTCTCCACCAGTATGCTGCACGGGTGGTGGTCGCTGCCATGGTGTCCTAGGACACCCCATCTACACACTGTAGTGAGTGAAGGTGAAACTAGCGCCAGATCAATAGACTGTTAGATTCATACAAGAGACAACATTGCAGTTATAAACATATTTCAGGCGAACGAAAGAAGAAGAAGAAGAAGAGTACACCCGAAAGATATTACTTACGTCATAACTGCAGATATGCAATTCACATATGCCTATTACCACATTACATTTCATAATGATTTTAAGAATGCGATTCTAGTCAAATCCGTAGAGACTGAAAAATGTTTTTTTTTAAATGTTTGCAGTACAGTACTCTGGCATACAATAAACTTTTTGTGTTATTTATTTTCAGTGTTTCTGACTATATTTGACACCTTTCTTGCTTCCGTTGTTTTATCTTCTTTATTTCTGTCTTTGCTTTTTTTTTTTCCTTTCCTTGTTTCTTTTCTCTAATGAAGATATACTCGTTTGTCTCCCTTTAATGATGCGAAGGCGTCGCGGGAGTAATTCGTAATACCGCATACCGCGTTTAAACACAGCTGCTGGCTATTTGGCAGCAGATCCCCTTGCTTTGGTTTTTATTCAATTGTATGAGTTCTGATTGCTCATTGACAAACTACTGACGTACCAAGAAATCACAAACAGCCTAAAATATTGGGGTTGGCTTCGTCGTCCTATAAAAGTTATATATATATATATATATATATATATATATATATATATATATATATATATATATATATATATATATATATATATATATCACTGATCACTCCCCCCCCCGTTCACCCCCCCCCCCCCCCCCAGATCTCTATCAATGCTGCTCAATTCAGCTGATTATTTCCCCCTTGCCGCGGTCCTAGACCATCAACGCGTCATGTATATATGTATGTGTCTCCGCCTGCGGTTACTATCTCTGATCTTTCCAGTGGTCACGATGTTCTCCTAGGCCTCTCTTCTCATTAATGTGACCACAGAATACTGCCTCACTCTTATAGCAGCCTGTACTACCCTTCATTACCAGCCCCTGTCAGGCAATCATTGTTAGTTACTCTGACAGTCCAAAGTATTCGCAGCATTCGTCTCGGACACAACATTCCCCATTGCCCCGAAGCTCCCTCTAATTGTTCGCTCACATTTAAAGATTCACTCCCACACAGCGGAACAGATTCCATATAACATTTCAGTAATCTCGCTGTGACATTTCTTGAATACGATTTTTGACTGATATTATCTTTTCTTTTCTGAAATACAACCTTTGCTGGACTATGTTGATTCTAATTTCTGTCTTGCGTCCTCTAGCTAATGTTATGATTGTCCCCGACATGTATGAATTTTATTTTCCTTTACAGGACATCGCTGTCAACACCGGCATCTTTCAGCTGTATGTTGATTTCTTGGCAAGATTACGCTCAGTAGTTTGCCATTGCTTTCTGAGCGGCCGGCTCACATACCCTGTAAGTTGCCGATGCGATTCGAACCACTGCTGATTCTCACCGTCATCATGTTACCGACGAGAGTATACGAGATTACGGAGAAAAGTCATAACCTCTAAGCCACGAAGCCGGCATTTGAATTGGTTGGCTGGGTTTATTATTTTTTATTCTCTTATAATGTCACATGTTAGTGTTTTCTGGGGATTGTCGCTGGAACTGCTCAGTTCATGCTTTACGTGAAGCTTTCGGCAGGGGGTTCTGTGGAAAGAGACCGAATTATATGGGATAAAGATACCGAGATATATGGGATACAGAGACCGAGATATATGGGATAAAGAGACCGAGATAGGTGGGACAACATCCGATACAATGCAGCCGATCCTCTAGCCTTTAAAACCCTCTCTATTTTATCAATAACGCCTCTTGTATAGTTTGAGACTTTCCACTTGTATAATTTGAGACTTTCCATTTGTTTAATTTGAGAATTTCCATTTGTATAATTTGAGACTTTCCATTTGTATAATTTGAGACTTTCTACTTGTATAATTTGAGACTTTCCATTTGTATAATTTGAGACTTTCCATTTGTATAATTTGAGAAGTTCTACTTGTAAAGTTTGAGACTTCCCATTTGTATAGTTTGAGACTTTTCACTTGTATAGTTTGAGAATTTCCATTCGTATAATTCGAGACTTTCCATTTGTATAGTTTGAGACTTTCCACTTGTATAGTTTGAGACGTTCCATTTGTATAATTTGAGACTTTCCGTGTGTATAATTTGAGACTTTCCACTTATATAGTTTGAGACTTTCCATTTGTATAATTTGAGACTTTCCATTTGTATAGTTTGAGACTTTCCACTTGTATAGTTTGAGACTTTCCACTTGTATAGTTTGAGACTTTCCACTTGTATAGTTTGAGGCTTTCTAGATTAAGATAATATTGGAAATGATTACCTACTGTGCAGATAATACTGGTTGACAATGATGTTGTTAATGATGATGATGATGATGATGATGATGATTATGATGATGATGATGATGATGATGATGATGACTAAAATTATGAGTATACCTGGCCTATTTAACCTATACTATTTCGGATAGACTAGAATGACGTGGGAGCATGGTGGTCAGGGAGCCTGTCAAGTCTATGGTTTAGATTCAATTTTTTGCAGTAGCAGAATTATCCGTCGTCGTCGTCGTCGTCGTCGTCGTCCCCCCCCCCTTCCCCCCGTCAGTACGTGTATTCTGAATCAATTCTGTTGATGCTATCCCTCAATGCTACGGTCTTAGACCACTCACGGTCACTTCTCATAATCTGCTTCTCTATCTCTCTCTCTCTCTCTCTCTCTCTCTCTCTCTATCTATCTATCTATCTATCTCTCTCTTTCTCTCTCTCTCTCTCTCTCTCTCTCTCTCTCTCTCTCTCTCTCTCTCTCTCTCTCTCTCTCTCTCTCTCTCTCAACATAGACAATAGTAATGGTAAATTATCTCGAACGACAACTAGCAAAAAAAAAAACATTCCTATATGTGTGGCACGTTACACCCACCTTGGGTATTTATGATGCCCGTGTTAAACATTGCGTCAACGAGTTATGTATTATTGATTATTGTTCATGCGTTTTAATGCTTATTGTTCTTTTGTTGTTAAAGAATTGCTTCAAAAGAGATGTTTAATGAAAGAATGTATGAGAGGAAATAGAGAAGAAGGGCAGAATGTCAGACGGGCCTGCGTGCCCAATTCTTAACCCTTTGAAAATAAAGATTTTCGTTCCGTTCGTCACACCATTAGCTAATATTACTAAGTCATATAGTATTATTGTTCGCATTTTGCCCATGCCTTTATAATGCATATCTTTTATATTGTTACTGTTCTCTGGTAGCTTTGAATAATGTGTGAATGAAATAGTGTATGAAAGAGAGTGATAGAAGGGCAGAATGTTAGACGGGCCTGCGTGCCCAATTCTTAACCCTTTGAAAATAAAGTTTGTTCGTTCGTTCGTTCTCTCTCTCTCTCTCTCTCTCTCTTCTCTCTCTCTCTCTCTCTCTCTCTCTCTCTCTCTCTCTTCTCTCTCTCTCTCTCTCTCTCTCTCTCTCTCTCTCTCTCTCTCTCTCTGATCTTGCTAGTCGCCATAATGTTCTCCAATGTCTCTCTTCTCATTATACTACCAAAGAACACAGTCCCCTTTCTCATAGTCGTGTGCCATGTTCTGTTTTAATTTATCTGTTCCAAGAAATCATTGCTAGTTATTCGGGCAGTTCAGGGTATTCGCAGCATCAGTCTCAGAATTCATATAAACGCTGCAACTTATAGTAATTATTAATTATAATGCAGTGTTTCAATTTCTGTTATAAGTCTTAAAAGTCTTATAAGTCGAGAGGATAGACTTAATTGCACCGGGTTTTGTCCCACATGGCTCGGTCCTCATTCCGCAGGGTTGCCTGTCGAAAAGCCTCGCACAAAGCACGAACTCAGTAAATCCAGCGACGACCTCCAGGAGTCTCTGAGAAGAAATGCACTCGTGAACCGAAAGACGTAGCCTGGAATCGAACTCACGACCTCCGGAGCTCGAAGCAGACGGCTTGACCACTTCACCACGAAGACACCCAAAATTATCCAAAACAGTAATGAAACCTGCAAATCTCAGGTGTGCATTTTTTTCCGTATTCCATCTGACACATTCCATGAATGCTCTTCTTACAGGTGGCAACCAAAGGCCACACGGCCACACATCTTTTGGAGACTAGATCAAAGATGATATTTGGTTCGCCGATAATTCTCACATTTCTGCTTCATACAAAGACGCATCGCAGTAAACATCATGGAACTTTGAAGTTCCTGTTATATTCCTGTCTTCTGGTGTACCTATTTTCCTGTTTTTATCCCTTCCTCCCCCAGACACCTCACTTATAACAAGTGCAAACACTTTACTAAACACGTGTTAGACTCCCGTACATTCTGGTATGCTGCTCTTCCCATGCTGGCTGGCACATTATGTTCACGCACCGACTTTACATGTCTACGACCTTTCGTCTGTTAAAAAGCGTGGTATTGTTGAGTGGGGTGTTGATGCACGATATTGTAGATGTGGTCAGGACATTTTCGGATCATTTTAATTGTGTGGAAAACAGATCAATCATCATGGCCTGAAGAATATAGTGGGGCATGGAGTGACCAAAGGATCTGGCCGACACTTATACCGCCGAGAAAAGGTCAGACGGACATATTATCAGACTGCGGCTGGTACCTTCGCATATGGACTCTTCGCTGGCAGATGAAGATAAAGACAGAGCACACATGGGAATGTCCTGAGTGATGTCATGTAACAGCGATTCCAAAAGTGAGCAGAACCGCGGCATCAGAAGGGTGGAGATTTCATTGGAAGGGATGAAGTTCTGAAACTTTATGAAGGAAGTGTGTATTTTGTGTGTCTAAGTATTAGCGGCCGGTCTCTCTGGCCGAGGGGTTACACCACTTTCTCGGTAATCCCGTTTATCACACAGAGTCTCGTAGCGGGCGAGAACTGAGAGCGGTTCGTCCCCCGCTGGTGACTTGCGGGATAACTGAGCCTGCCGCTCAGAAAACAATGGCAAACTACTGAGCGTAATCTTGCCAAGAAATCAACAGACACCTGAATGATGCTACTGTTGACAGCGATGTCCTGTAAAAGGATATGCGAATTTTTAAAACAAAAAGAGTATTAGCGGGTGCTGAGGATGTGACCTGAGTAGAAAGGGGAGGAACTAGGATGGATTTATGAGACGATGGGGTTGTGAAATCACTTTACTCTATGAAGACGTCATTGGTTTAGGGCAGGGATCACCAAACTTTTTTCACGGCGGGCCGGATAACTGACAAAATGACGAGCGCAGGCTGGATAGTCATTCTATACAATACTTGCACCGGTATCCGTGGCGAAGGTTTTACGGACGCGGTTCGTAATAAAGTATACACAGCAGGGGTAATCATCCAACACAGTACCAGTGGTCTTCCATCACAGCAGGGGTAATCATCCAACACAGTAACTGTAGAATGATACACAACACTAGAAATTATCAGACAACAAGATGAAACAAAGGTCAATCATTCAGTAGCATGTCCTTTGCAGAACCTCGCTCCCATAACAACCTTCCGGAAAACCTCTCGATCATAAGCAAGATGCCCCGCTTCAGATACACCGATCTGGAGATCATCCGCCACATCCTGCACCCACCTCTTTGGCCTTCCTCTTCCTCTCTTCCCAGGTATATACCCCTCCATTATTATTCTCTCCAAACTTTCGTGACGTTTCAAGTGACCACAATATTTAAATTTTCTTTGTTTTATCGTCTTTAATAGCCAACTGTCTTCAATATTCAGCTCTTGAAGTATGGATGCATTTGTTCTTTTCTTTATCCAAGAAATTCTTAGAACTCGTCCATAACATTTATATTCAAAGGCATTTATGCGCTGTTCAGCTTGTTTAGTATGTGTCCAGGTCTCACTGGCATACGTTGCAATGGGACAGATGCATGCTCTTAAAAATCTAATTTTCGTAGTTCTGTCTGTCCCACTCCACAAACTAAAACCCCTATCATAATACATGCTACTCCATACTCTTTTAGAGCCTCGGCAGGCGGCTTCATTTGGTAAAAGAATATATCTCATAATAAGGTTTGTAAAATATATAAAACGGGTTGGCCTAAATAAACAGCCTAGAGTAGCTAGGAGGTCTCCGCACATGTGAAGTTCCCGTATTATTCTAAACATATTTACATTTAAATTGTATCACAACGTCTAGTGTTTCATACGTTATATCAAGCAAGTTCGAGCACCGTCGGTGGGCCGGATGAAATGACGTCGCTGGCCGGATCCGGCCCGTGGGCCGTAGTTTGGTGACCCCTGGTTTAGGGGATAGTAAATCACAGTCCCACAATTTCCCGACAAATCGGGTCGATGGTTATAAATCGCCACGCGTGATTTGGATCGCTCTGCCATGATTTCAATAGCACGAGGCGTCGGCCGTTCAGAAAGCATGACAAACTACTGAACGCGAAATTGCTGGTAAATCACAAACAGCCAATAAATGCTAGGGTTGATTTCAACATCCTGTAAAGATATACAACTAAATTTCTTTTAAGCACTAAGAGGGGTGTGCATGCTGTATGTGTATCTAGAAGAAGTGGCTAGAAATGTGACCTACTGCTAGAAAGACGCGACAGACAAACAAACTCCTGGGAATGACTCTTACAGTTTACACGATACGCGTGCTGGAGACCGCACCCACATTTTCATGTTTATGTAACTTAAGACTATGCTAGCTAGTTCGGACATTCTGCAAGTAATACTGACTCCCCTTCCTTTCGTGTGTAGGTATTGTGATAGTTGTAATTCTTAAATTTCACAACGTTTTGTGTTTCTCATACAAGAGGTGCTCGACCCGGACATTGTTTTCTATTATTTTTACAAGATACTCACATTGCAGCTAGTGTTTTAACCATTTGTTTGTACAGCAGGTCGCTATCATCATTGGATGTTGAAAAGACTTGATCGTGTCCCATTTCCCTTTCCTTGCATATTCCCATGCCAAATGTCTCTTTGATGTACTGTGTCGAGACGCTTATAGCTCCACCAGTGTTTCCAGGAATCCTGCCTTCCAACACTGCTATTTCTAAGCCACTCTTTAGAATGTCACCATCGTGTTGCAGGTCCTGTACTCGTCGCTTTCGTTCCTTTCAGTTAAAAGGTTCCTCGATCCCGTGCCAGTTCTCCTGCCTGACTCATCGACATGCTCAAAGTGTCTGCAATGTCCTATGGTGATCTTCGTGCTGACCGACCACTGCCTCTTCTTCAAGGAAACCTGCATACCAGGTTTCTGCGACGTATAAGAGACTAAAGTATTTCATTTTCCGAGACATGAGTCGGTTTTCTTCGATTTTCAGATATTGCAGAATGTCTGTATCTTACCTCTTCATGGTTCATGATATTCTAAGAACTCTTCTATTGCATTTTAGTTTAAAAGCCCGATTTTCTTCTTAACTGATTGCAAAATATCCATAACTTGAATAAAATGGAAGTAAACTGTAATTCTAGCTAGCGGTCAAAGGCTGCATTAATGTTCTTTCTGTGTTTTTCTTTAATTTATGGGTAATTTTATGTTTAAATCTGTAGTTAAAATGTTCCCTACAGGCCTAAGCAACAGCCAAAGTGTCCTAGCACGCCATCATAATCAAATAAATACTTCAAAGCATGATGTCACTCCACGAACCCCCCCACCCCCACCCCCTCTCCCCCCCCCCCTTTTCTCATCAATTCGTTTCAGCTTTACACAAATTTGAACCTCAACGTTCCTCAATGTCTGTGAAATATAGTAGTTCATTGGATGTCTTTTCCCCTCTGTAATATTGGTAGTAAACGTTCATGTCACCACATTTCAATACATCAAATGCCAAGATGAAAATTGACTGCAATGTATTTCCAACACTGTATGTCTCACACTTTCCTGTTACATTCCAACACTGTATGTCTCACACTTTCCTGTTACATTCCAACACTGTATGTCTCACACTTTCCTGTTACATTCCAACACTGTATGTCTCACACTTTCCTGTTACATTCCAACACTGTATGTCTCACACTTTCCTGTTACATTCCAACACTGTATGTCTCACACTTTCCTGTTACATTCCAACACTGTATGTCTCACACTTTCCTGTTACATTCCAACACTGTATGTCTCACACTTTCCTGTTACATTCCAACACTGTATGTCTCACACTTTCCTGTTACATTCCAACACTGTATGTCTCACACTTTCCTGTTACATTCCAACACTGTATGTCTCACACTTTCCTGTTACATTCCAACAGATTGCAGTTCCACATCTTAATGTTATCTTCCTACATGTGCCATTGTCTGCTGTTGCTTTGGCCTTTTTTTTTTTTATAGTTTTTAAAAAGCTATTATGCCTTTTATTGTGACCTAAATAATTGCCTTGCCTGTTGTTTATTACCTCTGTTAGCTTTCTCTAAGTTTTTCCCCCCCTTTTTTTTTGTCTCTTGTATGAATTCAACTGTCTTTTTCAGTTCACACAGCGGTCCATAGAGTTTATCTTCCACTGTCGTCTCTCTAGGCCAGAAGGTTTGCCTAGATATGTTATATTTTGGGCAGTCTTGGAGTATGTGCTCTGCTGTCTGTGACGCCAATCCACATGTACACATGGCTGTTTCACCAATCTTGAATTTTGTATACATGTGGTTGCGTAATCTATTGTGCCCTGTTCTGAGGCGCAGAATAATGACTTGTTCTGGTCTATCCATAACGTGGTAGTCATCTTGAGCAGGTTTTGGTGGCTTTCTGACTGATTTGATCATTCTTTTCTTTTGGTGGTATGTTACAGGCACATCAGGCTGTTCTTCTTTGGCTCCTTCCTTAGCCAATTGATCAGCTCTGTCGTTCCCGGGTACTCCACAGTGGGATGGTATCCACTGTATGGTGACCTTATGCTGACTGCTAAGTTCAGAAAGTAGTGTCCTTAGTACTGGCAATTTCCCAGACAGGAGCGCCTCGAGTACTGATTTTGCATCTGTCAATAGCACCACAGGTTGTGTACCATTGCTGGTATTTAGTAATTTCTCTGTTGCTATCTTGATTGCCTCAATTTCAGCATCGTAGTTATGGCAGTACATTCCTGTCGGTACTCTAGCTGTGTCCCTGGTATTATTTGGGTATTCTATGTACACTCCCGCTCCTCCATTTCGAACAGCATTTTGTGCTGACCCATCTGTGTAGACTCGGATCCAGAGGTCCTGTGGGTATTCTTCATCAAGGAAGCTGAGAGTGGCTGTTCTGCGCTGCACACTGTTCTGATCTTCCTTGTCAAATATTCCTCTCACTTTTGTCTGGATTTGTAATGATAGTCTATGCTCATCTTTCCATGGAGTTCGCTCTGGAATAGTTGTTAGGGGGATACCAACTGTGGGCAGATCGGTGGTTTCTCTGCAGAGTCGTTTGGCCTGGTGGATAAAACTACTTCTTTTCAACCGCCCCATAGCTAGGTTTTCAAATCTGTTCTTCATAGGGTGGCCTGGCAAGCTGAGGAACTTTTCTGCTTGTATTAGCGTTTTCGTATCTCTGCGCTCACTCAGTGCTTGTGTCCTCCCCATCTTCTCCATTTCCACTATAGGGGTTGATCTCATCCCTCCTGTGGTGACTCTAAGTGCTTGATTTTGCACTTTGTCCAGCTCTTGTAGTGTGGTTTTTGCTGCCGAACACCATGCAGTTGACCCGTATTCCAGGTTTGGTCGTATGCTCTGTTGATAAACTTTGCTAAGTATTTTCCCACTGGCTCCCCATGTGGTTCCACTTAGCTTTCTCAGGATGGCTATTTTCCTTCTGGCTTTTGCTGCTGCTTTGTTGATGTGCTTTCTCCATGTCAGCCTGCCATCAAATGTTACTCCAAGGTATGTTGGTTCTTTATCTTCTCGTAGGGGTGTTCCATTTATCTGGATGGTCCCTGCCTTTTGTTTTGGAGAGAGGGTAAATAGGGTGGTGCTGCACTTGTCAGTGTTTATGCTGACACACCATCTATTTGCCCATGCAACAAATGTATCTACAGCTCTTTGTAGTAATCTGGTGGCCACTGATGCATGTTCATTTGTGCTCCATAGAACCAGGTCATCGGCATACATTGCGGCTTTAATTCCATGCGGTAGATTAGCAACGAGATCATTGATGAAGATTAGAAAGAGTGTGGGGGACAATACTCCGCCCTGGGGAACTCCGTGACGCAGTAGTACTTTCTTGCTCTTTAGTCCGTCTATCTGTACTCGGGTTCTTCTGTTGTGCAAGTATGCTTTCACCCATTTGTACATTCTTCCATTGACTTTGCAGTTTCTCAGTTTATTCATCAGACCTTCTTTCCAGACTTTGCCAAAGGCTTTCTTCAAATCTATCCATGCCGCAAGCACCAGCTTCTTCTCTTGGAATGCATCCTCAATTTCTTGAGAGAGGTAGGTTGTCTGATCTTCCGTAGAGTAGCACTGCCTAAAGCCAGCCTGCTGTGGCACAAGGATGTTTTTACTTTCAATGTACCACTGCAGTCTGTGATTGATGATGCGCTCCAGTGTTTTGCAGAGACAGCTGGTGAGGCTAATTGGTCTGTAGCTAGAGGCAATGGAACTATCTTTCCCTGATTTTAGGAGGGGTATCATGATTGCTTCTCTCCAGGCTTGTGGAACACTGCCTAAGGTCCAACTGTTATTGAAGATCTGCAACAGCTTTGCTTTGGCCTCTGTTCCTAGGTTCCTGATCATTTCATTGGAGATACCATCAGCTCCTGGTGACTTTCTCATTTTCAGTTTTGATATGGCTAGCTCCAGTTCGCTGATTGTGATGGGTGCCTCCAGAACCTCATGTACTATTTCCTTCTGTCCTGTAAGTTGCCGTTTCTCTTGAATCTCTTGTTGTTTCTCTGGACTGATTTTGATATTGCTATCTTGTGCGAATGAGTCCGCAAAATGGTCAGCTGCTTGCTTTCTTGTTAAGATGTTTCCATCTTTATGTAGTGCAATTTTTGAGTTTCTCCCTGTGCCCTCATCGTTAAGTTGTTTTATTAGCTTCCACAATTTCCTTGTGTCTCTTTCAAAGTTCAGAGACTGTTTTTTCCTGCCAGCTTTTCCGTCTAGCCTCCAGCTTGGCCCTTTGAAATTTGGCTTTTGCATGCTGGAATTTATTGTGGTGCTCTTGGCTGGGTGTGGCCTCTGCTTGCTTTCTACATACTTCCACATCATTATGCAACTGTTCCAGTTCATTACTCCAGTAGGGTTTATATTGTTTACGGGCTTCTCTTGGTACTGTTTCTCGCGCTGCCTGTAGTATGCATTTCCCAAACTCTTCAACTACTTTATTTATGTCTTTCTCAGTGTTCAGGTTTCTAACCAGTATGCTGGTGCGATGCTTGTACACTGCCCAGTCTGCTTTCTTGTAGTTCCACCTCGAGAGGGTGCTGCTTTCACTTACAAGCTCATTTTCTACAGTTAGAAAGACTGGTCGATGGTCACTGCCACCTAGTTGTTTCCCAACAATTCGTGTAATGTTCCACTCCAGGTCTGGTGAATGAAAAGCCAGGTCAGGTGTAGTTGTAGAGTGCCATGATCTCGAGTAGAAAGTATGTGGGTCGGACGGCTTGTTAACCAAGATGAATCTATTCTCATCCTGCCAGTCTTCCAGTCTCTCTCCTCTCTGGTCCATGTGATCATAGCCCCAACTCTGCTAGTGGCTGTTGAAATCGCCGCACACAATCATTTTTTCTGTTAATGGTAGTGTGTCCAGTGCCTGTGGACGGTCACTTGGATAGTAGTAATTGATCAGATGTAGGTCTGTATAGCCTGTTTTAAGTTTAAGTGTCTGATACTCAGCCCCTTCCATATGGACTTTGATTTGGGAAGCAGTGATGTTATTTTTTACAAGGGTAAGTATCCCACCTTTTCACCTGTCCTTTCGGTCAGATTGGTAACACTGGTAGCCTCTGATTTTGAAGGCTATATTTTCGTTGAGGTGAGTTTCTTGCAAGCAGCATATGCTTACTTTTTCTTTGTCCAGGATGTTTTCTAATTCTACTTTTTTGTTGCTGACTCCCTCCGCATTCCAGTGCATTATTTTAAGTCTTAGTTTAGTATGGCCAGCTGTTCTATTCTCATGTCCCCTGGCTCCACAGGACATCTGAGAAGGACCTCCAGTAGTTGGGGTTGGACCCTTTCGAGACATAGGGCCCGGCACTGCACCTGCCTGGGGGTCCAAAGCAGGGCGAGCACCATAACGTTTAGCAGCAGTCGACATATTCCATTTTGCGTAATTGCGTGGCATCCTGATTTCTGTGGTGCGCCTCCTGGCTGGTTGCCTCCGTCTTCAGCACCTTTCCTTTGCTAGAGCAGACTGTGGTCTCACTCGAGTTTAGATGTGTACACACGCACACACGTGTCTGCACATGCATGTATGTGCATACACATCTAGAGCACACTGGTTATTTTCCGGCGCCAGATACTCGCCGTCGCCCCTTCTCCTGTTAGTTAAAACAGTTCCGCCACGTGAAGGCCAGGAGTTGGACTTTTGCTGCAGAGGTTATGTATTCACGAGCCATTGGGGTATTTAAGCAATGTTGGGCGCTCACCCCAACACTGCGCCCCGGCTACATACAGCAATTTGGAACCTGGAGGAATATGAAGAGGGGTATTGTCCCGTGGTAAGAAGAGAGAGAGGTAGTGATTCAGAGACTGAAGGAGTTGTGTAAAGATCAATTATATTCCAAGGCTGATGATATAGAATTAAAAAAAAGTGTGCATGTTGATTCCACACCCCAAGGAAAACAGGCGACAGTCATGGGTGCTTGAGACTTCCGCAGTACCATTCTCATTTTAACCCTATAGAACTTGTGTGGGCTAAAATTAAAGGACAAGTGGCAGCTGACAATACTATATTCAAATTGTCTGACGTCAAGATTCTAACCCAGTCAGCGCTATTAAATATTGATCAAAGTTAGTGGGGGAAAATGTGAGTACCATGTGTTGAAAGAGGAAGATGACTATTGGAGAAAGGATGGATTAAATTTTATGCAACCGAGAGCAGTCTCAACTTACTGGAATCGTGTGACACAGATTAAGGTCTGGGCAGATCGCAGACATTAATCCACATGCACACCTACTGTAATATTTTTGCTCCAACTATTCAGAAGAATAATTGCAGGCCCTTAACATGACAGCATCGGTACAAACAATATAGCTTGTCAATGGCAAGAGTTTGTATTCCACAATGATGAATTTTCAATTCCGTAAGCCCTCAACGGAGACAAACAACTGGCATTGAAATAAATAGCTCTAGTCGCATTGAATACCAACCGAAGAGTATTATTGCGGTGGGAACTTACATATTGTGGCATAACAATAAACATAAGAATAAACACGTCAAATGAGGGGACAACACACGAACATACGAATCTTTCTATAAACTTCAATTAAAAGAGGACCAACATCTGGACCGTTAAGAAGGCAGAACACTACATAGACATTCACAGCTATATTCGTCGTGCAAAACAGGTAATCATGTTCCGTCTCAGCAGAGTAGACACTGCACCCACTCCCATACAAATCTGGATACGCCTTGTGTCGTCATCCGAACTGGCGGGGCATTACTGTAAAACAAGTTTGTTAGCGAGAAATCACTAGTTTCTCTCCAAAACATCAAAGAAATGTCGCAGCTTTCCATGATTTAAGTTGCTTTTGGACTTATCAAAGACATATCCCTTGGGTGGGGGTAAATATAAGACGGCATGAAAATTTTCATAACGATGCAACAGACAGTTTTCAAAATAATTGATCGTGAATGAAGGCATTAATTTCTGAACAGACTATAGTAAAGTGATGACGGAGATAATACCGACGGTGTTACCAAGGAAATCCCATGTGTCAGACTAAGAAGCAGAGTGAGACTAGGAACGTGGAATGTGAGAAGTCTGTATGAAGGAAAACTCAAGGAAGTATGTGATGAGATTGAGAGGTTAAATGTTCAAATTTTAGGAATTAGTGAACATCGCTGGGGAAACAAAGGACATTTTTAAAATGAAAATGGAAACCTTTTCACATATTCTGGTAGAGATGTCGGAGGCCAGGGCGGAGTGGTATTTTGCTTAGATAAAACAATAGAAAAAGATGCAATTGGATATAACCCATTTAATGATAGAATTCTCACTGTCAGACTTAGAGGTCATCAAAAAATCACAACTCTCAAACAGATACATGCACCTACATCAACAGCAGAGGAGGACGGGATGAAGATTGTTACAGCACACTGCAAGACACATTAGATAGTATTGGTCATAATGACATAACAATAATAATGGGAGATTTTAATGCAAAAGTCACAGGAAGAGCTGAAAATGAGAGAAAGTTTTAGGAAAATTTTGATTGGACAATAGAAATGATGCAAGTGACAAATTGATGGAATTTTACACAGAAAATGAGTTAACGATAGCCAACACATTTTGTAAATAACACCCAAGAAGACTTTTCACATGGGAGTCCCCGGTCAGTACAACCAAAAACCAGAAAGATGATGATTTTTAAAAAAAATGTTTGCATATCCTTTACAGGACATTGCTTTCAACATCAGCATCTTTCAGCTGATTGTTGATTTCTAGGTAAGATTACGCTCAGTAGTTTGCCATTGCTTTCTGAGCGGCCGGCTCACATACCCCGTAAGTTACTGACGCGATTCGAACCACTGCTGATTCCCACCGTCGGCACGTTACTTACGAGAGTATACGAGATTACGGAGAAAAGTCGCTAATCTCTAGGCCAGGAAGCCGGCAGATGATGATATACACATTCATAAAGCAACATAAGAAAATAGAGGATATGTAAATATACACATAAAGCCACGCTGTTGATTACGTTCAACAAGTTTGATTTTCATTTCCTAGTTTTCATTTCAATAATAAAATAAGGAGAGCCTTGTGTTACAGCGACAGGTAATACCAATAAATAGTAGCTCTCAAAATATTTATACCTGCTAAAATTTCTGGCAGCTAACATCGGTTTTTTTTTTCTTGCAGTTTTCCTGGGAAATAGCGTTTCTTGTCTGTCAGCACGCCATGTTACACTTTCATATAAACACACACGTGTTTACGCGTGCCGTTAGTTATATTAATGTTAGTGATTCACCGTAGAGTACTCATATGAGAAAGCTGTTCTTCTTCTTCTTCTTCTTCTTCTTCTTCTTTTTCTTCTTCTTCTTCTTCTTCTTCTTCTTCTTCTTCTTCTTCTTCTTCTTCTTCTTCTTCACTTTTTTTCTTTCTTTCACTTACTTTACCAAACTTCTTCGTTTTTCTTTCTTTCTATATCGTCGTCATCGTGCATAGTCTAATGTTGTCAGCTTAGATATATTTAAAAAAAAAAGAAATATTCACATTGTTGTTGACGTCCCCATAGTGTTTGCATTCGAGAGAACCTGATGTATTGCTAACGATTGTCTCTGTTACTGGATAGAGAAACTCGGCAAGGGTGAGACGCCTGGTGAGATTCCACTGAGTGGCACTATTCTCCTTGCTTTCAGTTCGTGACGTCATTATAAAAAGGGATTTTTTTCCCCCTGCACTGCTTCGTTAAGCAGTTGGCCCAGTATATCCCATGAGTGCCTTAACCAGTATGGGAGTAGCATCCAGTAGCCACACTACCACCAGTATACAAATGTTACAGATCCTTTGCGAGAGGTTGAGATCAGCTCAATCCCAAGATTGATTTACTAGGCAATTTTATGTTGAGTACTTTGTTATTGCTTTCTGGACGAGATCTAAACAGTTAAATCCAACTGACTGGTGTAGGGAATTACCCCCCCCCCCAACCCCACCGTCAGCGTGCCGAAAGTTTAAGAGTCAGCTCTCTTATCAATTCTATCACGGTGACCTCTGCCACT
Source organism: Cepaea hortensis (assembly GCA_963921405.1). Lineage (NCBI taxonomy): Eukaryota > Metazoa > Mollusca > Gastropoda > Stylommatophora > Helicidae > Cepaea > Cepaea hortensis. The sequence goes on along the minus strand of OY992877.1, from coordinate 93,231,759 downwards.
GGTGTAGCACTTTAGGTCAATCAGTGGTGCATGCAGTAACGTTATTAAATTTAATTTCGACTTATTATTCAAAGTAGACGGTACTACTTGCTTTCTGTTAGCGCCGAACGTTGGGCGGCGCTTACCAAACCCGACACCCCACATTATGCCAACGGCTTCGGGCGGAAGAGCGCAATTGGGAGGGTACAAGCCTTACCCTGGTGCGAGGAAATGCAAGCTAAAGACAAATTTGTTTGGCAAGGCAGACCAGGCCATAAGCCTTGGTTGGTGGCAGGTCTAGGATCGAAGCTCCGACAGGCGGACAGTTAGTGCATTGCTTTGCTGATCCGGCAGCTTCTGCAACTTGTCTTGTTCCAGATGTAGGAGTGTTATCTTTCCTCTGGAGTGAACTAGGCAGGCCGAGAGAGGGATCATGCTGCATGGGCAACACATGATCTCTATATTTTAGCCCAGACTTTGTGCTATGGAGAGGCAATAACTCCATCCCTGGTCTTAACTGGTCTCAGAATCAAAGCGAGAGGCAACTGTTACGGGATATAAGTCCCTGTCAATTGGCGTAGCCATGGGGCGCCACGCGTTGCTTCTGACGGTGGGAGACACCTACAGGTGTCACTGATCAGCTACCGCCCGCCTCAAGCTGGGCAGCCCCCGGCCAATTGGGTGCTGATCCGCCACAGCCTGCCTGCTTCAATGGGTGCTTGGGGCTAGGACAAAATCTGGATCGCAGGCTGTAAAACCAATGTAACAGGTACAAACAAAAATAAAAATAGAAACCCCAAGCTACGGCTTGCAACCTGGAACGTAAGAACCATGTGTCCAGAATTTTCCACTGACATAACCAATATTGACGATGTGAGAAAAACGGATGTGATTGATGCCAAACTCAATCGTCTTAACGTTGATATTGCTGGCCTGCAGGAGACTCGCCTCGCTGAGGAAGGGTCACTCATGGAAAACAGTTACACCTTTTTTGGAAGGGTAGAGGGCAGGCAGAAAAAAGGCCACACGGTGTGAGCTTTGCAGTGAAGAATTCGCTACTGGGAATTATTGAAATTCCAGCAGGAGGAAATGAAAGACTATTGTCCCTGCGCTTGGCAACCTCCTGTGGGTTTGCCACCATTATTACTGCGTATGCACCGACACTCGATTCCTCTGATGATGTGAAGGATTCGTTCTATGAGGAGTTAGACTCCGTGATCAAGGCAGTTCCAAAATCTGACTACATTTATATGCTGGGTGATTTCAATGCTCGTGTGGGCAATGACTCGAGTTCATGGCCAGTGTGCCTTGGAAAATACAACATCGGTCGCATGAATGAAAATGGGCAAAGGCTGCTGGAGCATTGCACCAGTAATGACCTATGTATTACAAACTCCTTTTTTTTTTAAACAATAGAGATGCATAAGGTCACATGGAAACATCCAAGATCCGGCCATTGGCACCAGCTGGACTTCATCATTCCACGGAGACAACATCTGAACCATATATCATTGACTCGAAGTTACCACAGTGCTGACAGTGATACGGATCATTCTTTGGTTGTTGCAAGGTTAGACTGAGACCAAAGAGAATCTACACAGCTAAACACAAATCTAGCCCCAGGATTAATATTATTAACACTCACGATCCTGGAAAGTGCTTTCAGTTTCAACAGCAACTTGAAGACGCTTTCACTGATACACCAGAAAATTGTACAGTAAATGAAAAGTGGGGTCAAATTAAGGAAACTCTTTATAAAACTGCCGTAGGGTTTTACGGCACTGTGGATCATAAGAGGCAGGACTGGTTTGCGGCAAACAGCGAGACTCTGCAGCCCTTGATTGATAAGAAGAAGAAAGCTCTCTTAAGAAACAAGGAAAGACCAACGCGTAACACTCTGAGTGAGCTAAGGCAAGCTAGGAAGGATGTGCAAAAGGCTGCCAGCCAGTGTGCAAATGATTATTGGGTCAAGTTATGTGAGTCCATTCAAATCGCAAGTGATAAGGGAAACATAAGAAGCATGTATGAAGGAATAAAGAAAGCCTGTGGTCCGGTGATCAAAAGAAGTGCACCATTGAAAACCTTGACTGGAGAAATCATCACTGATAAGAAACAGCAGATGGACAGATGGGTAGAGCACTATTTGGAGCTTTACTCAAGTGAGACCAAACTAGCGGATGATGCCCTCAACGCCATAGAGGCTCTACCAACTCTTGACCACCTGGACACACTTCCCACTATAACAGAAGTTAAGTGTGCTATAAATGAACTTGCATCTGGCAAGGCTCCAGGTAAGGATGGGATTCCAATAGAGGTTATCAGGAGTGGGCAAGACATACTCACTCTACAGATCCACCAGCTAACAGAGCTATGCTGGTGAGAAGGACAAGTCCCACAGGATTTCAAAGATTCAAGCATCATAACACTGTACAAGAACAAGGGCGATCGGAGCGACTGCAACAACTATAGGGGTATCTCACTTCTGTTTATTGTTGGAAAAGTATTTGCCAGAATTGTTCTGCGCAGACTTCAAGTCCTAGGAGATCAAGTCTACCCCGAATCACAGTGAGCCTTTCGACAGAACCGGTCTACCATTGATATGATATTCTCATTGCGACAAATGCAAGAAAAATGCCGTGGACAGAATCAACCACTGTTTATTTCCTTCATCGACCTCACAGAGGCATTTGATTTGGTCAGTCGTGAGGGTCTGTTCAAGGCACTAAAGAAGATTGGCTGCCCACCAACTCTTCTGTCCATTGTGGAATCGTTTCACACAGGCATGAAGGGTATAATCAAGTTTGATGGTGCAACTTCTGAAGAGTTTGAAATCAAGAGTGGAGTTACGCAGGGTTGTGTACTAGCTCCCACCCTCTTTGGAATATACTTTTCACTTCTACTGAAATATGCCTTTCGTGATCAGGATGGTGGTATATACATTGACTCACGCTCAGATGGCGGCCTTTACAATGCTCAGAGATTGAAGGACAAGACCAAAATTAGGAGGGTACTGATCAGAGAGTTGCTTTTTGCAGATGATGCTGCAGTTACGACCCACTCTGAGGAAGAATTGCAATGTCTACTATCTGCATTCTCCAATGCTTGTTCTGAATTTGGTTTAACAATTAGCAAAAAGAAGACACAGATTATGTCACAAGGTGCACATGGGGTACCATCAATCTTTATTGACGACGCCGAACTAGAGATGGTAGACCATTTTACATATCTAGGATCAGTGGTAAATAGCAAATTATCCCTAGATCAGGAAATCAACATCCGGATTGGTAAGGCAACAACAACACTGAACAGGTTAAGAAAAAGAGTCTGGGAGAACAGGAAGCTTACTGCAAAAACAAAAGTCCTTGTCTATCAAGCCTGTGTCCTTAGTACTCTTCTTTATGGCAGTGAAACCTGGACAACTTACTCACACCAAGAGAAACATTTAAACAGCTTTCATATGCGGTGTCTGCGAAGAATTCTTGGTATTAAGTTTGTTTTTTGCGTATCCTTTTACAGGACTTAGCTGTCAACAGCAGCATCTTTCAGCTGTCTGTTGATCTCTTGGCAAGATTACGCTCAGTAGTTTGCCATTGCTTTCTGAGCGGCCGGCTCAGTATCCGCAAGTCACGAGCGGGGGTCGAACCACCTCAGTTCTCGCTCCGCTGCGAGACTCTGCGTGATAAACGGGATCACAGAGAGAAAGTGTTGTAACCCCACAGCCAGAGAGACCGGCTGGTATTAAGTGGCAAGACAAAATCACAGATACTGAAGTATTGGAAAGATCAGGTTGTGTGACAGTTTATTCCATGCTCAGTCTTCGTAGACTTAGATGGATAGGACATCTTAGGTGGATGGATGATGGTAGAATACCAAAGGACATCTTTCTGTGTGAATTACAGATGGGTAAGAGATCTCAGGGTCGGCCTCTACTACGATACAAAGATGTGTGTAAGCGGGACATGATTGATACAGGCATTGATAATGCACATTGGGAGCAACTCGCCGCTGAACGTGTTGCATGGAGGGCAAACATCAGAAATGGAATAAAGACAAAGGAGAAAATTATTGCAGATACGTCACACACCGAGCGTTTGAGACGTAAGATGGTGCGTGATGGTGGAAATGACCACGTGTTCACATGCACCCACTGTGAACGGACATTTACAGCGCAAATTGGCCTTATCAGTCACATGCGCTACCGCCATAGGTAAAAGTTATTATGCCTTTGTAAAGCACAAACTATCGTCTGTCAAGTCGGCAAGGTGCCAATGTATGCGTATGTGTATAATTCAAAGTGGTAGTAATGGTTAAAGTGTCCTCTAAGGTGGGATTTCGACCTTATTTTAGCCCTTGATGCATATATTTTTGGCATTGCAGGTAGACAATATAGAGACGAAAATTTCACGTTTGGCATTTGTAGGCAGGTTCTTCACTTTAATACTTAGGGCTCACAAATTATAATTTGTTCTCACAAGGCTCAGCAATTTAGAGTTAACGTTATTATTAGTAATTCTGTTTGGAGATCATGTGTCCTCACAATCGCCACAGTTTATATCTAATGTTGTTGGTGGCAATTCTGTTTGGAGATCATTTGTCATTACAAAATTCCACACCTCAGAGGTAATATTGAATGGTTGTTTGTATATCATTTGTCCTTAAAAATCATTGTTAAACTGTCCTAACGACATCACCGAGTTCATCTGCACCGTGATGCCACTTGCTTAACCCTCTTGGCATCCTTAACAACAGTGTAGACATGTTACAAGACAATGACATGGTTATTGTAATTTCTATCACATTTATTATTTTTTTTTTCATTTGAAGCCCCCTCGTAAAATAATTTGTTCATGTTGGATGCATAACCAACAAGAGAAAACTATACTTTGTCATACACCCGATCCATTTGAGGACAAACTGTGGAGATGCCAACGGTCATAAGTTAACCGTTGTTTCCTTTGCATTTAATTTATTTCTATTGATGTTCGAAGTTGAATGAAGAAGAGGAAATGTGCAAAATCATACTACCTTGAAATTGGAAATTGTCTGAATACAACAACGAAGGCTTCCATAAATAACTAAAAATATTGCAAGGAGCAATCATAAATAAACAGTGCGTTCCTTAGCGACCGCATAACAGCAGAATGGTGGCGGGCTGCTATAAACACATCATTCGTGGAAGTAGTACTACTCAAGGCAATATTTTATGCGTATCTTGTGGTCTGATAAGAGATGAGATGGTTCATAAAGTCCGAAAATAATGTGTGCACTTTCACTAATATTCTCTTCGTGTGCTTTTATTTGCAGTTCAGTGTAAATTTTTGCATCTCCGTATTGCCTTCCTTAATTCATTTTTGTCACATAACAGTTCTCATTACTATACTTTGCTATTCGTTGCTTCTCTATTTCGTTGATTTCCTATTTCGTTCTTCTCTTTTTGCCACTGTGTTGTTTCGTCGCATTTAAGATTTAATAACTTTTCAGTCTCTCGTGGTAGCCTGGCTCCTCGTCACCTACGTCATATAAAACGATTTATGTGCGCTGGTTTTGACTTTGAATCTCCCATCAACACTTCAAATTATTAGCTTTCGAATTTATAGCCAGTCCGTCTCAGTACATCTCAGTGAAATCCCGATTAGCGAAAAATAACAAGAACACGGAGTTACGTTTCCGAAGATAGCAAAAGTAGCCAAGACCGCCTAACATGGAACATGTTGATGATTGTGAATAGTGATGTTAACAGTTATTGCAATAATTTTTTCTTACGCTTTCTCAGTTTATACTTACACTATGTCAGTTTATACTTATGTCATATATTTTTGAAGGGAGTGGGAGATCACTGTAGTGCATGCCCCATCTCTAACAAAAGAAGTAGAGCCCCATCCTCTTCTATCTTCAATAACCCCAGAATATGAACCTTGAGTTATCTGCAGGCCTCGTTCTATTAAGTATGTCTAGGAGATATAGATTATGGCCCTGGTGAGAATGGTAATTACTAACTGGGAATCTGCCCCTTCTCCAAGGATTCTGTAGCTCTGGAGCCCCCTTTTATTGGTTATCAAATCTGAGGAAAGTCTGGAGAATTTTCTCAGTCTGATTTAGATGAAGAAAACATGGATATTGAGCAGTTGATAGATCTAGAGTCTTCTCTCCCCCATTTTAGTAAGTCATTATGAGTGGATTTATTGTTAAACAATCAAACACATAATCAATCACATTAGATTCTGACAACATGATATACAAAGAAGTTGTTGACTCACAGATAGGTTTGAACTGATAAATTAACAGAAGGTCAATTCATGTTAATCATTTATTGACTGGGCCTGAGCCTTCTGGTCAGTACATACATCTCCATTGTGATTTACACAAAATATTAGAAAAGTTGCATATTGGACCAGTTACACAGACCATCAATAAACAAGCATCAATACATGAGAGGTCAACAAGTGTGAAAACATATTAAACATTTTGATGTTGCACATGTTAAGTGTGATGGTAATTCAACAATTAACTATCAGTTTCCTGAAATTGGGTGTGGTGTGTACCAAGGAAAATGTAACCTGGTGACTGGAAGATTAGGTAAGCCAGGGTCCATTGACTGATGGATCCACTTCAGGTCTGCCCGTATAGCTCCACTGAAGGCCTCCCCATACTCTGCTCATGGCCAAGTCATCTTCCATCTCACTTGTGGTTCATCTCTTTCTCTCGGCTTCCCTCTCTCAGGTCTGATTTAGGTGGTTAGTTTGCTGATGTGTTGGGTGGTTGTTGGTATGTAACCACCAAGATCACTGATGAATATTCACATAAATATATACAATCTTCCCAATACAATAATAAGAAGTAGGTCGGAAGAATCTAAATTCCTGAAGTAGGAACTAGTCCCCCTCCCCTCCTTTTTTCTCTAAGCTAGTGTTGGGTTAATTTGGGGTGGTCAGAGTTTATCACACTGTGTACGCCTTGTATCAACTGGTTCCTGCTGTATGTAAGTTCTCATTTGATCTGGGGTCAGTGAACGTGTACAGTAAGACAGTGACAAGAGTGAGAATGTGTCAAGATGCATGTAAATAAATGACATACATTTATAACATTTCTTCCACTCAATGGTGTTTATAATGTGTATAAATAATTCTCTGTGTTTTCCCAATTAACCAACTTCTTCTTCTGTGTCTAATAACTCTCTCCCATTATCTGTTGTTGTTGTGATATTGAGTGTTGGGTTGTGTGGTGATGAGTGGTGTTGAGTGGTGTTGTGTTTTAAGTTATGTTGAGTAATTAGTTAAGTTCACTGTGACGTGATGGTGTTCCGCGAAGCACAACTTTCTCATGTAATGCAGTTCATAAGTGCTCTTATCTAATTAAAATTTGACATAAATATAAATATTTATTCCGTCAAACCCTATTGATTCAATAGATGAAGGGGAAAGGAAAGATTGATTTCTCTTTCAGCTTTCTAGATTGTAAATAGGCATAGATAAGTCTGTTTTAGAACAAGGCACTTGTTCTAGTACACGAACTGTCATTTCAGCTGTAGGTAGTGATAGCATCTTTTATCAGTGTTTCTGGTGAAATGCACAAGATTGCTTTAGAATCATCACTTCGTACAGTTGTTCAGAATAGAATGGAGTAGTATAATGCACTTCTTAAAGTTAATAATTATCTCTAAGAATATCAGAGATTGCAGTTTCATCGAAGAGAGTATTGGAGTGTCATCTTGCCCGGGAACGGCTCTGCGTCGTTAGAATCTACAGTCGAGCATTTTTACATTTCAGAGGTTTTAATTAATAATAATACACTTCAATTGACATTACAAACACGGGTTACCATTACTTGATACTTGATACATCGGGTTCTTAGTCTAATCTCGGGAATCACAAGCTTACCTCAGATCTAGACACCCCGCAATTCCATGTTTGAAAATTTGGTCACACCAGCTTCTCACATCTATTCATCAGGCTGGTTGCAGGAAAAAGTGTGGGCTTACCAGATTCTGATGAAATATTAACATATGCAAATCCGGCGTTGGCGCGAAAGCGGGTCACATGTCTCCTCCTATCCAATGGGTTTCCGAGCTTTGTCTGATGAAATCTTTCTAAGAATCCACGTCATCTGTCACTTATGCAGTTCCAGTTTCGATGTTAAGTTTTAAGTCCTAGTCTCCGTTTGCTGTCGTGAAGTCAATTTCTTTTAATGTTTTTTCCTCTTCTTGCGGTATGTTTTGGTAAATGAATAATGGTGGTTAGCGTTATGCCACATGGCCCCACTCCAGATTGTTCTATGGTATGGAACTATGTTTCCAACATTTTCAGTTATCAAGCTGTTCCCATGTTTCCTCCCTTGTATCCTCTTCTGCATCTGATTGACCTGGTTCATCAGGCACTGGGTGTCGACTCAGGAAGTCCGCTCCCACATTCATTTTCCCAGGAACATACTCAACCTGGAACGAGTAAGGTTGAAGAAGCAGCGACCACCTCATAAGTCGGGCATTCAGAGTCTTAGATGCTGCGAGAAACATGAGTGGTTGATGGTCACATTGCACTTTGAAATGTTTGCCATATAGGTATGCTTGAAATTTCTGTACACTCCATATGAGCGCAAGACATTCTCTCTCGATAGTACTGTAATTTCTCTCTGCTGCATTCAATTTCCTGCTAGCATAGGCTACAGGGAATAGCTCTGATGGTACATCTCCCTTTCTCTGCAACAACGTTGCCCCAATTCCTATGTTACTGGCATCGGTGCGCAGCACGAATGGTTGGTCGAGGTCTGGTAGATGTAAGACTGGATGAGCAGTTAATGCCTGCTTTAGTGCTGTGAAAGCTCTCTCACAGTCAGCTGACCAAGTGACTTTCTCTGGTTTCCCCTTTTTGGTAAGATCCGTTAAAGGTGCTGACAGAGTATTGAAGTCCTTGATGTATTTTTGATAGAATCCACATAAGGATACAAATGATCTTACATCCTTCTTTGTTTTTTGGACGAGGTGCTCTCTGGAGTTTGTCCACATTTCCCTCTTGTGGAGTTATCAGTCCATGAGATATCTTATGACCTAGAAAGTCCAATTCTTGGAATCCTATCTGACACTTCTTTGGTCTAGCCGTCAATCCAGTTTCTCTGAGGCGCCTGAACAAAAGATGCAGGGTTTCTACATGCTCTTCAAATGTTTCAGTGGCGATCAGGATGTCATCCATGAAGTGACTGATGTCTGGATGTTGTAGTGGGTCAAGTAATTTTCTCATCATACGTGTAAAGACGCTGGGAGCATTACTTAATCCGAATCGAAGAACGTTGAACTCATAGTGTCCTCCAGGCGTGCTGAAAGCTAACCATGGTCTAACTTCCGGTTTTACAGGAATCTGGTAATATCCCTTACTGAGATCAATCCTAGTAAAGTACTTAGCTCGGTTGAGTGCTGTGAAGAGTTTATTCTGATCAGGCAGAGGTTCTGCTTGGAATTCAGTTATAGCATTGAGCTGTCGATAATCGATGCACAATCTATGTTCTCCACTTGGCTTTCTCAATAAGACGACGCTAGCACTGTAAGGTGATTCAGATGGTGAGATTATTCCTGCGGTGAGCAGCTGTTGTATTTCTTCCTCTAAAGTCTTTTGCTTTGCATAAGGAACTGGGTAAGTCTTGACTCGCACAGGCACTGTGTCATTTAACTTCATGTCAAATTCCTCCAAATCAGTTCTTCCTGGCTTATCAGTAAGTACTTCTGCATATTTTGCCATAAGTTCCCTAATCTGCTTTTGCTGATCCTTTGTTAAGTTGGGATTAATTTCCACATCCTTAAAGGTCTCTTTGGCTTGCAGTTGGCACTCGACTCCCATTTTTGATCCTTCTTCGACTTCAGTAGCCACACTCATGGCCATCAGATGTGCTGGTTCGGTGGTTGAGGGTCTTTCATGATATTTCTTCAAGAGGTTTATGTGAAATACTTTCATCTTGCCTTTGACTGAAATTCTGTAGTTGGTACGTGAGATCTTCTCCGTCACTACATAAGGTCCTCTCCATCCTATTTGCAGCTTATTCTGACTGGTTGGAAGCAGCAACATCACCTTCTCTCCTACCTCTAACTCTCTATCCTTTGCCTTGCGGTTGAAGTTACGAGCAATTCTTCGTCTGGCTTGACGTAGATTGACATTCGCTTGTTTCCAACTGTGTTGTAAACGATTTTTCAACTCGGCAACATATGTAGATGCAGTCACGACTGTATCATCTGTAGTATTATCAGTCCACGTTCGAAGTAACGCCTCCAGTGGTCCCTTGATCGGTCGTCCAAACAACAGTTTGGCTGGAGCAAAACCTGTTGAGTGATGGGGTACTTCCCTGTAAGCGAATAAAGCTGCGGGTAAATACAAGTCCCAATCCTCTGTCTTCTCCTGGGCAATTTTGCGCAGGATACTAATCAATGTCCCGTTCCACCTTTCCACAAGTCCATCTGACTAAGGGTGATATGGTGAACTGAAGATATGGCGTGCATGAAAAAGTCTGAAGGTCTCTTCCATGAGCTTACCACGAAACTGTGAACTGTTGTCCGTCAAGATCCTTTGTGAGAATCCTAGACGTGTGAATATTCCTAATAATGCATCAGCGACGTGTTTGGAGTCACAGCTGGGCATAAGAACTGCTTCAGCCCACATGGTTGTTGTGTCCACAAGCGTTAATATGAATCGGTTTCGCCTCTTCGTTGCTGAGAGAGGTCCGATTATGTCTACAGCCACTTTCTCAAATGGAATTCCAGTGATTGGCGATTCACCCAACATTGCCGGTGGTGTCCGATGTTTTTGGTGATACTTTCTGACACTGTGGGCATGATTTTACAAACCGTTGTATGTCTGAATTCATCCCTGGCCAAAAGTAGTGAGTGGTAATCCGCTGTGTAGTAGCGTTGACACCCATGTGCCCACTGAATGGTAGACTATGACCCATTTCTAAGATCTGAGTCCTGTATTGAGTTGGTACAACAAGTTGATTAAACTCTTGTCCAGCTCGTCCTGCTTTTCTGTAAAGAAGTGCTGACTTCATGAACAGATCACCTTTACGTAGAGGTAAATGTGATTTTGGCAGTTTTCTGAAGCAGGGTTCCAAGGTGCTGTCGGCTTCTTGTGCCCTCTTCAGTTCCTCCGTTCGAGGGATTGGCGTAGTTGTTTCTGGGGGTTTTGTCGCCTGGGATCGAGTGGTCATGGTCGCCATTGCCACAGGTTGAACAGGTTCTCCTAGAACGATAAATCTACAGCCGAGGATTACAGGATATATCGGATCGTCCAAGACTGCTGCCTTGATTGTCCCAGTGACATACCGCGAGGCTATGTTCACTTTTGCCACTGGAAGAGACATATTTGTTGAACACTTCAGTGGTCCCTGTAATTCCACTATTTCCTCTGTCACCTGTTCAGGGTGAACTAAGGATGATGAAACAACACAGTCATACGATAATCCAGTATCATATAGACAGGTCGTTTTGAATCCATTTAGCAAGATGGATTCTACAACCGGAATACGAGATGATGTGTCTTGATGAAGTGTCTGTTTGGACGTTTCACCAGTGCTCACTTTTTTCTCTTTTCGGTTGGCAAAACATGCCGCTGTGTGTGGAGGTGACTTTTTCCTGCAATTCTGAAATGTGTGACCTCTAATTTTTCAATGGGTACAGAATGGTTTGTCCTCCTTCGGCACTGTTTGGACTGAGTTTTGAGTGTTTTTCTGGGATTTCCCCTTTTTCTTGGTGGCTACAGTGTTTTCACCCTCTTTTGGCTGTGGAGTTTTGTTTTGAGAGGGGGTGTTGTTCGAACGTCCCTTTCCTCCCATCTCCTTCTGAGATTTCTCAAATCTCTCTGCCAGGATGATTATAGTTTCCAGGCGGTCAGCCCCGTTTTGGGTTAAGAATGCCTTCATTTCGTTCTGCATTTTCCCCTTGATCTGATCAATGATGATCATTTCACGGAGTCCTTCAAAATTTTCCTCAAATCCTCCCAAGCAAGTCCATCTTTGTATGTATGACTTCAGTCTTTCGACTAGTTGCGCGTAACTCTCACCCGGTTCCTTCCTTGCGGCTTTGAACCTGAGTTTATAAGATTCGGCGTCCACTTCGAAGCGGCTCAAGAGTGCCGTCTTAAGTGTTGTGTAGTTCTGTTGTTCCTCTCTAGTGAGGCGCGTGAACACATCATACGCCGTGGATCTTAAGGCCTGCGCTAACTTCGTCGCCCATCTACTTTCTTCAAGCCCACAGCTGACAGCCATTGCCTCGAAGCGTGATAAAAATCCTTCGATGTGGTCAGTCTGTTCATTAAAGGGTTCCAGAGGAAATGACATAGCTCCTGAATTAAGGTGAGAGACGTGAGGAGGTGGTTCTGTCACTGGCGATCCTGATGAGGTTGAGGGTGTAGGGCCACTCCCTTTCTCTATTCTCCGGATCTCCACTTCAATCTCCACTCTCCTCAACTCCAGTTGGTGTTGACGCTCTCTCTCCTTATCTTCCATTTCAGCCTGTAGTCGTTTCTCTTTCTCCTCCAATTCTGCTTGAAGCTGTTCTTCTTTCTCCTCCAATTCTGCTTGAAATCGTTTCTCTTTCACAGCCAATTCAGCCTGAAGCTGTTTTTCCTTGAGAGCCAATTCAGCCTGAAGCTGTTTTTCCCTCTCAGCCAATTCAGCCTGAAGCTGTTTTTCCTTGAGAGCCAATTCCGCTTGCAGTCTTTCTCTTTTGTCGAATGCATCTGAAACATAGTTAGCTAGCTTAAGGCCATCTAACCCGCATTCCCTACCTGTTTCTGTTATTTGGGCTCTAAACTTTGCAGTTTCCGCCATGTCTATAATTTATTGCTTTGTTCTGCCTAAAAAAATATAATTGCAGTTAGTCTGATCCGCGTAAGCCTGTCAGTCCCTGATCTGCAAATATACAACAAAGCATGTGCAATATTAAAAACACCCTATGTTATGTCTGTCTGTCAATGCTGGAAAAGCCAAAGGCAGCAGGCACTGAAGTAACCAGATTTAATTCCTAGTAAAGAAAAGAATCTGAAATTAGACAGAGTTTTCCCAACGGATAAGATTTTCCGGTGGTTGATGAAATGCTGTTAAGTTCAGACTCCACAGGAAAAGAACACCTTCTCTGGAAGAGAAGTAGTGTTGGTAGAGTAGATACACACTATATATTTCACCTGGAGCACCTCTTTCTGAAGTATAAGCCTATTTGAACATGGCCCTCTTCTTCAGGAGGAATGATCAGTCACCTACTCTTATTTATATGTAAATGCCCTTCATATCATGTGGCTGTCAATCAATATAAGTTTAAAGGTTAATATATGGGAACCATCCAGGACGTAGTCGACAATATGTCATATATTTTTAAAGGGAGTGGGAGATCACTGTAGTGCATGCCCCATCTCTAACAAAAGAAGTAGAGCCCCATCCTCTTCTATCTTCAATAACCCCAGAATATGAACCTTGAGTTATCTGCAGGCCTCGTTCTATTAAGTATGTCTAGGAGATATAGATTATGGCCCTGGTGAGAATGGTAATTACTAACTGGGAATCTGCCCCTTCTCCAAGGATTCTGTAGCTCTGGAGCCCCCTTTTATTGGTTATCAAATCTGAGGAAAGTCTGGAGAATTTTCTCAGTCTGATTTAGATGAAGAAAACATGGATATTGAGCAGTTGATAGATCTAGAGTCTTCTCTCCCCCATTTTAGTAAGTCATTATGAGTGGATTTATTGTTAAACAATCAAACACATAATCAATCACATTAGATTCTGACAACATGATGTACAAAGAAGTTGTTGACTCACAGATAGGTTTGAACTGATAAATTAACAGAAGGTCAATTCATGTTAATCATTTATTGACTGGGCCTGAGCCTTCTGGTCAGTACATACATCTCCATTGTGATTTACACAAAATATTAGAAAAGTTGCATATTGGACCAGTTACACAGACCATCAATAAACAAGCATCAATACATGAGAGGTCAACAAGTGTGAAAACATATTAAACATTTTGATGTTGCACATGTTAAGTGTGATGGTAATTCAACAATTAACTATCAGTTTCCTGAAATTGGGTGTGGTGTGTACCAAGGAAAATGTAACCTGGTGACTGGAAGATTAGGTAATCCAGGGTCCATTGACTGGTGGATCCACTTCAGGTCTGCCCGTATAGCTCCACTGAAGGCCTCCCCATACTCTGCTCATGGCCAAGTCATCTTCCATCTCACTTGTGGTTCATCTCTTTCTCTCGGCTTCCCTCTCTCAGGTCTGATTTAGGTGGTTAGTTTGCTGATGTGTTGGGTGGTTGTTGGTATGTAACCACCAAGATCACTGATGAATATTCACATAAATATATACAATCTTCCCAATACAATAATAAGAAGTAGGTCGGAAGAATCTAAATTCCTGAAATAGGAACTAGTCCCCCTCCCCTCCTTTTTTCTCTAAGCTAGTGTTGGGGTAATTTGGGGTGGTCAGAGTTTATCACAATGTGTACGCCTTGTATCAACTGGTTTCTGCTGTATGTAAGTTCTCATTTGACCTGGGGTCAGTGAACGTGTACAGTAAGACAGTGACAAGAGTGAGAATGTGTCAAGATGCATGTAAATAAATGACATACATTTATAACATTTCTTCCACTCAATGGTGTTTATAATGTGTATAAATAATTCTCTGTGTTTTCCCAATTAACCAACTTCTTCTTCTGTGTCTAATAACTCTCTCCCATTATCTGTTGTTGTTGTGATGTTGAGTGTTGGGTTGTGTGGTGATGAGTGGTGTTGAGTGGTGTTGTGTTTTAAGTTATGTTGAGTAATGAGTTAAGTTCACTGCGCGTGATGGTGTTCCGCGAAGCACAACTTTCTCATGTAATGCAGTTCATAAGTGCTCTTATCTAATTAAAATTTGACATAAATATAAATATTTATTCCGTCAAACCCTATTGATTCAATAGATGAAGGAGAAAGGAAACATTGATTTCTCTTTCAGGTTTCTAGATTGTAAATAGGCATAGATAAGTCTGTTTTAGAACAAGGCACTTGTTCTAGTACACGAACTGTCATTTCAGCTGTAGGTAGTGATAGCATCTTTTATCAGTGTTTCTGGTGAAATGCACAAGATTGCTTTAGAATCATCACTTCGTACAGTTGTTCAGAATAGAATGGAGTAGTATAATGCACTTCTTAAAGTTAATAATTATCTCTAAGAATATCAGAGATTGCAGTTTCATCGAAGAGAGTATTGGAGTGTCATCTTGCCCGGGAACGGCTCTGCGTCGTTAGAATCTACAGTCGAGCATTTTTACATTTCAGAGGTTTTAATTAATAATAATACATTTCAATTGACATTACAAACACGGGTTACCATTACTTGATACTTGATACATCGGGTTCTTAGTCTAATCTCGGGAATCACAAGCTTACCTCAGATCTAGACACCCCGCAATTCCATGTTTGAAAATTTGGTCACACCAGCTTCTCACATCTATTCATCCGGCTGGTTGCAGGAAAAAGTGCGGGCTTACCAGATTCTGATGAAATATTAACATATGCAAATCCGGCGTTGGCGCGAAAGCGGGTCACATGTCTCCTCCTATCCAATGGGTTTCCGAGCTTTGTCTGATGAAATCTTTCTAAGAATCCACGTCATCTGTCACTTATGCAGTTCCAGTTTCGATGTTAAGTTTTAAGTCCTAGTCTCCGTTTGCGGTTGTGAAGTCAATTTCTTTTAATGTTGTTTCCTCTTCTTGCGGCATGTTTTGGTAAATGAATAATGGTGGTTAGCGTTATGCCACAACTTACACTATCTCAGTTTACTTACTCTATTGTGTAATTATACACAATGTAAGTATAAAGACAGTACAGACCATCTCATTATGTTAAGCCGCTAAGGGTATGAGTGTGTAGAAAGACAGCACAGAATTACGAACTCGTAATAGACCGTATGTGTATGTGTGTGCACATCGGCGCACATACTTGTTGTTGTAGTAGTAGTAGTAGTAGTAGTAGTAGTAGTAGTAGTAGTAGTAGTAGTAGTAGTAGTAGTAGTAGTAGTAGTAGTAGTAGTAGTAGTAGTAGTAGTAGTAGTAGTAGTAGTAGTAGTAGTAGTAGTAGTAGTAGTAGTGGTGGTAGTAGTAGTAGTAGTAGTAGTAGTAGTAGTAGTAGTTGTTGTTGTTGTTGTAGTAGTAGTAGTAGTAGTAGTAGTAGTAGTAGTAGTAGTAGTAGTAGTAGTAGCAGTAGTAGTAATAGTAGTAGTAGTAGTAGTAGTAGTAGTAGTAGTAGTAGTAGTAGTAGTAGTTGTTGTTGTTGTTGTTGTTGTGGTTGTGGTTGTGGTAGTAGTAGTAGTAGTAGTAGTAGTAGTAGTAGTAGTAGTAGTAGTAGTAGTAGTAGTAGTAGTAGTAGTAGTAGTAGTAGTAGTAGTAGTAGTAGTAGTAGTAATTGTTGTTGTTGCTGTTCTTGTTGTTATTATGTAATAATAGCATTGTAGTATTGTATTGGTACTAGTAGAAGAATATTTCTTTGTATTGTTTTTACCGTCACAGTGTAATTAGTTGAAGTCACATTAATCGAGTACAGGAGACAGCCTTTTATATTGTTTGTAGCCAAGGTAACAGTTTGTTTACTCTGGTTAGTTCAGATAACACCGCGGGCGTCTAGTGAAAGATGAATGGTATCCGGAATCGTTTGCTCTGATACATGTTTTCGATCGAGTGTCAATCATTAAAAGTTTACTCCATTTCCTTTCAGATATCACAGAAAGCAAAACAAATCAAACTGAGTAAGAAAGAATACCACCAGCGAATGCAGATGGAGCTGTGGCATGTTGGAGTCAACCCACATTTCTTGAACATACCAGCATGAATAAAATAATAAAGCTAATGTCAGCACAGCTCTTTCAACTTAAAAGAAGTACAGATCTCTCTTTGATCATAGTGTTGAATGGTATGTGGGTAATTATATCGGCTTTTGTTAAATTCGTTGTTGTGAGCTGTTTGTTTAATCATCAGGATCAGTGCCCTGCCAGTTAGCGTGAGCGTTCATGTCTCTCCACCGATCTCGGTCTTTAGTGTTCTGGATCATCTTTGCTATTTTATAAATAAACACACGTAGTATTGTTTGGCGCTCATAGAAGGAGAAGAAGGAAGTAGAGATTAAAGGACGCATTTCCAAATGACGACAGCGCGACGCTGCAGGAACAAGTGTAGCAGCGATGCGCTGTCGCCATTTGGAGGTGTCAGGTTCGAGTCCCGGTCGGTAACTATAGCTATCAAATGTTATGTTGTCTAGTGCGTCCTCTAATCTTTACTTCCTTCTTCCCCTTCTATGACCGCCAAACAATACTGTGTGTGTTTATTTATGGACTGTCTCAATGGTCGCAAAGTGTTCCCAAATTGATTTCCTGGATCAACTTTGCGGATGATATCATTCCATGCCCCTGTGTCAGCTGTCTCAGTCTATCCAGCATAATTTCTCTCGATCTTAATTTACCTCTTTTCTCACTGATCTTTCCAGATGTTGTCGAATGCCTCTCTCCTCATCACATGACCAAAGAAAGCTGTTTGTCGCTTTCTCATAGTTGTATATAATGTTGTTGTTTAACCAGCCTCATAAAAGGCTAACGTTGTCAATTGCTATATTAGCCGTTGAAAAACAAACGATCGGCGTTTTAACAGCTTTAGCAAAAGGTTGCGTTCTGACATTAACAGTTTACAGAAAAATGGTTCCCTTCTTGTGAAAACCTATCTACAGAACTAGACATTTCAAGCCATGTCAAAAACAATCAGAGATGTATGTACATTTCAGTGGAAAATCTATGTGTCATGCACGCCAGTTGTGGCATTTGGGAAATTCTGTTGGTTTGTGAGCACGGTGTTGAACGTTGCGCTTCCGTATTGAACAATCGAGTATCTAATGAAAGATGGCGTGTGTCTTGGTTGTGAGAGCAGATTACAGATCACATGTGTAGCTTGAGTTGATGCCAGAGATCGCATGAGTGAAGGCTGGGCAGTTATTATGTAGACGATTGATTTTGTTCGGCGATGGAAGAGGCTTCGTATACAGTAATCAAAGATGATATTTTGTTGCAGCATGTTGAGCATGAGAACCGCGATAAGGTAGTGGGTAGATGCTCGTCTGTAGGCCCTGTAGTCACGGAATTGAATCCCCGATTCCAAAAGTAGTCAGATTTTTCTAATTTACCTGACCTTCCAGGTCTACTCAGCCAAAAATGGGCACCAGAAATTGTCTTGGAAGATAAAGATGACCTACTTGATAGTTACCACATCACCCGTCAAGTGTCGACTGATTTATGAAATATTAGTCTAGCACAAAATGCCCATTGCACCTGACGGCATGAACAGTTACAACGTAGTGGATATTACACTGGGTTTCCGGCTCCGTGGCCAATGTGTTACGGACGAGGGCGATTTGGCAGCGGACCGCTTTGCGCTGGTTATTTATGAGACAGGTCAAAGAGACGCCAGGAAAACTTATCGGAGGTTATAACATAAATAATATACACTATGCAGATGACACAGTACTGGTGGCGGATAATGCAACAGATCTACAACAATTGTTGGACATTATAGTAACAGAGAGTGCAAAGAAAGGACTCCCCTTGAATATCAAGAAAACAGTAACAATTGTGATATCAAAGAAAATGACACCAAAATGTGATATAGAAATAGAATGGAACATTCTTAACCGGGTGGATAATTTTTAAATACCTAGAGGCATTTATAACATCAGATGGAAGATGTACAACAGAGATTAAGAGCAGAATAGGGCAATCGAAAGCCTCATTTCATCATTTCAGAAAATAAAGAGTATCTTATGCAATAAATCATTATCACTTAATGTAAGAAAGAGAGTGCTGAAATGCTATATAGAACCGGTTTTGCTGTATGGCATGAATCTTCGAATGTAAATGAACAAATTATGAAGAAATTAGAAGCAAAAGAGATGTTCTTTCTGAGACGAATGTTGCGAATTCCTTGAACTGTCAGAGTAACTTACAATGATTGCCTGAGTCAGGCTAATGAAACAAGAACATTGCCAGACGGTGATTTAAAATAAATAATGAAACATCATCAAAATTGCTCAAATGGTCCAGGGTTGTACCAATCCAACAGAATGTAGAAGCATAATACCAACAGTGATCAAAGTGACTCGAAGCCTGTATTCATCATGTTTAGGCACTATTTATTTGCCTATGTCCAAGCTTGTCACATATTCAATAATATTAATGATAAATTACAATTTGTTAATACCGTGCCTGTTATGGCCAGGCGGTACGGTAGTGAAAATATTAGAGATGAATAATATACAGTTGAATATGTTAGATACTTGCAACTATAATATCCCGGTCCTTCTGGCCTTCACCAATCGGCTGGTGCGTCGCCTTGTGCTGACTATCTAAGTCGCATTCTGATACGGTAACATCTGTCTGTCGCTTTCGGGCTTATCCAAATCATACCTGAATAATCTCGCCCTTCCATTTAATCTTTATTATCCATCCTTGTAATGTTGTGCCAGTTTATAATGTATCTTATTTCTGCGAATCGAATCGTGCTGCCTCTTCTGTCAATCGCAAGATCTGACTCTTTGTTGTTGTTGACTACTTCTGTCACGTTTTCTCCTTTTTTCGTCAAATGGTTGGTTTCTCGTAAAAGTTGGTTCGCGATTTTCTCACCAACTCTATTTGACGTCATTTCGCCTGCTCTGCCACTTGGCAAACATTATATACAACAATAAGAAAGAGACAAACAGCTTTCTATGGTCACGTGATGAGAAGAGAAACATTAGAGAACATCGTGATAAGTGGAAAGATCACGGGGAATAGAACGAACGAACGAACGAACTTTATTTTAAAAGGGTAACAAATTGGGCACGCAGGCCCGTCTTATATTCGGCCCTTTCAATCACTCATCTTTCATTCATCAAATGTGCATGTTACATTTACATAGGGGAAAAAACATATTCAAATGGATTTTGTAAGCATAAACAATGCATATTATGCATGATACATTCACATGGGAAAAAAAAACATTGTCAAATGAAAGTTGTAAACATAAACAGTGCATATTGCAATGTTGTGAGACACATCTCGCAGCCACCCACACATCCCTCACCCACCACAACTCCCCCACCCACCCACACATACCTCCACGCATTCACACAGACCCAGGCAAAAATACATGCCGCCACCCACACATCCCTCACCCACCACACCTCCCCCACCCACCCACACATACCTCCACGCATTCACACAGACCCATGCAAAAATACATGCCGCCAACCACCCACTGATCCCCCACCCACACACATTTCCCCACCCATACACACAACCCTCACCCATCCCATAACCGACACGCACACACCCACCCACATATTCTCCACCACCCACCCACACAACCGCAACCACCCAGCAAAACAAACATCACAAAGCTACACACACATACCCCAGCCAACCCACACATCCCGCACCTATCCACACACACATCCCGCACCCTCAAAATTGTCTCCACGCACCCACACACACATCAGCCAACCTACACCCACTCACCCACCCAATATCCGCCACCTCTCAACTACACATCCCACATCTATACACACATCCCCACCCACAAACACATCTCCCCACCTGCCCACACATAAACACCCAAAAAAAAACACCTCCCACCCACACACACCCCACCACCCACATATACCCCACCACACACATCCGCCGCTCACACACATCTTCCCACAAACACACACATCCCCCACCTCTACACTCATCTCTCACACACATCCACCCACTCACGTACTCATCCATCAACCACTCACACCCACACATCACCCACCCGCCCATCAACACATGCATCTCTCGTCTACCCTCTCACCCACACCACACACCCCAACCACCCAGCCAAACACACATCCCCCATCCTCACATACATCCTTCATCCGCCTGCACATCCCACACCTCCCCCATCTCTCACACATCTCCCCTTCCACACAAAACTCCACCCATAAACACATTCCCCAACTCACACACACATCCCCCACATGCATTCCCTATACACATCCCCGCCCACACATCTCTCACCCACACACACATCTCCCACTCACCCACACATCCCCCACCTACAAACATCCTCACAACCCACACATACATCCTCCACCCACTCATATTTACCCCATCCACATTCACACACTCCCACGCACACAGACATATCCCTTTCACAGACACCCCCCCCCCGGCACTCATCCCCCACACCCATTACAGACCCATCCCCCAACCCACACAATCTCCTACACACCCATTCACCCACCCAAATACACATTCTCTACCAACACCCCGCAACCCACTAACACCCACATACTTCCCTCCGACACTCATCCCCCACACCCATTACAGACCCATCCCCTAACCCACACAATCTCCTACACACCCATTAACCCACCCAAATACACATTCCCTACCCACACCCCCAACCCACTAACACCCACATACTTCCAACCATCCTCCTAACTATCCCCCAACCACACACACATATCCCTCACACTCATACATCCCCACACCGACTACACATCCCTTCATCCATCCACACATCAGCCATCAACCCATAAACAAAACCCACACACAACCCCTCCACACATACATTCCCCACACCCCCCACACACACACACACACACATCCCTGACATACACTCCTACACACACATCCTCACATCTAGACACATACATGATGCCTCACATGATACTAATAAGCACAAACTCCCACACTTTACACACAGTTGAGACACTGATGATTGTCGTGAGCATTCTCGGAAACATTGTAAGAAGTGGAGAAAAAATTGTACATATACACTATTGTAGCATAAAAATTAGTGATGCAATTCAACTCTCCCTCTCTTCTCTCTCTCTCTCTCTCTCTCTCTCTCTCTCTCTCTCTCTCTCTCCCTCTCTCTCTCTCTCTCTCTCTCTCTCTCTCTCTCTATCTCTCTCTCTCTCACTCACTAACTCTCACATCACAGTAATGTTATTTTATACATGATAAAATCAAGTGGCATACAACATGATAATATGAAAGATGAGAATACACCAAAAACAAAATATGGAATGATATGTTACAGGACAATCAAGTGGCATACAAAATGATACCACGTAATATGAAAGATGAGAATACATAAAAAATATGGAATAGCATGTTACATTACATGCGTGCGCTCAACTCTCTCTCTCTCTCTCTCTCTCTCTCTCTCTCTCTCTCTCTCTCTCTCTCTCTCTCTCTCTCTCTCTTTTTTTTTTTAACATACACACACTCTCACACTCATTCACTCTCTCTCTCACTCACACTCACTAACTCTCTCACTCACTCTACAGTAATTTACATGTGTTCATTTTATGCATGTTAAAATCAAATGGCATTCAAAATGATAATATGAAAATGAGAATACACAAAAAATATGGAACAGCATGTTAGATGACATGCGTGTCAACTCTTTCTCTCTCTCCCTCTCTCTCGCGCTCTCTCTCTCTCTCTCTCTTTCTCTCTCTCTCTCTCTCTCTCTCTCTTCTCTCTCTCACACACGTACACACACACACCCACACACAACATACACACACACAACATACACACGCAAATACGCACATATACCCACTCACATACACACACCTACACACATCCACATACTTACGCACACGTACTCACATAACACACGAAACACACTCCCTCCTCCCGTGTATTGCCGGGGCCCATAAGGGAAGCAAAGAATAGCAACACTGTAGCCTACCACGCATGTCGTAAGAGGCGACAAAGGAGGCTTGATGGTTCCGTCGCCCTGCTACTGAGTGAGTGCGTGGCGCGACACTGTGAGCTGTGAGTTTTGTGTGAAATGCTTCTGAATCTGCCCGAGGTTGTTTGGAACGTGACTGCATGTTCAGAGCGATGGCAGCTGGCTATGTCCCAGAGTTGACCGGTTTTTGCCTTATGCAGAAATGCGTGGCTGCTGGGCTTCTGGTTGACTACCACTGCCATCGACGATGAACTGTATTTTTTTTTTTTTTTTACTGTGTGGGTGAACATCTAGGAAACATCCAGACTGCCGATTCCATCAGAGATGAACTGGATGTTTCGTGGGGGACTATTGTGTTGACATTCTGGCGGCGGCATTATGCACAGTGTATCTGTGCGGGCTGTTGTTTGTCGAGACTCCTGTCTTTTTCATTTTTCACATTGGGCAGTGGGAGGCGTTTGGTGTTATATTAACTGGCACAGGAACTGAGCAAAATGGGGACGACCCGTTGCTGTAAGGTTGGAACCGCGGCTAACTAACTAACTAACTAACAAACTCCCTCGCATACACTGCATGCATGCACACTTACACACACAAACATATACACATACATACACGAGCACACACACATACATACACACATACATACACACATACACAATAGAGGCAAAGGCAGACCAATAGAAATAAAGTTGGATGGATTGAGACGGTGGCATGGAGGAATATCATCAGCAGAGTTGATCCAGAACACCAAAGACCTAGATCGGTGGAGAGCCATGAACGTCTACGAAACCTGACAGGGAACTTGATGACGATGCTGCTATAAGGCGTACCAGCAATGCCAAAATATCATGCTATCAGTTCAATAAGAAAAGGAAGAGATAAAATACTGACATGATAGGAACATTATAGAAATCACAGCCTCGCAATATAAATAGTAACACAAGAGGCCCAAGAAACGAGATGTAGTGTGCTCACGACTGCGGACAGCAAGAAGAATGATGATTGGTGTCATGTTTACACTAGTTATCAGAAATAGCAATGGAAACAGTGTGTCTGCTTTTATCTGAACTTTTTTCGCAGGGCTTTTGGTACCAGAGGAGGAAGAGAATAGGTCAGATTCGAAATATTGCATCTTGCTTTTTAAAAAAAACGAACCTGTGGATGTTATACACACTGGTGATCTTTGAGTATAGAACACGGACTTTTGTATGAATGTGAATCGTGGGCAATGAGCAGACATGATGAAAAACATCTAATGGCTATGGAAATGTGGTTTCTGAGAATAATGTAAACTATACCATGTGTGGGAAGTGGATTTTAATTTATGAGAATATTATGTTAAAAGTGTCTAGGGGGATTTATTTTGATTCTCTATTATTTAGCCACTTGAGGTGATCATGGAATTCTATCATAAACAGAAGGAGGAAAATAGTTCACTCCTGTTCATAGCTGTATTTATGAGTACTTCTCCATTCCCACTTATCACCCTCTCTAAAATTTACTATAGTGCTAGAAGGCATTGATTGTTCACAACATATAAACAACCACTGTTGAACACCACATTTACTTGATGTACACAACAATTTTGGACAAACAGTTCAAGTATTAAATCAAAATCTGCAGTTACATATATATGTGTAATGAACACTATGCATTTCAGACAGGCATGGGAATGTTTTGCATGATCACAACATAGTACCCAGTGACCCCAGAAAGAAAAAGGTTATTACAGACAACACAACAACCACAAATTGGGTCTACTTTCATTTACCCTCATAATTCAGGCAAATAAAGATCTAAGGATATAGAACCCCAACATATAAACATTTGTTTTTGACACCTTTCACAATTTACTCATTTTTAAAAATAATGAGATGGTGTCAAAATACTATACATATATACCTTTGAAAAAAACTACTGACCTGTTACCTTCAGAAAAAAAAACAACATATAACCAGCATTTTGTACTACTAATTAAACTAATTAATAGAGTCATTTATCTCCTGGTGTGCGGTTAAGGGTTCATCTTTGCTGTAGATTAGATCCTTTTCCCATTATCTGGGTACCGAATTTATGCACTCAGTTATGTTCCTAATATTTATCCACTGGTAATTGGCTGGTGACTATTTTATACTCCCTAATCCAGGAATTGAAAAATCACACACCATATATCCCCTCCATTGGGGCTAGAATCACGAATATTCTGTTGCCTTAGGCTCGGTGCCCTTTTTGTGAAATTTTGTGCCTCCGGTTGGTCATACTTCAGGATTTCCACTTAAGCTTTGCAGAAGGTAATTCCCTTTATCATCAGGTCTGATGAAAAGTTGACGTCCATTCAGCTTCTCGGCTTCTAATATCCGACTACCAAATTAGCTTACACAAAGGTTTCACCCACCAGTCGCGAGTCTATAACCCATGGCATTAAGCTGACATTGGACCGGCAAGGAATTAGTCGTTGTTATCTAGTCTAGTGTAGAACTTTAATTGACTGAGAGGCATCTCATGGTAGTATCTGTGACTAGGGCCACAATTGATCTATACCTACATATATCCACAGATGAATAATCCAGCACAGTAACAGGTTTGCAAACAATTGGATGATTCCTCTTGTTGCTGATGTAGAGGCATTTAGTTGCTTTCATATGGTCTTTTATCTGATGGTGTTCAGGGTTTGGAGCCTTGATGTAATCTGGTTTCGTAGTTATGTTTCAGAGGATATTAAGTTTGTACCTTGGTTGTATTGGCTTATGTGGTTCAGTGTCTTCTCCCATTTGTTTGAGTTAGTGTTCATAGCTAGAACTTGGTGTTGAATGGCTGAATTCCATGTTTGACTGTTGCAGCTGTGAGACATACTTTCGAAGACTTATCCATTGTTGGATATTAACTTGGTAATCCAACCAACAGTTGAAGGGCTTTCACTGCTGCTAGTTTTAGTAACTTGTAGTAGGATTGTCCCATAGTTGCACTGATTTTGCTGAGTGATAAGGCTTTAGGTGGTACTTCTCAGGAGTAAAGCAGACGCTACACGTTGTTAGTTACTCTGTTTATCTTGAAGTCCATCCTGGATGTTCCTACTGAAATAGGACTTAATCACTCACCCAGTTAGTTTTCGAATTTCTCTGTTGCTTGCTATGAAGCTATGATTGCAGCAGTAAACATTGAGGTATTTCTAGATCCAGACTATGGTTAGGACATTCACCTTCTGCTGTTGACCCAGGATCCAGTTTTAGTGATATAGTCCCACCAGATTCAACCACCACTTCTCTCTTCTATAGAAAAGGGATGACAAGAATACAACACGAGCATTAACCTACTGGTTTATGGTAAAAGGTTTACAACACAATTACAAACAAAAGTACAAAACAACAAGGGGAGAAGGGGAAAGGAGTGGGTGTCCACGTTCCACTGTCCCTCATTGCTGAGTAGAGCCATTCTAACTCTTAATAGTGAGTAAGGTATTTTCTCACTTTATTTTATGTTCTGTTGTTACTGGGACTATTAGATGAGTGAAGTCATTCTGTCCATCCAACTTGTTGATATGTATCTCTCATTCTAGAAGAGAATAGCCTATACAGAATCTCTGTGGTTTTTATTGCCGCGTCTTCCTTTCGGCACTATTCTCATCATTAGGCCAAGGCTATTCAACATTGGCTTCTTAAGTACTGTCATGCACAAGGATTCTTACATCAACATCCTCTAATCCCAAGGTGCAACATTAAAATGTATATTCCCACAGTAAAAAGTAACAATCAGAACAGAGAAAATTCTCATAACAGAAAAAAACATACATGTCCATTTCTCTGATATCAAGTACATGATAATCATACATAATAATTAATCATAATGATGATGCAGGGAGCCTAGGTTTTTGGATTTTCTTCAGGGGTTAATCCATGAACTAAAACATATATTGTTTTCCCCCCACTGCGTACAGCACATGGGGATAGTAACCGCTGTGATATATTTTGCCAATGACTGCTATAATTCGGAGTGTATTTATTAGAATAACTTATGCCGTATGGTCCAGTCTTCTGAATATTGCAAGCAATTTATTCACATCAATCTTCGCTTCTGTTCCTACTAAAGTGAGGTGAGGCAGATTGAATCTTATCCAAACATTCATTCATATCACGCGTTTACTTTAGTTGTTCTTGAATTTATATTCTCAAACATGGCATTTCCCTAGCAATATTTTATGAAATGATTACATGTTCATCACTCAAGTTGAGTGGTTGATAATCTGTTAACAAAAGGATTGTACTAAAATTTAGCACTATAGTTCCAAGTTACAGATTATGATGTGGCAAGCATTTTATCCCCTGACTAAGAGTCAGGAATATGCGTAATCATTTGTATGGCCCCACATGGATAAAACAAGTTCCGAAATATCATTAACAGTGAATTTACACTACATAGAATATTTAAAAGTGGCAGACACCAGTTCTCTACTATGAAGTATGTAATCAAGAGTCCCACATTGAGAAAATGCCTAGAAAGTGTTTTTGACCTGAGTTTGATACTCTACGGTACACATAATATTTCTAGGTTATAAGCACTATTAGTTAGATATAAGTTCATAATGCCTATAAAAGGTTTTAACATAGGGATTTGAAATGGTAAAACAGGAAAAAAATTACAGCGTGGCGCCTACATGCGTTTCATTGGTAAACATCATCCCCTGGTTTAAGAGAATTGTTGACTTATTATTCTAACTAATTCTTAATTAAACATACTGGTCTATGTAATACATAAATACATCTTAATAATGTAGATATAACATACCAATAGCTTCAGAGAGTGATGGTCTTAAAAAGGCAAAAATACCTTTTCCCCACACGGGGAAACTTTTACATGTCTGCTCCCTTTGTTTGTCTGAACTAAAATGGCTACTTTAGTCTTTGTTTTCAACCTCGCCGGTCTTGGCCAGGTAAGCGAGCCAAAATAAAGCCAACTAAATTAAGCTGTGCCACGTCAGTCTATCGATGTTTTATTCTCTCCTACATTGAGTAAGTTAAAACAGTAATGGTTAGGGATTGTTTATTTTTAAGGGAGTCAATGCTAGGAAAGGGTGAGGACGTTTTATTATATCACACCATGATAGACAGAAAAACCAAAGAACAAGTCCTCTGAGAAACAAATGGAAACCGTAAACTTGTTGGAGAAACTAGATGCAGACAGTGAACATATTTGGGCACGTTATGAGAAGAAACAAACTACGGAATGTGGTGACAACTGGCAAGATTAAAGGAAAACGAACAAGGGGAAGGCAGAGAAGCAATTACCTGGATGGATTGACTACATGGCATGGTTGAGACAAGAACACATAGGTGATCAACGACTCCGGTGATCTTGCAAGATAGCGAAACATGACAGCCCACCTTTATCGGCATGGCACACGATGATGATCTTTGAGTAGAGGATCGAGTGTTAAATCCTCTCAGATAAGAGCGATCAATTTGGGCATAATTTACAGCTTTAATATCCCGCGGTAGTTTGAAATCATAAATAATAGCTCACAGCTGACTGCAGTCCTCACAGAAATGAAACTAAATTGAAAAGCTGCGCAAAATAGGCAACTTGTAGCACATACGAGGTACCTCTCCTATATGGGAGTCTGGGCAGCAGAGTTGCTGCAACGCTGGCCAGCAGACTAGGTGGCCATGTGTTCGAATACACATAGAGAAGTGGATATTTTAAAAACTGACTAAGGCTGTCACGCAGACCCAGCTGAAAATATGTAGAAGGAAATGTTCTGGGAAACACAGACAGGCGGTGTAGTAATGACCACATCATTAAACGAGTGCCGGTTGGTCTGTGAAAATATGTAGAAGGAAATGTTCTGGGAAACACAGACAGGCGGTGTGGTACTGACCACATCATTGAACGAGTGCCGGTTGGTCTGTGAAAATATGTAGAAGGAAATGTTCTGGGAAACACAGACGAGCGGTGTGGTACTGACCACATCATTGAACGAGTGCCAGTTGGTCTGTGAAAATATGTAGAAGGAAATGTTCTGGGAAACACAGACGGGCGGTGTGGTACTCACCACATCATTAAACGAGTGCCAGTTGGTCTGTGAAAATATGTAGAAGGAAATGTTCTGGGAAACACAGACAGGCGGTGTGGTACTGACCACATCATTAAACGAGTGCCGGTTGGTCTGTGAAAATATGTAGAAGGAAATGTTCTGGGAAACACAGACAGGCGGTGTGGTACTCACCACATCATTAAACGAGTGCCAGTTGGTCTGTGAAAATATGTAGAAGGAAATGTTCTGGGAAACACAGACAGGCGGTGTGGTACTGACCACATCATTAAACGAGTGCCGGTTGGTCTGTGAAAATATGTAGAAGGAAATGTTCTGGGAAACACAGACAGGCGGTGTGGTACTGACCACATCATTAAACGAGTGCCGGTTGGTCTGTGAAAATATGTAGAAGGAAATGTTCTGGGAAACACAGACAGGCGGTGTGGTACTGACCACATCATTAAACGAGTGCCGGTTGGTCTGTGAAAATATGTAGAAGGAAATGTTCTGGGAAGCACAGACAGGCGGTGTGGTACTGACCACATCATTAAACGAGTGCCGGTTGGTCTGTGAAAATATGTAGAAGGAAATGTTCTGGGAAACACAGACAGGCGGTGTGGTACTGACCACATCATTAAACGAGTGCCGGTTGGTCTATGAAAATATGTAGAAGGAAATGTTCTGGGAAACACAGACAGGCGGTGTGGTACTGACCACATCATTAAACGAGTGCCGGTTGGTCTGTGAAAATATGTAGAAGGAAATGTTCTGGGAAACACAGACAGGCGGTGTGGTACTGACCACATCATTAAACGAGTGCCGGTTGGTCTGTGAAAATATGTAGAAGGAAATGTTCTGGGAAACACAGACAGGCGGTGTGGTACTGACCACATCATTAAACGAGTGCCGGTTGGTCTGTGAAAATATGTAGAAGGAAATGTTCTGGGAAACACAGACAGGCGGTGTGGTACTGACCACATCATTAAACGAGTGCCAGTTGGTCTGTGAAAATATGGGACCAGCAGCATATAGCCAAAACGCCAAAAGGCGTAGAACTGGATCATTTCTTTGTACGTAATTCCATCTGGTATGTAGAAGACAGGGAGAAACCAAAATGCGTAGAACTGGATCATTTCTTTGTACGTAATTCCATCTGGTATGTAGAAGACAGTGAGAAACCAAAATGCGTAGAACTGGATCATTTCTTTGTACGTAATTCCATCTGGTATGTAGAAGACAGGGAGAAACCAAAAGGCGTAGAACTGGATCATTTCTTTGTACGTAATTCCATCTGGTATGTAGAAGACAGGGAGAAACCAAAAGGCGTAGAACTGGATCATTTCTTTGTACATAATTCCATCTGGTATGTAGAAGACAGGGAGAAACCAAAAGGCGTAGAACTGGATCATTTCTTTGTACATAATTCCATCTGGTATGTAGAAGACAGGGATAAACCAAAAGGCGTAGAACTGGATCATTTCTTTGTACATAATTCCATCTGGTATGTAGAAGACAGGGATAAACCAAAAGGCGTAGAACTGGATCATTTCTTTGTACGTACTTCCATCTGGTATGTAGAAGACAGGGAGAAACCAAAAGGCCTAGAACTGGATCATTTCTTTGTACGTACTTCCATCTGGAATGTATAAGACAGGGAGAAACCAAAAAGCGTATAACTGGATCATTTCTTTGTACGTACTTCCATCTGGTATGTAGAAGACAGGGAGAAACCAAAAGGCGTAGAACTGGATCATTTCTTTGTACGTAATTCCATCTGGTATGTAGAAGACAGGGAGAAACCAAAAGGCGTAGAACTGGATCATTTCTTTGTACGTACTTCCATCTGGTATGTAGAAGACAGGTAGAAACCAAAAGGCTTTGAAATGTATCATTTCTTTGTACGTAATTCCATCTGGTATGTAGAAGACAGGGAGAAACCAAAAGGCGTAGAACTGGATCATTTCTTTGTACGTATTTCCTTCTGGAATGTAGAAGACAGGGAGAAACCAAAAGGCTTAGAACTGGATCATTTCTTTGTACGTAATTCCTTCTGGAATGTAGAAGACAGGGAGAAACCAAAAGGCGTAGAAATTGATAATTTCTTTGTACGTAATTCCATCTGGTATGTAGAAGAGAGAGAGAAACCAAAAGGCGTAGAACTGGATCATTTCTTTGTACGTAATTCCATCTGGTATGTAGAAGACAGGGAGGAACCAAAAGGCGTAGAAATGGATCATTTCTTTGTACGTAATTCCATCTGGTATGTAGAAGACAGGGAGAAACCAAAAGGCGTAGAACTGGATCATTTCTTTGTACGTAATTCCATCTGGTATGTAGAAGACAGGGATAAACCAAAAGGCGTAGAACTGGATCATTTCTTTGTACGTAATTCCATCTGGTATGTAGAAGACAGGGATAAACCAAAAGGCGTAGAACTGGATCATTTCTTTGTACGTAATTCCATCTGGTATGTAGAAGACAGGGAGAAACCAAAAGGCGTAGAAATGGATCATTTCTTTGTACGTAATTCCATCTGGAATGTAGAAGACAGGGAGAAACCAAAAGGCGTAGAACTGGATCATTTCTTTGTACGTACTTCCATCTGGAATGTAGAAGACAGGGAGAAACCAAAAGGCGTAGAACTGGATCATTTCTTTGTACGTACTTCCTTCTGGAATGTAGAAGACAGGGAGAAACCAAAAGGCATAGAACTGGATCATTTCTTTGTACGTACTTCCATCTGGAATGTAGAAGACAGGGAGAAACCAAAAGGCGTAGAAATTGATAATTTCTTTGTACGTAATTCCATCTGGTATGTAGAAGACAGAGAGAAACCAAAAGGCGTAGAACTGGATCATTTCTTTGTACGTAATTCCATCTGGTATGTAGAAGACAGGGAGAAACCAAAAGGCGTAGAAATTGATCATTTCTTTGTACGTAATTCCATCTGGTATGTAGAAGACAGGGATAAACCAAAAGGCGTAGAACTGGATCATTTCTGTGAACGTACTTCCATCTGATATGTAGAAGATAGGGAGAAACGTATCCCAGATTGTTGATTAGTTGGCATTCAATTTTTAACCTAACGGAGCTATTTGCGTAGCAGGTTTTCAATGCGGTGACACATACATCGTCGACACCATTATGGTTGGAGGAATTGAAATGGTTGGGGACAGGTTTGTCAGCGCTCTGATTGATGTCTCTGAGGTGTTCTATAAAACGGTCCGCAAGACGTCTGCCTGTTTGACCAATGTATTTCATGTCACATCGTTTGCAGATGATGACATATATCAGATTGCGGGATGTACAAGTGACAGAATCTTTCAAGGAGAAGGTGCCTAGGGGGAATGCAATCTCCGGTGTCTGAACAACGTATGGGCATGTCAGACAATTCTTACGATGGCATTCGAATGTGCCCACAGATGAACTAACGGTGGGGAGGGACTATGCATAAGGTGGTCTCTGAGGCTCTGGTTACGGCGGAAAATTACCGTAGGGCCATCGGAGAATACCTCACGAGTGGTTGGATCGGATTCCAAGATGGACCAGTGTCTCAGGAAAACATGCTTGATGGCATAGGCATGTGGATGGAAGGTGAGGATCAGCTTGGGTACATTGTTAGGAGGTCGCGTTTGATTGACGAGGGACATTTCCCGCGAGACTTGGGTTATGCGACAGAAAGCATTGGACAAGACGTCCTCTGGGTAGGACCGTTTGCGGAAAAAATCAAGCATTTCATGGGCTCTCTCGAGGAAGTCATTATCATCCTGACAGATACGACGGAGGCGGAGTAGCTGGGAATATGGGATGGAATCTTTGCAGCTTTTGGGGTGGGATGAGCTGTACAGGAGGGAACCGTGAGCATCAGTAGGTTTGTAGTACACAGAGGTCGTGAGGCCTGCAGGGTTTAATTTAATAGTGGTGTCAAGGAAATTGACAGAGGTGGTGGAAATTTCTGTGGTGAATTTGATCGATGGATGGAAGCCATTGACATAATTGATGAAGTGGTTCAGTTCCGCCTCTGCCATGTCGATGAGACCTATGCCGTCATCGATGTAGCGTCGGTAAAAAGAAGGGAGAAGACCATCATAGCTGAGTTCAATCTGATGTTCCAGATGTCCCATAAATAAACATCCGTAGCTGGGTCCCATTTTCGTGCCCATGGCGACACCGCTGATTTGTTCAAAGTAGTGTTCATTGAACTCAAAGGAATTGTTGGTGAGGACCAATTCAGCGAGTCTCACAAGTGAGCGTGTAGGGATGGCTTGATCTGTGCGTAGATCCAGAAAGAACTGTAGCGCCCTGAGGCCATCAGCGTGAGGAATGGAGGTATAGAGGGAACATACATCCATTAGGAATAGTCTGTATGTGTTCCCAGGAGTCAGTTGGAGAGAGTTGAATGAGAGTAACGCATGTGTTGTATCCTTGATGTATGACGGGAGATTCGCAACTAGAGGTTGGAAAATCCTGTCAAGAAACGCTGAGATCAGTTCAGTTGGGCACGAGCAGGCAGAAACTATCGGACGTCAGGATTTTTGAGTTTATGTATTTTGGGCAGCATGTAGAGGGTGGGTTTGCCCAAGTCAGAGTCATGGATGTGAAGTGAAGAGGCACTGGGTGGTAAGGCATCCTCACGTATGAGCTGTTTGATGGTGTTTTGAATCTTCCGGTTATAGGAGAGAGTGGGGTCTCCGGTGCAGGGGGAATAATTGTCAGGTTTATTTAGTTGGGACATGACTATCCTCGACATATAGATCTTTCCGCCAAACAACCACCGCACCGCCTTTATCCGCCGGTTTGATGACTATGTCCTGTCTGTGCTGTAGTTGGGATAGGGCACGCCATTCGGGAGGGGATAGGTTGGAGCGTTTCAAGCGAGGGAAAGAAAGTTGCTTAATCTCATGGAGTGTGTTAGCTATGTAGAGGTCAACCGCGTTGGAAACTCCGGAAGGTGGGGTCCATGTGGAACGGGATTCTGTTGGAGATGGAAAAATGTCAGGAGGTTGTGGGGTGGGACTGTGGACAGGCTTGTCTCTGTGGTGGTACTTGAGGCGGAGTCGTCTGTGGAAGTTGGAAACGTCTTCCAAAATAGCGCGACTGTCCATACGGGGGAGTAGAGGGACAAAACTGAGACCTTCCCTAAAACAGCATGTTCTTCAGGAGACAGTGGTAGGTCAGGCGGTATGCATACCACTTTGGTGTGGCTGATAGGTGTCGAAGTGGGGGAAGAGGCATGGGGACGTAGATGGCTAATTTTGTCTTTCTTACGTGCGGATAGCCATAGGTATAGCTCTCTATTATAATGTTGAATGATGGAGGTGATCAAATGGAAAGTAAGCTGGTTGTTGAACGTCAGTAGATGCAGAGTCCAGTACAGGTTGTGCTTGGTGTCCTTCAGTTCGGAGATATGTCGTTGATGCACAGTCACTGCCAGCTTCATGTACTTGACGGACTACTCTTGTGCCAGGCGATTGAAGAGCCGTGTCTCAGCAGAAACCGGTTTGCCTAACGAGAGATGAATATTGCTCCGGAAGCCTTTAGGTGTAACCTTGAGCCGGAGACAGTTGTTCAGGAAATTCAAATGGCAAGAAAAGCGAGTGATGTTAAAAATAGTACGTGCGAGACTAATAGCTGCACGGGACATGTCCTGGGGTATGAGGGCAAATATGTCGGAGATGGTGTGGTGGAGAGATGACATAGTCCGTCTGTCAGCAGCCATGATCGGCTATAGGCCGGTAAAAATAAACTAATGGATATATATAAACTAAAAAAAAAACGAACCACAGAAAAACGAACAACAGTAAAACGTTCGACGAAAAGGGGTAGCAGCCAGGGAATTAAATGATATGGAATAGACAGAAAAAGCAGCGGCTGCAGCAAGATATAACAATATGAACTGGAAACAAATAGGTATATTAAGCTCCTGCGAGAAGAAACGTACTAAACATCAACACGTTGCACATACCTTACAAGGAAATCCATCTCGTATCCCGAAATACAGGTGAAAATCCGAAGTCAGAAGCACTCAATAAATATATAAAATGAATAATATAATAAAATAAAAAAAACACACAAACGCGTACAATACGACACACAGAACGACGTTTCGATTCTCAGAATCTTTGTCAAGTACAAGACAACACGGATAGATACGACAACGAAATATAAAAAAGCACAAAACTAAAAATCACAACCACTATGTATCCACGTGGGAGCAGAAAAGACGGATTTGCCAGGTGAAAAGGCACTCTTGGCTGCAGAGTTTAAATATAGTTGCCAGATAGGATTGAAAATATAAATGCGAACAGCCTGATATGAAAATATAGGTGTGTGGAGACAGTGGTATGGATATGGGGGGGGGGGACAGCATAGTAATGGACAGTGTAAACAGTTGGAGAAGGTGGCACAGTTATACAGTGGCGTCCACAACAGTATTGATACCTGCTGGATGGACGCATCCCAGATTGTTGATTAGTTGGCATTCAATTTTTAACCTAACGGAGCTATTTGAGTAGCAGGTTTTCAATGCGGTGACACATACATCGTCGACACCATTATGGTTGGAGGAATTGAAATGGTTGGGGACAGATTTGTCAGCGCTCTGATTGATGTCTCTGAGGTGTTCTATAAAACGGTCCACAAGACGTCTGCCTGTTTGACCAATGTATTTCATGTCACATCGTTTGCAGATGATGACATATATCAGATTGCGGGATGTACAAGTGAAAGAATCTTTCAAGGAGAAGGTGCCTAGGGGGAATGCAATCTCCGGTGTCTGAACAACGTATGGGCATGTCAGACAATTCTTACGATGGCATTCGAATGTGCCCACAGATGAACTAACGGTGGGGAGGGACTATGCATAAGGTGGTCTCTGAGGCTCTGGTTACGGCGGAAAATTACCGTAGGGCCATCGGAGAATACCTCACGAGTGGTTGGATCGGATTCCAAGATGGACCAGTGTCTCAGGAAAACATGCTTGATGGCATAGGCATGTGGATGGAAGGTGAGGATCAGCTTGGGTACATTGTTAGGAGGTCGCGTTTGTTTGACGAGAGACATTTCCCGCGAGACTTGGGTTATGCGACAGAAAGCATTGGACAAGACGTCCTCTGGGTAGGACCGTTTGCGGAAAAAATCAAGCATTTCATGGGCTCTCTCGAGGAAGTCATTATCATCCTGACAGATACGACGGAGGCGGAGTAGCTGGGAATATGGGATGGAATCTTTGCAGCTTTTGGGGTGGGATGAGCTGTACAGGAGGGAACCGTGAGCATCAGTAGGTTTGTAGTACACAGAGGTCGTGAGGCCTGTAGGGTTTAATTTAATTGTGGTGTCAAGGAAATTGACAGAGGTGGTGGAAATTTCTGTGGTGAATTTGATCGATGGATGGAAGCCATTGACATAATTGATGAAGTGGTTCAGTTCCGCCTCTGCCATGTCGATGAGACCTATGCCGTCATCGATGTAGCGTCGGTAAAAAGAAGGGAGAAGACCATCATAGCTGAGTTCAATCTGGTGTTCCAGATGTCCCATAAATAAACATCCGTAGCTGGGTCCCATTTTCGTGCCTATGGCGACACCGCTGATTTGTTCAAAGTAGTGGCCATTGAATTCAAAGGAATTGTTGGTGAGGACCAATTCAGCGAGTCTCACAAGTGAGCGTGTAGGGATGGCTTGATCTGTGCGTAGATCCAGAAAGAACTGTAGCGCCCTGAGGCCATCAGCGTGAGGAATGGAGGTATAGAGGGAACATACATCCATTAGGAATAGTCTGTATGTGTTCCCAGGAGTCAGTTGGAGAGAGTTGAATGAGAGTAACGCATGTGTTGTATCCTTGATGTATGACGGGAGATTCGCAACTAGAGGTTGGAAAATCCTGTCAAGAAACGCTGAGATCAGTTCAGTTGGGCACGAGCAGGCAGAAACTATCGGACGTCAGGATTTTTGAGTTTATGTATTTTGGGCAGCATGTAGAGGGTGGGTTTGCCCAAGTCAGAGTCATGGATGTGAAGTGAAGAGGCACTGGGTGGTAAGGCATCCTCACGTATGAGCTGTTTGATGGTGTTTTGAATCTTCCGGTTATAGGAGAGAGTGGGGTCTCCGGTGCAGGGGGAATAATTGTCAGGTTTATTCAGTTGGGACATGACTTCCTCGACATATAGATCTGTCCGCCAAACAACCACCGCACCGCCTTTATCCGCCGGTTTGATGACTATGTCCTGTCTGCGCTGTAGTTGGGATAGGGCACGCCATTCGGGAGGGGATAGGTTGGAGCGTTTCAAGCGAGGGAAAGAAAGTTGCTTAATCTCATGGAGTGTGTTAGCTATGTAGAGGTCAACCGCGTTGGAAACTCCGGAAGGTGGGGTCCATGTGGAACGGGATTCTGTTGGAGATGGAAAAATGTCAGGAGGTTGTGGGGTGGGACTGTGGACAGGCTTGTCTCTGTGGTGGTACTTGAGGCGGAGTCGTCTGTGGAAGTTCGAAACGTCTTCCAAAATAGCGCGACTGTCCATACGGGGGAGTAGAGGGACAAAACTGAGACCTTCCCTAAAACAGCATGTTCTTCAGGAGACAGTGGTAGGTCAGGCGTATGCATACCACTTTGGTGTGGCTGATGGGTGTCGAAGTGGGGGAAGGGACATGGGGACGTAGAT
Source organism: Cepaea hortensis (assembly GCA_963921405.1). Classification (NCBI taxonomy): domain Eukaryota; kingdom Metazoa; phylum Mollusca; class Gastropoda; order Stylommatophora; family Helicidae; genus Cepaea; species Cepaea hortensis. The sequence goes on along the minus strand of OY992877.1, from coordinate 93,194,333 downwards.
GGCTAATTTTGTCTTTCTTACGTGTGGATAGCCATAGGTATAGCTCTCTATTATAATGTTGAATGATGGAGGTGATCAAATGGAAAGCAAGCTGGTTGTTCAACGTCAGTAGATGCAGAGTCCGGTACAGGTTGTGCTTGGTGTCCTTCAGTTCGGAGATATGTCGTTGATGCACAATCACTGCCAGCTTCATGTACTTGACGGACTACTCTTGTGCCAGGCGATTTGAAGAGCCGTGTCTCAGCAGGAACCGGTTTGCCTAACGAGAGATGAATATTGCTCCGGAAGCCTTTAGGTGTAACCTTGAGCCGGAGACAGTTGTTCAGGAAATTCAAATGGCAAGAAAAGCGAGTGATGTTAAAAATAGTACGTGCGAGACTAATAGCTGCACGGGACATGTCCTGGGGTATGAGGGCAAATATGTCGGAGATGGTGTGGTGGAGAGATGACATAGTCCGTCTGTCAGCAGCCATGATCGGCTATAGGCCGGTAAACATAAACTAATGGATATATATAAACTAAAAAAAAAACGAACCACAGAAAAACGAACAACAGAAAATCGGACGACGAAAAGGGGTAGCAGCCAGGGAATTGAATGATATGGAATAGACAGAAAAAGCAGCGGCTGCAGCAGGATATAACAATATGAACTGGAAACAAATAGGTATATTAAGCTCCTGCGAGAAGAAACGTACTAAACATCAACACTTTGCACATACCTTACAAGGAAATCCATCTCGTATCCCGAAATACAGGTGAAAATCCGAAATCAGAAGCACTCAATAAATATATAAAATGAATAATATAATAAAATAAAAAACACACAAACGCGTACAATACGACACACAGAACCACGTTTCGATTCTCAGAATCTTTGTCAAGTACAAGACAACACGGATAGATACGACAACGAAATATAAAAAAGCACAAAACTAAAAATCACAACCACTATGTATCCATGTGGGAGCAAAAAAGACGGATTTGCCAGGTGAGAAGGCACTCTTGGCTGCAGAGTTTAAATATAGTTGCCAGATAGGATTGGAAATATAAATGCGAACAGTCTGATATGAAAATATAGGTGTGTGGAGACAGTGGTATGGATATGGGGGGGGGGGAGGGGAGGACAGCATAGTAATGGACAGTGTAAACAGTTGGAGAAGGTGGCACAGTTATACAGTGGCGTCCACAACAGTATTGATACCTGCTGGATGGACGCATCCCAGATTGTTGATTAGTTGGCATTCAATTTTTAACCTAACGGAGCTATTTGAGTAGCAGGTTTTCAATGCGGTGACACATACATCGTCGACTCCATTATGGTTGGAGGAATTGAAATGGTTGGGGACAGGTTTGTCAGCGCTCTGATTGATGTCTCTGAGGTGTTCTATAAAACGGTCCGCAAGACGTCTGCCTGTTTGACCAATGTATTTCATGTCACATCGTTTGCAGATGATGACATATATCAGATTGCGGGATGTACAAGTGAAAGAATCTTTCAAGGAGAAGGTGCCTAGGGGAAATGTGATCTCCGGTGTCTGAACAACGTATGGGCATGTCAGACAGTTCTTACGATGGAATTCGAATGTGCCCATAGATGAAGTAACGGTGGGGAGGCGACTATGCACAAGGTGGTCTCTGAGGCTCTGGTTACGGCGGAAAATTACCCTAGGGCCATCGGAGAATACCTCACGAGTGGTTGGATCGGATTCCAAGATGGACCAGTGTCTCAGGAAAACATGCTTGATGGCATAGGCATGTGGATGGAAGGTGAGGATGAGCTTGGGTGCATTGTTAGAAGGTCGCGTTTGTTTGACGAGGGACATTTCCCGCGAGACTTGGTTTATGCGACAGAAAGCTGTGGACAAGACGTCCTCTGAGTAGGACCGTTTGCGGAAAAAGTCAAGCATTTCATGGGCTCTCTCGATGAAGTCATTATCATCCTGACAGATGCGACGAAGGCGGAGTAGCTGGGAATATGGGATGGAATCTTTGCAGCTTTTGGGGTGGGATGATCTGTACGGGAGGAAACCGTGAGCATCAGTAGGTTTATAGTACACGGAGGTCGTGAGGCCTGTGGGGTTTAATTTAATAGTGGTGTCAAGGAAATTGACAGAGGTGGTGGAAATTTCTGTGGTGAATTTGATCGATGGATGGAAGTCATTGACATAATTGATGAAGTGGTTCAGTTCCGCCTCTGCCATGTCGGTGAGACCTATGCCGTCATCGATGTAGCGTCGGTAAAAAGAAGGGAGAAGACCATCATAGCTGAGTTCAATCTGGTGTTCCAGATGTCCCATAAATAAACATGCGTAGCTGGGTCCCATTTTCGTGCCCATGGCGACACCGCTGATTTGTTCAAAGTAGTGTTCATTGAATTCAAAGGAATTGTTGGTGAGGACCAATTCAGCGAGTCTCACAAGTGAGCGAGTAGGGATGGCTTGATCTGTGCGTTGATCCAGAAAGAACTGTAGCGCCCTGAGGCCATCAGCGTGAGGAATGGAGGTATAGAGGGAGCATACATCCATTAGGAATAGTCTGTATGTGTTCCCAGGAGTCAGTTGGAGAGAGTTGAATGAGAGTAACGCATGCGTTTATCCTTGATGTATGACGGGAGATTCGCAACTAGAGGTTGGAAAATTTTGTCAAGAAACGTTGAGATCAGTTCAGTCGGGCATGAGCATGCGGAAACTATCGGACGTCCAGGATTTTTGAGTTTATGTATTTTGGGCAGCATGTAAAGGGTGGGTTTACCCAAGTCAGAGTCATAGATGTGAAGTGAAGAGGCACTGCGTGGTAAGGCATCCTCACGTATGAGCTGTTTGATGGTGTTTTGAATCTTCCGGTTATAGGAGAGAGTGGGGTCTCCGGCGCAGGGGAAATAATTGTCAGGTTTATTCAGTTGGGACATAACTTCATTATCATGTTAATCGCTCTGAGTACTCCATAACAATAATTAAATGGAGTATGACAACGAAAGCTGCCATCCCCCGCCATTGAAATATCACATTACAGCATGGGATCTTAATCATTTTAGTGTGAGATTGAATGCCAACTTAAATGGTCAAAAATTACAACATACACGTAAAAATGGATACTACATTTACTATTACATAGCATAACATTGTAATACGTTTTATAAAACGGTATTTACGGGTTTATTTACCACTTAGTATAGACAGCCTGGTTCTCCAGTATAACAAGGATTCCCGATTAGCCAGAAATGCAGAATGCAAAACTGGGTGGTAAAAATTATATAAAGTAATCGGTGTCTGTTTTAACTCGATCTTGAAATAATCGTGGAATTTAACATCATGAGTACGCTTACAGTCCCCATATCGGAGACACACAAAAAAAAAAAAACAGATAAACGGAAATCACCGCAAAAAGAATTCGGGTAAAGTTCGGTAAACGTGAACTGAAGTACCTACAAAAGGCGTAGAAATGGATCACATCTTTGAACGTACTTTCATCTCATATGTAGAAGATACGGATAAATCAAATATACACTTGTGTACAGTAAACCTATGTGTAGTCATTGTCATCATCATCATGTGTCCTACCAACTGACCCAAGCGCCAGTTCATACATCCCAACAGGTCTCGGACATTGCTATTCTAGATCAAGCGTATTGATTATATTTCTCCATGCCACTGTCTCTTACTGCGTCATTTCTCTCTGCCTGGTCCTGCCATTTCTAGCGCTGATCTGCCCATTGGCCATAATATTTCCCAGTGACCAAGCAATAATTTTTGTCTTGTTCCTATATTTGCATATAATGTTCTGCTTTCATTTGCTACTTCCGGCCACTTTATGATACAACACTATATTTAGTAACAGTATAGTTATGATGAACGTATTTGAAACAATGCCATCCACGCCTTCGGTTATAGTTCTATATCAGCTGAGCTGATTGCTAAGATTAGTGAATTTTCAATATATGTGGATATGTCACATTCTATAGCAATAAAATAAATTACATGTCCGCTATATCTAGAGGAAACTCTTACCTCGTTACTGGAGGAAACACACACATTAAAGAAAACATTTGTTTTTCACATGCCGTGCTTATGTAATGGACATCCAGAATGATTAAAGATGGCGTGCATTCAGCTGGTTAACCGAGAATTGTACACATATTATTCCATCTATCTATTTATCTATCTATCTATCTATCTATCTATCTATCTATCTATCTATCTATCTATCTATCTATCTATCTATCTATCTATCTATCTATCTATCTACTTATCTATCTATCTATCTATCTATCTACCTACCTATCTATCTATCTATCTATCTATCTATCTATCTACCTACCTATCTATCTATCTATCTATCTATCTATCTATCTATCTATCTGTCTGTTTGTCTGTCCGTCTGTCTTTCTGTCTATAACCCTGTCTGTCTCAGCCTGTATGTGTCTTCTCATTATATTTTACGAGTTTACTGCAGTTCAAGCCATGGTATCTCTTATATGCCCCTACTGTGAGGCTACTCGTGTTAGAGATACGACGTCCTGCTCTACCTATGTGTGGAGTCTTAAAATTTTAGAAACTATACACCTCCTACATGATCCCAGAGTAGTAAAACAGACGCCTAGGCTGTTTAGGTGCCACATCAAGTGATTCAATCAGAATATTGGAATTATCTCCAGTCATGTGTCATTCCCACATTCCAGATTCCTAACAAGTTCTTGAAATTAGTCTTTGCCAGAAAATGTATTTGTTTAACACTGTGTTCCGCGTATACATGCGTGGTTTGCAACCTCTGCCTTTGACGGCAATTTCCGATGTGGGGTCGGAATGCGGCAATTGCGCTGCTTAAGTGCAGAATTAAAATGTTCCGAAGTTCCTGATTTGGGTATGTGATATATGTAAAAGTTCCCTAGAAACAATCAGATTTGGGTATGTGAAATGTTAGGATCATTGCCATTTGGGTATTAAAAAGTTCCGAAGTTCCTGACTTGGGTATGTGATATATGTAAGTGGTCCCTAGAAAGAATCATATTTGGGTATGTGAAATTTTAGGATCATTGCATTTTTGCAGGTCTGAGTGCATGGAGGATTTGGTGTCAGTCTCTCCCTCACGTAGCGAACAGCGAACCTAGGCATCGATCCCTCGTCTGACCATGCTCGTGTCATTGTCAGGGCAATTTCATAACCGTTACGACAACGCGCGCGTTTCAGTTGTCCACTGATTACGGAGGATACTCAGTTTCCCTGTATTGGCACACTCGTGTGAGTTATCCATGCTTTTTCTAGCTCTTAAACTTCCGATGCTCTGATGGTGGGGTAGCAGGATAATCCCCTACACCGTCTTTGGACTTCAATGTTGACTCCCTGTCCACAAAGCAATGGTAAACTGACTGACTGACTGACGACTGACTGGCACCTTGCCGTCTTGAAAGACGATAGTTTGTAAAATGGAGTTATGCCTCTACATAACACAAAGCCTGGGCTGAATTTAGAGACCATGTGTTGCCTACGCAGCATGATCCCTCTCCCGGCCTGTCTAGTGTATTCCAGAGGAAAGGTAACACCAATACGTTTGGAACAAGACAAGTTGCAGAAGCTGCCCGATCAGCAAAGCAATGCTCTAACTGTCCACCTGTCGGATCTTCCATCCTAGACCAGTTGCCGACCAAGGCTTAGGGTCTAGTCTGCCCTGCCATGTCTTTAGGTTGCATTTCCTCGCATTAGGGTTAGGCTTGTAACCTCCCATTTGCACTCCTTCGCCCGAAGCCGTTGGCACATTTTGGGGTGTCGAGTTTGGTGAGCGTCGCCCAACATTCAGCGCTAACATAAAGCAGGTAGTACCGTCTACTGTCATACGGTAGCTTAGTCATATCTGACAAGGTCCTAACAGTCAATGGCAAACTACTGAAAGTAAAATTGCCTAGATAATCACCCTGGGGTTGAACGCAACGTCCTGCAGGAACATACAATTGTTACCCCTGTCATGTGTAGTTGAGAGTTTCTGTTCACTGAGCTGAGATCAAGGTGGGTTCTTCATAATACCCAGTACTTTATATGACCTTTCTCGGATAAGGACACAAGTCTAGAACCACCCGCTTGCATGTTGCATATGTGAAAATAAAAACCAACGGTAACTGAACATGCACTTATTCAGTACCAAACCAAAAATAAATTTGGATTGAACATCGTACACCAAGTGAACAAGTATTACAATGTAAATTTCCGTTCATTGAGCATTGAAACTGCGGAAAATACCACGAAACAAAACAAATTACCCGTTTACCCTATATATCGTTATATAGTCCTTCTGTCCAAATGGCAGGTCATATTTGGCGATATATTATCCCTCGCTCTGAATCAGTTAAGAAAGTGACTTTCATGGTAGTCGCATGTCCTTTACGGGGCGTCGAAGACAAACCCAGCATTTTTAGCTGATGTGTGATAACTAGGCAATTTTTATGTTGACTAGCTGGCTTCCGTGCTTAAATTTAAAATTTAGGAAACCTAAGATGTGGCTTACAGGCAGTGAAAGCGTTTAATTATTCCCCAACATACCGAGTCGAAGGTTCGAAATCAGTCTCGGGTCATTTGAAAGCAGGCCACTTTGCGTTGAATACAGTGGTATGAGGTGTCAGATGATCAGAAAACACTAGCAAACTACTGAACGTAAAAAGTGCCTAGTAAATCACCAAAATTCGTACAAAAATACTGGGCTTATCTGCCACGTTCTGTACAAGACATGCTACTAACTACCACACAAGAAATTGTTATGCCATATGGTGTTCTCTTCTGTACATATTAAGAACCTCACGGATGCTGCTGAATCCGTGCACATGTTTACATTTTCATTATGTAATCTGTGGCAGATATTACAGCTCTTATTACATTTTGCCTCCACAACAAATAATATCATAACAAAACCACACAGCCTAGAGCAGACACCGGTAACCACTGTTTGACAACCCGCGTAGAAGCGAGTGCCTTATCTATTTTTGAACCTATCGTAGTTGACCTGCGAGGCCAACTGTCTAAGGGTTAAACTTCCCGGATGCACACAGACAGAAGGTGTTCCCTTTCACCTGATAAACTTACTATCTTGTCAGAAGATAAGAGAAGCGCGCTCAGCATGTGCCGCGGGACTTCTTGATCCGGGAAGCATCACATCTTGCCAGCAATGCCTCACTCTCGTAGAAACATCGTCAACACTGGAGGTTCGTCTAAAATAAATACGTTATTTAAAGTTTGTTTATGTCCTTTTACAGGACGTCGCAGTCAACCTCAGCATTTGTTGACTTTGTGTTGTTTTTTATAAGAAATTTTACGCTCAGCAGTTTGCCGCTGCTTGCTGAATGGCCGACGCTCACATCACTGTGAAAATCAACGCAAAGCGGTCTGATTCCCAAATAGCTTTCGGCTGATAAAATTGAACTGCGCCTCCAGACCGACACGGCCTAAAGTGGGTACTAGGAAATGTCTTTGAAGTCTAGGCGGCAGACGTGGTTCTGACCATATTACCCACAGTGCCCTGATCGGTCTTTACAAATGTGTGTCCAGCACCATATACCTACTGCACCTTAAGGTGTGCAAAACGTTATTTACTTTGTTTACATTCTTCTTCTTTTACCCTGAACTCCCCTATTGGAGGGAGCCTAAATAAACTCATAGAAAACCTTAGAATAATATATCTAGAAACGCCTTAGAATGGGATCCACAGCGCAAAAGAAATAAGGCAGACCTTAAAAAAAAAAAAAAAAAAAACTCACGGAAAAAAGAAATAGAATCAGAAATGAACACTATGGGAAGGGCATGGACACAACTGCATGGGATAGTTAACGATAAGGGGAAGTATTATTCATTTGCCTCTAATTCTCTTCTCCTTGAGGTTTTGGGTCGTCCTCTTTTTCTTTCGCCCTGTTAGTTCCGGACTAAGGCGTTTCTAGTTATACTGTTCTATAGTTTTCTCAATGAATGAATCACCCAAAAAAAAAAACGAGAAGTAGATTGTGAGCTTTATTAAAACACGACTACAAGAGACAAATTGGACGTTGCGGTCAATGCCTTCGTCAGCACAGGACAAACAAACACAAACCGACACACACCTACATGAAACACACTACATGACAATATTAAACTAATTAAAGGTACTAATTACAGGTACTTATCTGAATCTGTATCCTTGCTAGGAAAGACTGACACACGTAGGGCTGTCAGTGGATTAATAGACCGGATGTATGGTGCATGGGTCAAAGGTCAAGCGGGAGGGGAGTGGGGGTGGAGAAGCGCCCATGTGGGCGAAAAAGTGAAAATTAGGACCGGCAAAGATGTCGCGGACGCAGTTCACAATTGGCAATTCTCGTTAAGATTCCGTTAATTCTGCGGAAGATTACATTGTGTTGGTCTTCACAGAGGGGCATGAGTAGCGGTCGTTCAGAAAACGATAGCAAAACACCGAACGCAAACCTGCCAAGAACGTTGACTGCGACGTCCTGTAAAGGACCTGCAAGTACCTAGATAATGGACTGTAAACTAGGGGGTTGGAGGGGGTGGGGTTAGGAAGTTAAATGAAACTGTGTTGGACATTGAGGCCGTGAGGGGAGAGTGTGCCCAACTGGAAGATGAGACAGTGTTCCGATGTCTTCCGATCCCGTTCGTGGGATGCGCATGATTTGATGGCCGTGACCTGTATGTCGGCCACGCCACGGTGGTCAGGATTGTTGCAATGCATGGAAACTGGTTTGTGGGCGCCACTGGTGATATCAGAAAGATGTTGTCTAAATCTGTCACCAAGACGTAAGCCTTTCTCACAGACATATCTCATGTCGCAACGTGTGCAGGTAATCGCCTCCCTTGCCAGCCTCCATTCGTGGTTGCCAGCCTCCCTTCGTATATCAAAGACACCAACTATGCTATCTCCATCTTCGATACCATCAGTTTCACAAACCCTTCTCAGTACCACATCTTCACTTTAGATGTGACTTCACTCTACACATCTATTCCTCACTCTGACGGTCTTAAAGCCTTGGAATGTTTCTTAGAGAAAAGGCATAACCCCTCAATAGCCACTGGAACATTGCTACGTCTTGCAGAGTTAGTCTTCAACCTCAACTCGTTTGAGTTCAATGGGGACCACTTCGACCAGATTAGCGGGGTGGTCATGGGCACTAAGATGGGTCCTAGTTATGCCTGCCTCTTCATGGGCTATCTGGAGCATCAGGTATAGAGTCAATACACCGGTAGGCTCCCAGAGATTTACAGGAGGTACATTGATGACTGCTTTGGTGTCTCGGACATGCCCCTGCCTGACCTCCAGAACTTCATTGCCTTTTTCTCCGACTGCCATCCCAGCATCAAACTTACCTCCACCATTTCTTCGTCGGCCGTTAACTTCTTAGACCTGACAGTCTCTTTAGGTTCCGCGGGTCTATGCACGACGGTTTATTATAAACCAACTGACTCGCACTCATTCCTTCTCTATACCTCCTCCCACCCTCCCTCGTGCAAACGTTCTATTCCTTTCTCCCACCTGTTGCTTGATTTCTTTCGCCTTCGAGGCTATCCTGAGAATGTTCTATCTACAGCTCTTCACCGCTGCCAGTCTATCAGTCGCACTGATGCTCTCTCCTCCAGGCCGAAACCACGAAATAATAGACCTTTCCTCTCACTTACTTACCATCCCCACAATATTGCTGCCAAGAATATCCTTTTGAGACATCTATCCATTCTCCGGGCGGATCCGACCACTCGTGATGTCTTCTCTTAGGCCCCTCTGGTGGCGTATAAGCGGGATCGTAACCTCAGGGGTGTGCTGGTCCATAGCAGTCTACCCCAAACTCACAAGTCTCTTCCTGGCACGGTAGCTTGTCTTCGATCGCGTTGCAAGACTGCCCACACGTACTTCAAACCCAGAGTCTGACATTCCCTAAGACGACCTTCCACATCCGTGAGGGTTTCTCATGCATCAGTCGCAACGTGATCTATTCGATTGCCTGCACCCGTTGCGACATGAGATATGTCGGTGAGGCAGGCTTACGTCTTGGTGACAGATTTAGACAACATCTTTCTGATATCACCAGTGGCGCCCACAAACCAGTTTCCATACATTTCAACAGTCCTGACCACCGTGGTGTGGCCGACATACAGGTCACGGCCATCAAATCATGCGCTTCCCACGAACGGGATCGGAAGACATTGGAACACCGTCTCATCTTCCAGTTGGGCACACTCTCCCCTCGCGGCCTCAATGTCCAACACAGTTTCATTTAACTTCCTAACCCCACCCCTTCCAACCCCCTAGTTTACAGTCCACCATCTAGGTACGTGCAGGTCCTTTACGGGACGTCGCAGTCAACTTTCTTGGCAGGTTTGCGTTCGGTGTTTTGCTATCGTTTTCTGAACGACCGCGAATCATGCCCCTCTGTGAGGACCAACACAATGTAATCTTTCGCAGCTGTGTTCCGAGCGCTTAACGAGAATTGCCAATTCTGAACTGCGTCCGCGACATCTTTGCCGGTCCTAATTTTTACTTTTCCGCCCACATGGGCGCTTCTCCACCCCTACTCCCCTCCCGCTTGACCTTTGACCCATGTACCATACATCAGGTCTATTAATCCACTGACAGCCCTACGTGTTTCAGTCTTTCCTAGCAAGGATGCAGATTCAGATAAGTACCTGTAATTAGTACCTTTAATTAGTTTAATATTGTCATGTAGTGTGTTTCATGTAGGTTTGTGTCGGCTTGTGTTTGTTTGTCCTGTGCTTACGAAGGCTTTGGTCGCAACGTCCAATTTGTTTCTTTTAGTCGGTTTTAGTAAAGCTCACAATCTACTTCTCGTTTTGGGGTGATTTATTCATTGCCTTTTTAAGCTTTAGTGCAGTTCGCCTCATTCTTGTTTACTGTAGTTTTCTCAGTGTATTGCCTATGCAGCGCCAGTGTCTTTACTTCACCTCTTAGTGCATTGTATTTGTCTAGTTCTCTCCATGAGCTGCACATTGGCGATTGTGTCATACAATACTATTCCCTCTGTCCTGTGCAGTGAGTGTTTATAGTTTATTTGTAACAATTTTCATTGTTCTTCCATGTTTCTGATCCATACAGGGGTACTGACGTAATGTTAGAATTCAATAATCTAAATGTTGTACTAATTTTTTGTTTTATTTCCACAAATGTTCTAATTTTATAAAAGTTCCTCAAGCCTTATGTAATCATATTCTAATATCTTTATCTGTTCCATCACAAAATCCACCCACCCACCCTCTAAACCCCACCCTACCCAATCCCCACCCCATTCTTTGTCTACATTGCTACCTCAGTAGGTATATAATTAGGTCTCTTGAAGTGTGGTTTCCCCAAGAGAGGTGATGTTATAATGTGCTTGTATTATTCTCATCATCTGTGTCTTTTCTCTATGAATTTTAAAACCTAGTTGTTGTGACCTCCCATTAAGTGCTTTATCCTGCATCTGATTTCGTGTGTGACACAGGAGAGAAATGCTGTCCGCATCATCCGGATCATCGAGCTGCTTTGTCAGTGGATTCCATTAAATTCCATTCCCTGCAGTGTTTGTTGTTCTCTTCATAATCCAGTCAATAATCAGTAAGAATAGTTCGGGTGACAAGAGACATCCCAGCCTCACTCCTCTTCATATCTCGAATGCCTCCGTTGGTTGCCCCTCATGAAGGAACCTGCCCTTCATGGCCTTCCCTATATGTTGTCTTTATAAAGTTAATGATTTACTGTTTTATTCCATAATGGCTCATCAACTACCAGAGATATTCCCTATCAATGTTGTCAAATGCGTTTTCGTAGTCGACAAACGCAATATAAAGTGGTGAGTTCAGTTCGGTGCTTTATTCTATTACAATGTGCAGTGTAACTATCTGATCAATGAAGGATCTGTTTGGTCGGAAGCCGACCTGTTCACCCCTTAGTTGTTTGTCAATGCCATTTCGTAATCTCTCCAGAACAATTCTGCTTCAATTCTTCCCGGGAACTAACAGTAACATTATCCCTCTATAATTTGCACAATTCTGTGGTCACTATATACTGAAAGTATTGTATTTGTCTTATTGTTATCTTGTTTATTAATTCTCTCTTCATTCCTAATTTATTTATTATATATATCATTTAGTCTGTAATTGCATTTGCTTTTCACATTCCGTGACTATGTGTCATTTAATTACGTAGGGCGTACATAGGACTTGACTTACAGTTTTTGTATGTTGTCTTTCGTTATAGTTTTCCGAATCTTTTGAAGTAAAACTTTCGCTATTTCCATTTTATTTTGTACGATAAGTAAATTAAAAGAACCTTTTGCACTCCTTGGCAACATTGGGCATATGATGCTAGACTCATATGTTTATAGACTAATCGGCACTCGATGGGTGATGTGGTCAGTGGCCTTTATTTCCCAACAAATTTCCTGCTACCCAATTTAGGCTGGGTGGACATGGAAGCCATGTTATTTTAAACATTCTAATTCGTCCCGACGTGGATCAAACCCATGAGCACGGACCAGGCAGGCGAGCGTCTAGCCACTGGGTTCTCGCGGCCTCCCTAGTGTTTCAAATGTGTATACACAGACAAACTCCATATCCCACTTTTCTAAATAAATAACCTATTAAAAGAACGCCAGACTCATGAACGGAAAAGAGAAACGCTGTACATATAAACTTGCTGTTTATCAAACTAGTAAGACATTTACACGTTGAAGACACAAACAATGGATAGCACCATTTATATGCCTAGCATGTTTCGCTGCATCTCGTCAGGTACATGCCTAATAATAACACAACATAAACTAAAGCAATTAGATAAATTCTGTAATCTGAAATATGCAACACACATGCTCGCAGCAATATATGTTACATGTATCAACTATTTATAGATATTAGTTCAGCACTTCTCATCTCCCCTTCACCTGGCTGGCATAAGTAATCGTTCTTCATTACAAGCATGAGCTGGCATATAATGTTATTCCAGCTGCATATTAGCATGCTATGTAACGCATTACGTTTTCATAAAACATGTTTATTTATGAGTTACCATTTCATTTTTTTTTTAACCAGCCTAGTAAATAAAGTAAAGTAAACTAAAGTAAAGTAAAGTTCACCTAAGAAGAGTTAAATTTAGTTACGTTACGTTACGTCAAGTTTCAAAAAGACCCCTTTTCATGCCATGGTGTGTTTTATGTGTATGATACACGAAAAGGACCATTTTCCACGCCTTGCGAGAGTATTCGGTATCCGTATTTACTTCCCAGAACGTTGCTAGGTGCAAGGTTTAGGCTCGCTCGAGCTAGGAGCCTAGTCGATGAACAATCCCTACCATGGGGCGGCTGCGAGCGCATGACCATCGAGCCGATAGACAAACGTGCTAGCCACTGTGCCACTTTGGCGTCCACTTATAAGGTTAGTGCGTACAGAATAATATAGTAGGGCCATAGCATGGACGTGGGCGTGCAGAGTTCCTTGTTAGCTATGCATTATGTATACCGTGCTCTGTGTACCTTCATCAGTGGACGACTGGCCAGGGTGTCTCTTGCCAGATGATAATTGTGGGACCCGTGGGGCACTGATGAAGTGGGAGGGGGTGACCCTTGAAATAAAGACAATATGTTTAAGGTGTTAATGTCCTTTTTGTCTACACTTTGTCTTCAGGCAACCAATAGTTTTAGACCCAGTCCACTACTGACCTTCATTCCTCAGTGCCATATAGCTGGTGTCCGAGAATTACGTCACAGAAAGTACGTGGAGAATCCTAGAAGCCGAAAGCTCAGAGAAATTAGGAGACAAGTTGTCAACAGAGAAAACGTCACGCGGACGTCAATTAACAACAAACAGACCTTGTGGAGTTCTCGACAGAGAAGGCCGTGAAATTTGTTTCTGGAGCAAATTGGTGTGGCTAAGGACTTGTTGGCATTTATCAGTGGTTATAAAGATAACAACAGATAGAAGGATGTTATGGAAGATTAATAGCGCCACATATTCAGAAACGGCGGGCAGGAACCTAGACGGAATCTATGCAGCAGCGAAGCCAGACGGTATGAATGAAAGAAGGATATGTACAGAGGCATAACAACAATGGCGAACACTTTTTAACAGGTTTGATTGTATTTGAAAATATGTATTCGGGGGCCTTACCACCAATCGAGTGCCAGTCGGTCTACATGAAATATGGAATTTCTATGGCACTTGCAGTCTTGTGGCGTGTAACGTTTGTAGTCTCAGGCATGTTTCATCAAAACAGAGCATATAGTCGATACTCCCTTACTGTGTCACACGATTCTGTGCCGAATCACTTTAGCCACGTTCACTAACCAGACGACAATATATTTATACACGACACCATATTTATGTATGCATTTTGTTTTTACAATTTATAACTTCAAACTTCAAACTTCGGAAAAACTCTTAAATACGCTGCTGTCTGAAAACCACCTAATGTACCATTAACTTCTCAGCCATGTGCCCGGAGTTAGGGTGAATCGCATTATCTAAGGCACACATTTACAGAAATCGCTAGACTTGTCTAAAGTTGTCTTCAGATGATATTTGACATTGTTTGATGTTTAAGAATGCTTCAAACACATTAAACGCAACTTGTAAGAAGTAACTTTGATTTATCTTAATGAAGTTTCTTAACACGTTTCCAAGATTTCATACATGCCCTCAAGTGGCTAGCACCACTATATAAAGTACAACATGTCAACAGGCGGGACACAGACCCAGGGTTACAAGAAGCTACAGCCGAAGTGTGGATTGATAACGTCAGAAGCAGATGCGGAATGGTCCGGGTGTCATCTTGCCCCATGGTTCCCTTAAACTGTAAACTGTATGTCAAACATGTTAATGACCAGTTAGTGCTGACAACCAATGTCGTTTACACCCAGTCCGTCAATGGTCAGAAGTGTTAGAGACGGATCTCCACAACCATAGTCACAGTATTAAAAATAAGTTAGTTGCATATCCTTTACAGGACGTCGCAGTCAACACCAGCATTTTTTCTGTTGTGATCTCTTGGAAAGTTTACATTCAGTAGTTCGCCATTTCTTTCTGAACGGCCAGCACCCATACCATTTCGTAAAAAACCCAACGCGAGGTGGTCTGCTGCCAAATAGGTCGAAACTGTGTTTCGAATGCGGGTATACGGAATTACGAACTGCATCCGTAAATACTTCGCCACAGAGCCGGCTGTGTGACGGTATAGAACACTCAAACCTGGCAATGTTTAGCTACTGTCATCTTCTACACGATACTTTCCTGCCGGCATGGTAGACATAGGTTCCAAACCCTATCGACGCTTTTTTTTTTTTAAACATTGACTTTGGCTCCCTGGTCAAGCATGCCAATATTGAGACAAGGAGGTGTCCTGGGAAGTAAAGGCGGTCGGTGTGATACAGACCTCATCGTGCCACGATTTGTCTATACAAATATGTGGATAGCACCATTTACTCGATACACCTCAAGGTCTATACAGGACCCTCTGCTTGTTTTTACCCGTCATATAAAGGGTTTCGATTACTGCCTCTTTCATTTGTACCTGTTTTCTCATGAAGCTGCATAAAAAAGCATACCTGTACATAGACTGATTAATTACTTTATTTCTCTTTAAACTGGTTTTTTTAGAACCTGTGTATGTCAGGCGTGTGATCTACAAACCATCAATCGTGAAAGAGAGTGGGTTGAAGATCCGGAAGACATGACTGACTGGCACAATGTAATAATAACACTGGGTCATGAGTGCAGAGAATGGGCAGCGGGCCGCACTGAGTTTGAAGTGCAACAGCTGATCCAGAGCAACACACATCAAGGTGACATAGTCATCTACACCGATGAGTCAGCGGTGAGAAACAGACGTAGTGGCTGGGGCTTTATTGCAAAGGCTAATGGACGAGTCTTGAAAAAGGAGAGTCTGGCATATGAGACTACGACCTCCAGCATGAGAATGGAGGTGGAGGCAGTAACAGCGGCATTCCGGTGGCTAGAGGAGACTTCTGCAACACACGTTGTATTCATTAAGGATTCAAAGAGTATGCTTAGTAAGGTGGAGAAAAGAATGTTTCGTATGGAATGGCTCTCGTCGCTTCAGAGGTCACAGATTGTGAGAATTGTATGGATATTTTGCCCTGGCCATCCGGGGGTACGGGGGAATGAATAGGCTGATAGGCTAGCAGGGAATATACCTCTTGGTGGTAGTTTGCCTATGGACAAGGGGGAGGTGGTCGTGCGCTTGTGGGACTAGGTGGAGAAGGCGGAGAAACAGATTGAAAACCCATGTGTGGAAAGAATGAGATTGCGGGGGATCCGCAGGGTTCTGGAAGAATCTCAAAACTGAGAGGGAAGACCAGGAGAACGTTTAATCAGATAGCGGTGTGAACGATTAGTAGTATGACTCTTCGCTGGCTGTTGAGCGAGGGGACGGGACACGTATGGGAATGTCCTGAGTGCAGTGATGTCGGTTCTTAACTCAACCCAACTCAACTCTTTAAACTCATGCTTGAACATACTTTCAAATTGCTGGTTGTTTATATTTAATATACCTGTATCAAAGCACTCGTAGTAATGGTTGAGGTGGAAGCCTATTTTCACGACTGAGTTTCCAGCTATATCAAAGCGTCTTGCATGGCGATATTATTGGCTTGTTTTCTCGTATGCTTCTCCTCGAGTAATCTATTCCCGTGTGGTTAAATAGCTTGTTGCCTTTGAACATCTTCTTCCCGCTGTTCCTGGTATGCCTTACAGCGGTGGGTTAGACTGGGTTTTCTAGCCAGAACCTGTGTATGGACTCGGTATGGTTGATAGTTGGATGGTCCTTTAGTTGGCTGATTCGTTGGCTGGATTTGTTTGATGGTTGGTTGTGAATCCCCTAGAAGACATTTTTAAGTCCGATGCTGTGGAGTTAAGGCTGTTAAGGTCTGAATAGGGCTGGCCCTTGTCCACGTGAGGTTGGTGAAGAGACTTTTCTTTCGACCTAATACCAAAGCAGCTGTGTTAGGAACTATGGGTAAGAGCTCTCATTCCCCTCACCAAATCCACAAACCAGCTAATTGAGCAAGACCTATAACGGAAGTTGACATCCACGGAGAGGCATAACAGGAGATAACGAGAACATGATTCAGCATAGCCTGTACTGACTGACGTGTATTGGGCCTAGGCTGGTAATGTTCCCTCCACAGGTTTTATGTATTTCACTGACAAAGACTCAAACCCAATGTCCAGAGGAACGTGGTTGGATATAAAGAACGTTTCCCTTCAGTAATAATTTGGAGAAGATTGAACAAATGTCACCATACATGCGAGGTATCAAACATTGACCACGTACAATCACCAGCTGCTTTTTTAAACGTCGAATCCTTCGCCAGCATCTGGGCAGTACCAGGTACCCATATCGTTTAGCTGAAGAAATTTCGTGACGTGATTTCGAACAGATCACAATATCCACAGCAGTAATTGAAGTCCGGCTGTATTAAGTCTTCACGTTGCGATTTTCGCGACTTATGTTAGGACGGTAGACTGACCCAAAGTCGTGCTGATTGCAAAAAATATCCATGCTGCGAGCACATAACTTGCAACTCAGTATCATTGTATTAGTATGTGAGTATACTAATCACTATGTTACAATGCCTCTCATACGATAAGTTTTCAAAACATTAACAGTAAACGTAAAGTACCCTTTTTTATTTGATTTTTAAACAATTAACCTTGGTTCCCAGGTCTATCCAACCTTAAACTGATACCAGGAAATGTCTTGGAAAGCGAAGGCGGCGGGCGTGATATTGACCACATCACTGTGGAGCATCTGTTGGTCTATAAAACTGGTTCAAGCACCGTATGCCCAATAGCCTTGAGGTGTGTCAAAAAGTTATTTGCTAATCTTCTCTCACGCCTAATGTGCACTGGGTGTATGATGTTAGCCCTATATTTTTGAAGACGAACTGGCAATCCGTGGGAGCCGTAGTCAATGGCACACCGCCCGGCCTTACTTACCAGAACATCTTCTGGTAGCCATATTAGACTGTTGCTATCTGGATCCCGTGCCAATTTTATTTTTACATTCCCGCCTTCAGGAGGCTTCTAACACGTGAGCGCCGGGTCGGCAGGCAAGCGCGCTTGCCACTGCGTTACTACGGGTCCATCAGGGCTTGTAGGGCGTCTGTATTTCATGATTCTTGGTGCAGCATTTTTATGTGACAGTTCAACTAGAATGTTTTGCATTTCTTTTTTTTTTTTCTTTTTTCTTTTTTTTTTTTGATGTTTGTGAAATGGTCCCTGACAACCACACTTGAGTTGACACATGAAAAATGGAAATTAAGAGCAGCTTCTTCTTCTTCTTCTTCTTCTTCTTCTTCTTCTTCTTCTTCTTCTTCTTCTTCTTCTTCTTCTTCTTCTTCTCCTTCTTCTCCTTTTCCCTTCGCCCTAGCAAATATGATAGAAAACTGGGATCAAAATATTAGCAACAATACTCTATGTGGTGCGGTGTTTATAGACTTTAGAAAAGCATTCCACATGAAAGATCAGTGGTTCCCTAGCTTTTCAAGCAGAGGGCCATGTCTACTATTTTCGGTAGTTAAGCGGGCCACAACGTTATAAAATTGTAAAAGTCGTGCAATATCAGTCTTACCTTTCTCAACTTTGGTTAACAAAATTCTAACACTTTAAAGGCAGTCAGTGTCAGTACTACACTGCGGTCATTTTTTGGTGTACAATGAAAATTTAATTTAACAATAAATTTTTAATCAGTTTCGAAAATCGCTATTAATGTAATTAATTTACAATTGTAACTGTTCTTCATAACCAGTTACTTAAGTTCAGATGCCAGTTTATCAAAGCCTGGGCACAAATATGTCGTGTCCAAAGCCGTAAGCACAGCTAGGTTACTGTCGGTGAATCTAGAACTTTGCTTGTTTTTTTACGACGGTCATTGCAGAAAATGACTGCTTGCATCTGTAAGTCGAACCAAAACGACAAATGTATCTCAGGGCGAATGAACGCAAGTGTTCAAAGTGTTTGACAGGCAATAGTTGCCAGAATAAACTCATATGATCAGCTGAAGATGAAGCAGGCAGCTCCAGAATTTACATCTCAGTGCAGAATTGCCTTTCAAATCAGTTACTTCGTGCTGAAGGTTTTGTTGTAACTGACAGAGCTTGGCATCTGGAAATACAAACAGATTTATGAAGAAGGCAACATTATCCTCCTCTATTGTGAACTCTTGAAATCTCAACTTTTACTTTGTACTGTAACAAGTCATATTTCCACCACAAGTTGGAAACGCATCTAAAGTCCCTTCAGTCAGCTGTCCGTTAAACAGTCGTAGTCTCATTTTAAATGAAGAAATATCATCGCATAAATTTGTGAATAGTTTGTTTTTTCCCTGGATCCTCGCATTTAAAGTGTTTAAATGAGACGTGATGTCCACCAAAAATGCCAGGTCATTAAGCCAGTCATCCTTCAGCAGACATACCCAGGGTTGTCCATGGGACATAATTCACGCTGCGTGGTAATTTATGCATGTCCCATCCCACCCCGTCCCATGGGACTTTTCCATGGTAATAACATGTCCTATGGCCAAGCCTGGCAGGCTTGTCCATGGGACATGTTTTTCTGTCCCATCCAATGGTAATTTATGCCTGTCCCATCCCGTCCCATCCCATCCCTACACTATTCAGAAAATCCCCCTTTTTTCCCATGGGATTCCCATGGCCAAGCCTGGACATTTCCGTTCTGTAGACAATGCATTTATTTCAGACAGAAACAGATAAACACTATTTATCAGTGCCCATAACGTCACAGAACTTTCCCTTTATAAAGCCATCTGACATCACAGTGTAACAGTAGCTCATCGTATTCTTCGTTCAGGTCTGAGAGAAACTATCTGAATTAACGCCTGTTCAGCGCCTTACTTCGAATTTTGTTCACACGTCTCAGAATAACATCCATGACATGTTTCAGATTTAAAGTCTTTCCACACAGAGCTTCTATGTGAATGATACAATGATATTTTCATATAGTGCTGCCAAGAAACTGTTCCAATAATGCTAGACATCCAGACTTTTTACCCGTCAAAGCCGGAGTACCGTCGGTGCATGCACTGATGGCACTACGTTATTTTTCTCTACACACAGCTTCAGAGTTTCAAACAGATCAGTCCCTTTGGTAGTTTTATGCATTGATTCATGTCCTAGAAGTTCTTCAATGACTTCAAAATTATCGTTTATTGCTCGAACAAAAACTGCGACCTGAGCTGTGTCAGAAATGTCAGTGGATTCATCCACTGCCAATTAAAAAATATTTACAAATTGTTGATATGTGCTGCTACTTGGTGATGAACATCGTTGTCTAATTCTTCATCACACCTGGCCATAGTATTATTAGACAAAGGAATCTGATCAAATTATGTTTCATACTTTTTATCGCCAAGCTTTCTAACAGCAATGTTAAGGAAAGGCTTTTTTTTTTTGATCTACCAGAAGAGCGACTTCTTGCGACTCAACAACAGCACTCTTGCTCTGTTCGTCAGCTTTGGTGAAAAATGACTGCTGACTGGTCAGAGAACTTTCTTTTATAGCTATGACATCTTTTCTTAACTCAGGATTGATCGGATATTGAGCATTTATGTCTGAATGTGTGGTTGTAAAGTGTCGTTCCAGATTGATTTATTTTTATTGGGGGGGGGGGGGGGGGGGGGGGGACAGAAACACAAAATCCGCAGATTACGCAAACTGGTTTACCACTACGGATAAGCATAAACATAAATTTCTCCGTCTAATCTTCGTTGAATTCACGACAAGCAACATCTTCATATTTTCGCTTTTTACCATTGTTTGATTTTAGATTTTCCATACTCATGTTTATAGGCTTTAACGATAAATATGTAATTGAAAAAAAAATCTAATTTCAACACAATACTACCGACTGCTAAACAGTTGTAACAGACGACAACATGGCGCCTAGCACACTCTGTTTGGTCGACAAGGCTGGGATATGGGAACTTCATAACGTTTCGTTGTGAACTGAACAGGCGCTTTCGATAATATCTAAGCATAACAACCACGAGCAGAGTAAATTATCGCACGCTGACAGGGCGCTCCTGGTGCATTTTTTTTAAAACTATTAAACTATATAATATTAAATAACGAGGCCTCGCGTGACACTTTCTTACAGCTGGCAGGCCATTGTTTGGGAACCTCTGTGATAGATCATATTATTCTAATTAAAAAACTAGAAACAATGAAAGTAAGCTTTAATATAGCGACATTAATAAAATTATTTTTATTAGACAGAAAAAAGTAGTATCACACAATAAATCTTTATCTCAAGCCATTACCATTAATATTGGAGTACCTCGGGGGTCTATTCTTGGCCCTCTGTTATTTGCCATTTACATAAATGATCTTCCCTTATATCTGTCGTCGTCCTGCGATCTATTTGCAGTCGACTGGACATTATATGCAAACGCTATTGATCGTAATGTGCTAGAATTATCCTTGCAACAGGAAATAAATACTGTAGTAATAACTGGAGTCATGCAAACCGCATGCAAATTAACATTTCTAAAACAAAATCTATGTTAACAGGAACCAGGCAAAGACTTCACACGCTAAATTCGCAGAGAACTCAACAGCTGCACATTGGTAGCATGCCTATAGAACTTTAACTCCCATGTTCATGCTCTCGTTAAACAAACAGCCAAAAAAGTATACCAACTTGCCAAAATAAAAAATTTCCTTGACGAAAACACAAGAAAGATATTCTATACTTCCCATATACAAACACATATTGATTATTGCTCCACAATCTGGGATGGATGCTCCAAATCAATAACAAAAAGCCTTTATTCATTCCAGAAAAAGGCAGTACGTGTAATTAATGGTGAAAAGCTTACCGACAATTCTAACCTACATAAACGTCTTCGGTTATTGCCACTCCACAAATCCCTACTTTTTAATAAGGCTAAACTAATTCATAAAATCCTATTTTAAAATGCTCCAAGCTACCTTTGGCCATTCTTTAAATATAACGCAAGACATAGCGAATGACTATATATACTTCATGTCCCTAAACCTAGGATAGACTTATTTAAAACAAGCTTAGCATACTCTGACACTCTTTGTGGAACAATCTTCCACAAGAAATCAAAGACACCACCAATCATTATACATACATTGGCAACCTGTTTGAACACTACCTCAGTACAGACTACATTTCCCCATAAACAACAACAACAAAAGACAATAATCATGGTAAATTATGTCAAACGACAACTAGCCAAACAACATTCCCATATGTATGGTGGCACGTTACATCTTCCTTAGGTATTTATAATGCCCATGTTAAACATTGCCTCAGTGAGTCATTTATTATTGATTATTTTTCATGCGTTGTAATGCTTATTGTTATTTTGTTGTCACAAATTTGCTTCATAAGTGATGTTGAATGAAAGAATGTATGAGAGGAAATAGAGAAGAAGGGCAGAATGTCAGACGGACTTGCGTGTCCAATTCTTAACCCTTTGAAAATAAAGATTTTTGTTCGTTCGTTCGCTCTCCTTCTCCTTCTTCTCCTAATTCTTCTTCTTCTTCTTCTTCTTCTTCTTCTTCTTCTTCTTCTTCTTCTTCTTCTTCTTCTTCTTCTTCTTCTTCTTCTTCTTCTTCTTCTTCTTCTTCTTCTTTGGCTTTGTCTTTTGCGAGCCAGCATCGTATTATAAGTGGATCAAATTTGAGATCTGAAATGTGCGTACATAATGCATCTGTAAAGGATCTATCTACTCGATCGTTATTTCAACAAGCGGGCATTTTAATTTGCTGGTGAATTGCCGAAAGCCCCTCAAACTATTTACCGATAAACCCAACAGACGTCAGAATATAGAAAGTATACATAAAGGATTTCGAAGTAACGACAAGCACTGAAATTCCAAGTCTGAGCCAAAAACAATAATTAATTACAAATACCTGTCAGTGTGCTATGTCCAGAGATATAGAAGCATTGGGTTAATTTTTGCCTCTATATTCCCAACATGTGTCCCATCCCACGAAAAGGTACAAACTGAGATAATGCGTTCCCTTCCATCTCATCAAATAAAGCATCAATCGCTGATATGAGAAACGTTTGCTGGATTGCATCGATAACATTTGTATAGCATCCCTAAATACATGCACAGGCAAACAATCCCACGGCATTGTGCCCAATGCAAGCTTGCCCTATTCCCGTGAACCCGGTGTATTTGCTGCCAATGTTTTGCAAATGTCGTACATTAATGTTGATTCTTCTAAAGCTATCTATTCCTTATCTCATTTTCCGTGGGCAACGAAAGAGTAATCTTTGTGTTTATTCCGGTTGATTTTGAATAGATTTTCAACAAAACAAGTCTTATTTAGCTGTTACTCGGCAGGTGCATGCTACAGCAATAAATAGGATTAGCCAACGTATGAACCATTATGGCTAAAATACAAACACAGACACACTTAGAACTAACCGCCTGTGTTACCGGGGTAGCCGTAAACTGACTAGCATGTGTTTATGTTTACTTAAGTGATTTACTTCTGTAGTTATCAAGTCACCTAATTAGATATAGTGAAATGTAGTTGCCAAGTCACCAAGTCACCTAACTAAATACAGTGAAATGTAGTTGCCAAGTCACCTAACTAATTATAGTGAAATCTAAGTAATTAACATAAAAATAAATTGACTCTGTTACACGCTTTGAGGAGCACTGGGTGTATAGTGCTAGTTCCATACTTTTATAAACCAATCGGCACTCAGTGGATGATGTGGTCAGTATCTTCTCTTCTTCTCTTCCTCCTCCTTCTCCTCCATTTGTTATGCCGCGTCAGGGTTTTAATACAGTGCAGGAACGAGTCCTAATAAGCATCACGGTGGTACATCCCGGTGTTTGTTGTCCCAACACGTTCCTTCATCTTTTGAGAACCTTTCGTTTCTTCATTGTATGTATGTGCAAAGTACTGCTGTTTGTTGGACACTGCCGATGTTCATGATAATATAAAATCATTGACTAGATGTCCTTTGATGAAGACCAACATTGGTATTACATCAATATGTGTGATAATATCATCTTTTTGTTAACATTTTTTCTTGTTACGTTAGAAATCCTGCTATTTCGTTATATCTCTGTTGGTACAATATGCACTTCAAGGCTTTATTATGGTTTATTTTTTAATTTCAGCACCTTGTTTTTGTATTTCATCATTACCAACTGCCTTCTTGCAACCTGCCGTCAATTATGATTAAGATTAAGAAGGCGTAAAGTTTGTATTTCGGCTGCAGAATAGGAGATCGAGATAAGAGCTGAGCGCCAAACATATGCTGCAATACATGTGCAGCACATCTTAAACTATCCTTCAAGTTGATCCTACTACTAACGCGATATTTTCAGAGAAACTACTAGTGGCCTACAGACGTGACAGTAACCTTAGAGATGTACTCATTCACAATAGGGTACAGGAATCTCCACCTCCACCATCACAATTAGGTAGTAAGGCTTTCCTAAGACCTCGTTGCAAGACTTGCCCATATGTGGTACCCTACCCCCCCCCCCCTCCTCCAAAGGTGCTATTCCCTAAAAGAAGTTTACACATCAAGGAAGAATTTTCCTGCACCAGTCGAACATAATTTATGCCATCATATGCAAACGGTGTGATATGAAGTATATTGGTGAGATAAGCCTCAAGCTAGCTGACAGATTCCACCAACATCTGCTGGACATCCACAATAACGCCCCTAAGCCTGTCTCCACCCGATTCAACAGCGCAAACCACCCCACCACAGTGCTTCCGATTTTCAGGTCACAGCCATCCAGTCTTGCTCGTTCGATTCCAATTCCAATTTTCAAAAAGAAAATTCCAAATTCGGCCTCATTCAACCTGCCTCTTCAGCTGTGGTTATTGTTTAGGTCCGTGATTTTTGTAGGGTCATTCACCCTAATTCTTGTCTTGTACGCTCTTACGAGTTAGTCCTATCTCGGACAGGTTATGTTGATTTGTGTCTGTGACGTCAACTGGGGGCTGGTCGGCGACTATCCTTTGTGCTCGTCCTTTTTTGGTATCTTTTGTTAGTGAAGGCTCCTGGCTCGTCTGCCTTGTCTGGTTATAGTCCTTATAAGGACATTTTATTTGGTGTTTTGCCTCTTTTATTGTGTATTTTCTGTAGGAGATTTTCTACATTTACATTTTCCTCCTTGCGCATTTTTTCACATAAGTTTTTGAGTTTCTGTTGCCTTTCGATTTCTTTCTCTGCGGTCAGCCATGGGATGATCTCTCCGTTTTCTGTATAGTACGTGTAGTCGGCAAAATCAGGTTCATAGTATCTATCTGGGTATACTACCGGTCTCCTGGGTTTCTTGAGCTTCTTCTATTCTCTTTCATCCCAGCGCCTTTTGAATTCCTGGACCCTGCGTCCCTCCAATTTTATCGATTCTAGACACTCCTCCAAAGTAGACCCCCATGGTTTCTCCGTGCCGACGTCAGGGTGCTCATCTCGGTTTTCTTCGGATGTCTGACGAGAAATTGGTTTCCCCTTGTCGGCCTCGGGTGTTGCGGTTGGGCTGCTGGCTGTAGCTTGCCGTTCAGGCTCGGTTTCTCGGTTTTCATCTTGTGGTTTCTTTGTGGTTTCTTGTATGGCTACTGTTGGTTTGTTTTGGAAATGTTCCATTTCAGCTTTTTGTAGTTCTCGCTCTGGTTTTATGGTTTATATGATTTCTTCGTTCTCCTTCTTTATCAGTGCCATCTGTTTCCCTCTTGTTTGATGTTTTGTTGGATCTCCCTTATTTCCGCCAGTAGTTTTTCGTTGTCGCTGGTCGGAGTCGGCGTCAGCAGTGTCTTGACTTGTTTCTTCAACTTGTCTATCTGTTTTTGCAGGTGATCTCTTTCAGCTTGTGTTATACCCGTGGCTGTCTCGCCCCTCCGCATTGCTTCCTTGAATAGTGTCTTTGTGGTAATTACGATCTTTAGGGTGTCTCTGTGTCGTTGCAGGTACGGACAGCCCAGTATCTTGCTCCATGCTTGCCCGGGCAGTTGGCGCACTTTCGTTTGTTGTTGGGTGCTCGGAAGTCCGTGGTGGTCGGCGCAGTACCGGCAGATTTCCGTTTTACTGCGACATGCTGCTCTGCTGTGGCCTGCCCTCTGACATCTAGAACATTGGGTGATCCTTGGGATGAATCTCTCTGACTGTTGCATTCTCGTTCGATGCTGAACATCACAAAAATATAGAACACCGGCTCATATTCTCTATGGGGATGCCTAACACCACACAGTGTCAACACCCATCATAGTTTCATCTAATCGTAGACATGTCCCCTCCCCTCCCCACTCTCATGCTTCCACATCGTCCCAGTTGTCACCCTCTGCCTGTCTCTAACTAGTTCTTTTCTCTACTAAAATTATCATCTACCCCAGTGTTTCCCAACGTGGGGCCCACGCCCCACAAGGGGGCAATTTGACTGTTAAGGGGGGCAATTCGAAAATGGAAGAAATCGGCTGAATATAACAAAACGGGGAGACTTGAGACTGAAGTTAACTAAATTGGAACCTGACATAAGATCTCTTTGCAGCAAGCATCAAGCGCAAGGATCTCACTAAATTTAAATAATAAATAATTACTAATAATTAAAATAATATAGAAAAATCTTTCATTAAAATTATTTTGTACTTGAATTTCAGTTCTCCATTATATGTTTTGAAAATTTACTTACTGTGTTTGCTCAATAATTACCTAGTGATTTCTTCCTAAAACCTTACATTCAAGTTTCTTTAGTGAACATTTCAAGTTTTGAATATTAAAAATAATGTATATGTTGAGGGGGGGGGGGGGGGGGGGGCGCGTGAGACGGGGGAGGGGGGCAATATGAATTTTAGAAAGGCTTAAGTGGGGCATGGTACAAAAAAGGTTGGGAAACACTGATCTACCCTGTCTCTGTTGGGCAGATTCCGAGTGACCGAACCAGTAATGTTACCTGTGGCATCTCGTATAGCTAATCTTGGCACTCCTGTCGTACGTAATATAGTGTGCACCCATAATACCATTCATCCCGGACCAAATAATCCCCCAACCAGTTAGCAGCCATACTGGATATGCGGTTCTATGTGTATGCGCATTACACAAGTACATATATGTCTGTATGTATGAATCAACAGGATATGCGGATGTTTATGTAAGTACATTTATACATGTACATATATGTATCTCATCATCATCTCATCATGTTCCTCTTGTACCTTGCGGTGTCGAGGTGAAGTATAAACTTCGTGAGAGTGCCCGATTATGGGCTTCATATATCGATATTCCCATGGACTCTGCTATTCCCTCCGTCCAACGTTTACGTGGTCGGCCTCTTCCTCTGTTTCCATCTGGTCTGTACATCATTACTTGCTGTGGTATGCTGTTGACTGGTAACCTACTTGCATGGCCAAGCCATTTGACTTGCTGTTTTCTGATAAAATCTAGTGCTGCTTTAAACCCCACTTTAGTCCTGATTTCTTCATTTCTGATCTTATCTGTTCTTGATACGTTGATTATTCTTCTCAGGAACCTCATTTCTGTTGTTGTGATTTTTCTTTTCTCTTTTTCTGTCATTGTCCAGGTTTGGCATTGGTAGCCACAGACGTTCATTGTGCCTATTTTTTGAATCGCTGATCCATCTCTTAGTCCATTAACATTGCCGGGTCGATATCCGTTTGGGTCAGTCCGTTTATTCTTCTTAGTTTTTCTACGAGCAGTATGAAGATCCCCTGCCGGCTTGCTAGGCCAGTCGCAGGTTTAGGACACAAATCTGACCACAGGGAGTCCATGCCCTATGGCGAGCCATATATGGCCTCGCGGTCATGGTTGCCCGGTCTGCACCACGCGGAGGTGAGGGTTGACTTGTGTAGTCTGCGGGTCATCGGCAGGATACTAATTTTCGCTCTTCACCCCTCCTGGGAGAGGCTAGCCGATCCTAACCCTGCTGGCTGCAGGGCCAGGCGCATTCCACACCTTGCAGACACACATATATGTATGTGCGTGTATATAACACGGGTGTGCGTGTGTATGTGGACATATTTATGTATATATGTATATGGTGTACATGTATATATGTGTGTATCTGAGCGTACGTGCATGCATGCGTGCGTGCTTGCGTTTATATATATATATATATATATATATATATATATATATATATATATATATATATATATATATATATACACACACACACTATATCTATCTATCTCTATCTGTCTGTCTCTCGCTTTCTCCCTTTTCATATATACTTTGCAAATATGTATGTACACTATTGTATGAATTTATGTTGAGTTGTGTAGATGTATGTATGTGCGCTCACACATGTCAGTCCACCCAGACTTTATGACTCGCCTCACAATAACATAAAGGAGTACACAATGTGAGTTTTGTTAGTATAACCATCATACTTGGGTGCACACTTCATTGCTCTTCAATATTCGTCCACTAGGGCCAACTCATTCACTGGCGCCCACTCATGCTTTGTAAGTACATCCACTGTGATTCCTTAGATTCCATTGTCAAATAAATATCACAGGATCCCGACCTACCTTCCCGCTTCCGCCCCCCCCCCCCACCTTTATTTCAATGTACCACTTCCACTAAGGTAGCGGGGTAGGGGTACCCCCTATCAAAGGAGAAGTAAGGTGCCTCCTTCCCTCCGCTAGCCTACGGGACACCCTTGGGCAAGGTGGAGTACCCGTTTAGCCCCCCCCCCCCCCAACAGGGTAACGTGAAGTCATGGGAGCAGGTGGTGGATTGGACTTGGGAGCAGCCGACAGATAGTTGTTGGTTATGGTTTCAACTCAGCGACGGTGGGCAGAGGATCTCTCAGTAGAGACAATGGCTACGGTCATCCGATCAGTATGGTCACTGCCAGGAAGGAAGAATGGTAGACTTCCCTCCTTATTGATTCCCGGGCAGAGGAGGCTCGTCAGCCTTGGTTGGTATCTTTTATAAGAGAGGGAACTCTAAATCTCAAACCTCCGCTGCCTTGCGGGTATACCCATATGGAAAAGGCTTCGGGAGTAAACCCTGAGGACAAATCCGGAGATGGAGTCCCTAAGGCAGTTCCATGTTGTAAACAACATAGTTCTGGCAACTCCTGCGACGGCACCGATGCCAAGTTGCATTGGCTACTGCCTTTCCCTTGGTCAACATCGGCGACGTGGAGAGGGGGAACTTGCTACTGGGCAACAGATGGTTCTTTCTCCGATTTCCATTGCCCAGGCGTGTGCCCTGAAGAGATCACTTCAGCACCGCGTAAAGCGGTGACACAACACAAGAAGCAGCATTTGCCGGGAATAAGTCTTAATGCTCGATTGGCGTAGAGCAAGGCGCCAGGGGCTACTTCCGACGGTGGGAGAGATCATAGTATCTCACTAGACAGCTACCGCCCGCCTAAGCTGGGCAGCCCCCAGTCAATAAGGTGTTGTCTCGCCACGGTTCATCTGCTCCTGAGGGTGTGTGGAGCTTAGGGGAAAATCCTGACACATGGACCGCAATCTATACACCTAGCAACAAGAAAAAAACAAACCAACTGGCCCTAAAGCTGGTAACATGGAACGTAAGAACCATGACCCCTGGCATCTCAGACGATCTAAACGAGATTGTGGATGCCCGCAAAACGGCAGTGATAAACAACGAACTACTAAGACTGGGGATAGACATTGTCGCCCTGCAAGAGGCCAGACTCCAAGAATCTGGAAGCATCAAGGAGAGGGACTTCACTTTCTACTGGCATGGCAAGCCGTGCAGAGAGACCAGGGAGCATTGAGTTAGCTTCGCTATCAGAAACAAGCTGCTTAATTCCATCATACCGCCAAGTGATGGCACTGAAAGAATACTGAAGCTCCAACTTCAGACAGAGGCAGGCCCAGTTAGTATTATAAACGTTTACGCCCCAACACTAACTGCAGCATCAGAATCTAAAGACAAGTTCTATGATGACCTTATCAAAGAAGTCAGTGAAACACCAGAGAAACAACATATATTTATCCTGGGGGATTTCAATGCCAGGGTTGGCTCCGACCATAAATCTTGGCCTTCATGTCTAGAACAGTTTGGCGTTGGGAAGATCAATGACAATGGACAACGTCTTTTGGAATTCTGCAGCCACCATAATCTGTGCGTGACCAACACCTTCTTTGACACGAAACCTCAACACAGGGTGTCATGGAGGAACCCCAGATCAAAGAACTGGCACCAACTCGACCTGGTGTTCACTAATCGCAGCAACCTCCGCAATGTACTGCTGACTCGAAGCTATCATAGTGCTGACTACGACACTGACTATTCACTCGTCTCCAGCAAGGTGAAGATAAAGCCCAAGAGAATCTACAGAAGCCGAACAGAAGGAAGACCACGCATTGACACCAGTGGCACCCAGAATAAAGAGAAGGTCAACAAATTCATGCAGGCTCTAGCGGATACTCTGCCTGGCGCCACAAATAGAAATTCCACCGAGAGATGGAGTCATTTTCGCGACACCATCTACAATACAGCACTATCAACATTTGGCAAGAAGCAAACTAAGTCAACCGACTGGTTTGAAGCACACTCTGAAGAGATGCTCCCAGTCCTGGAGATAAAGAGACATGCATTCTCAATGTATAAAACATCACCTTCAGAGAAAACATTGCAGGCATTGCGAACGGCCAGAAATAGAGTACAACAGATGGCAAGAAGATGTGCGAACAGGTACTGGCTACGGCTCTCTGCTCAAATTCAAACTTGTGCAGACACTGGAAATATAAGAGGAATCAAGCAAGCTGTCGGTCCATCAAAAAATAAGATGGCCCCTTTACGATCAACTGAGGGGGTAATCATAAAAGATCGAGCGAAACAAATGGATCGCTGGGTAGAACACTACTCAGAGCTATACTCAGTGGATAACACTGTCAGCGAAGAAGCTCTGGAAGCCATCGATCAACAGTCCGCCATGCATGCCCTGGATAACGAACCTTGCCTCACAGAAATCAGCGAAGCATTAGACTTTCTCAGATCCGGCAAGGCACCTGGAAAAGATAGTATTCCACCTGAAATTTTAAAATGTAGCAAAGAAACAATCATTCCAGAACTGTATGCAATATTTCAGATCTGCTGTAAAGAAAAATCAATACCACAAGATATGGAAAACGCAAACATCGTTACCCTTTATAAAAACAAAGGATGAAAGACCTGGGAGTAAGAATCGGCACAGCCAGACGCGAGAGGTACATCGGGAAAACAAAGCGCCTCGTCAACCAACACAGAACTGGCACTATTAGCCACCGGACGCTGATGCATATGCTGGGGGGAGGATCTGAGCACCTATGGACATGTCCGGAGTGCAACGAAGATACCCCAACTGATAACTAACTAACTAACTAACTAACTAAAAACAAAGGCGACAGAAGCGACTGCAACAACTATCGCGGCATTTCCCTACTCAGAATTACAGGAAAGATCTTTGCCAGAGTAATCCTTAAAAGATTACACATTCTTGCTGAAAGAATCTACCCCGAATCGCAGTGTGGATTTAGACCCAACAGGTCCACCATCGATATGATTTTCTCACTCCGGCAGCTCCAAGTGAAGTGCAGAGAACATGAAGCCATTATATATTGCCTTCATCGACCTCACAAAGGCATTTGACCTCGTGAGCAGAAGCGGCCTTTTTAAGTTCCTTGAAAAGGTTGGATGTCCACCCACCCTTCTTAGTCTCGTGAAATCATTCCACGAAAACATGCAGGGGACCATTTTATTTGACGGCTCAACATCCCAGTCATTCAGCATCAGCAGCGGAGTAAAGCAGGGCTGCGTGCTTGCTCCTACACTCTTTGGTATCTTCTTCGCTGTTCTCTTAAGGCAGGCATTTGGGACTGCCACTGAAGGAATATACCTTCACACAAGATCTGATGGCAAACTTTTTAACCCATCAAGACTCAAGGCAAAGACCAAAATAAGATCAAGATGCGTAAGAGAACTACTTTTTGCAGATGACGCAGCACTGACTACTCATACAGCAGAAGATCTCCAAAGGCTCATAGATCGTTTTGCAGCCGCCTGCAAAGACTTTGGGCTCACCATTAGCTTAAATAAAACACAGGTGATAGAACAAGATGCTGGTGCGCCTCCGTCAATCAAAATTTCTAATTACGAATTGAAAGTCGTCCACGAGTTTGTGTATTTGGGGTCGACAATATCAGATAACCTTTCATTAGAGACAGAAATCGACAGACGCATTGGAAAGGCAGCCACAACATTTTCCAGGCTAGCTAAAAGAGTTTGGGAGAATAATAGACTAACAGAGCGTACAAAAGCTCAAGTATATAAAGCTTGTGTTGTTAGCACACTACTGTATGGGTCTGAATCCTGGACCCTGTACTCAAGACAGGAAATGAAGTTGAATTCCTTCCACATGAGATGTCTGAGACGTATCCTGGGCATAACATGGAAAGACCACATAACAAACAAACAGGTGCTTGAAAGAGCAGATATTACCACAGTGCACACCCTCCTCAAGCAGAGACGCCTCAGTATCTGGGCCACGTATCTCGAATGGAGGATGAACGTATTCCCAAAGATCTCTTTTACGGAGAGCTAGCCACAGGAAAGAGGCCAACCGGAAGACCCCAAATGCGATATAGGGATGTGTGTAAACAAGATATGAAAACCACCGGAATAGATCCAGACACGTGGGAAAGAGTTGCAACAGACAGATGCTCCTGGAGAAGAGATGTACGAAACGGACTGGTGCTCTTTGAGCGCAATCTGATGCAACAAACTGAGGATAGGCGGCACAGGCTCAAAGCGCAGTCATTTAGTACGGGACTTGCCTCGTCTTACAGATGCGGAAACTGTGACAGGGATTGTCACTCTCGAATTGGACTATACAGTCACCTGCGGTGTTGCCAGGCACCTCCCAAGCGGCACAACTCTATAGTCCTTCAGGACTGAAAGAGGCTTACTACTACTACTTCCACTCAAGTACCTGGGATGCTCACTGAACCGTTACACCCATCACCCCGTCATCATCCTACATTCCACTCCTTCGGTTGAGTATAAATGAAGACAACGCTCACATTCGGGGCTATACACAGCTCGGAATTCTGAGGTAAGTAGGAAAATTTTTTTCCAATTGTCATTTTCTATTAATTGCTGTTAAATTTTCACCTTTTTATTCTTCTCATCCTGTCGTACTAGAGATTCGGTATGCTGGTGATACAGTATTGCTATACACAACACAGAATGGTATAGTAAACCTAACAGCCTCAACCCAATTGAATAGTGAAAATCACAACTTATATCTTAACATAGCAAAAACAATGATAATGCATACAGATATAACTACCATGGAGAAAGAAACATATGTTAATGAGGAAAAATTGGAGATGGTGGAAATGTTGAATATCTTGGGTCATTGATTACCAACAACGGTGACACAATGAAAGAAATTAAACTACGACTATCAATTGCTCTTCAAAGACTAAAACAGCTGAATAAATTATGGAGTGGGACAGACAGAACTACAAAAATTAGATATTTAATGAGCATGCATCTTTCCCATTGCAACATACGTCTGTGAGACCTAGACACTTACTAAATAAGCTGAACAGCGCATAATTGCCTTTGAATATAAATGTTATAGACGAGTTCTAAGAATATCTTGGGTAAAGAAAAGAACAAATGCATCCATACTCCAAGAGCTGAATATTGAAAAGGTTGACTATTAAAGACGATAAAACAAAGAAAATTGAAATATTTTGGTCACTTGAAACGTCACGAAAGTTTGGAGAGAACAATAATGGAGCGGTATATGCCTGGGAAGAGAGGAAGAGGAAGGCCAAAGAGAAGATGGGTGCAAGATGTGGCGGGTGATCTTCAGATGGGTGTATTGGACGTGGGACATATTGCTTATGATCGAGAGGTTTTCTGGAAGGTTGTTATGGGAGCAAGGTTCTGCAAAGGACATGCTACTGAATTAATGAATGAATCCTGTCCTCACTTCCTAATGTAGTCAGCGGAGATCTTCTCCTAGATTATATGTTGGTTTTGTGTTTGTGTTTGTTTGCTGATGAAGGCTAGTCGCCGCAACGTCCTGTACGTGTCCTAATTCTTTTATGTAAAGCTGCACTACTTTGTGTCATTTTATTTCTTAAACTGTGGTTGACTGGCAAAAGGCAAGCTATACCTTTTGCAGCCCCAGTGGTTTGGAGAGAACCCACTGATATCTCAACAACTATTACTTTTGCTTGGTCTCTCCAGTTTGGAAAGGCATATAAAGAAACACAAAATGGACTCTGGAATTTCCAAACATCCCCTCTGCAATCTGCAATAATTCCAACTTGAACTTGTTTTGGTTTGACATATTTTTCTTTTTAAGTTAGTTAGTTAGTTAGTCTTTCCTCTTGAGCCCAAGGCGGCGCATAGGGCAGAAGTCCTCTCTCTCCATGCTTGGCGGTTCGCTGCTATCTGTTGTAGATCTTGGATATTCACTTGGCCATTGAATGAGCCTTCTCTAATGATGGTTCTACGCAGGGTCTCTCTTGGTCTTCCCCGTTTTCTTTTCCCTACTGGTGACCATATTAGGGCTTGGTAGGGGAGTCTTGACTTGTCCATTCTGAGTACATGGCCGATGTAGTTCCAACGGCGTCTTCTTATGAAATTGGATACTGTATCTTGCTTAGTCTCTTGTCTTATTTGCGAATTGGTTCTGAAGTCTGTCCAGTGGATGTTTAGAAGTCTTCTAAGACATTTGTTCTCAAAATTGTCTAATTTTTTATCTAAAGCTACCGTTGATTTCCAACTTTCACATCCATACGTTAACACTGGAATCACACAAGAGTTGAAGATTTTAAGTTTTGTGTGTTTGCTGAGTGTCTTTGACTTCCAGATGTTTGACAGTTTATTGAAGGCACTAGATGCCAGTGCGATTCTAGATGATATTTCTGGTGTTGAGTCCCCTGTAGATGTCATTTTGCTTCCTAGGTATGTAAAGCTGTTGACTTTTTCAAGAACGTAGCTGTTCAATTTGGTGTCATCTGAACTGTTGGTAAGATCAATAGTCTTTGTTTTTGTGGTGTTAATTTGGAGACCAATTTGCCCTGAAACATTTTGGAGGTGGTTTATTTTCTCTTGGGCATCCGGGTGTGTTGAACTCAAAAGCACTATGTCGTCGGCAAAGTCCAGGTCTTCTAGAATTTTGTCAACCCAATGGATACCCATATTTGTGTTGTTTGTGCATTTGCGCACTACCCAATCTTTTTAAGTACAGTTAATAAATATTTTAGTTTTAGTTTGGTCGACGGATCAACATCATGGCACACGGGTGTAACCCATAAGTGCTCCGTTCTACTCCTAATTCAAGCCTAAGTCCGGAGAATCTCAGCTCGGTGCACGAACTCTGTAGCATCGGCGAGGATCCTGAAACACTTTGGGTAGATTTTTAACTCGAAATTTTGCCCGGGCAGCGCCGTTAGGCTACTCTTTTTTCGATTTCTAACTGCCAAGGAATGTTTACGTGCGCAAAAATACACACGGGCGTCCGATCTCACTACCCAGAGACCTGGGGAAATTTAGTTACTAGAAGTCCACGTGAAACAATCCCGTCCCTCACCGAAGCTTGAAACCGGGACCTCCGGCACTCGAGGCGGATACCATACCTCGAGACCACTCAGCCGCCCCCTCCTGCCCCCCCCCCCCGCCCCCGTTAATAAATAAAAAATACTAAGGAAGGACAAGCTATCTATTATATTTCTTATAATATGTGAACGACCTTTTTATCAGTGCTTTCTCATTCGGACACAATTTTTAGTGCAATCGCGTACCACGACAATTGTAAGTGCGCAGTAGTTATTACACTCGAATCCTAGCGTAGTACTTAGTTCTTCACTTCTTATCACGGTAGATGTAATATTCGATTGTCAACACAATAGTTGGAACGCTCATTTGTTATCACAGTGGTTAGTGCGCACATTTGTTATCAGAGAAGTTAATGCGCATACTTGTTATCACAGTAGATAGTGCGCACGATTATCACAGCATTTAGTACCCACTACTGTTATCACAGCAGTTAATGCGCATACTTATTATCACAGTAGTTATGGAATAGAGAGAAAAAGCAGCGGCTGCAGCAGGATATAACAATATGAAATGGAAACAAATAGGTATTTTAAATTCCTGCGAGAAAAAACGAACTAAACATTAACAAACGTTGCAGATACCTTACAAGGAGATCCACGTGTCGCGAAATACAGGTGAAAAATCCGAAATCAGAAGCACTCAATAAATATAAAAAAATGAATAATAAAATAAGATAAAATACACACGAACGTATACAATACGACACACAGACGTTTCGATTCTAAGAATCTTTGTCAATGACAACACAGATAGCTGACGACAAAAACACAAACACACGACCTATCACTTATAGTGCACAACCTGATAATTCCACGTGGGGCAGAAAATGTGACTATGGCCAGCTGCGAAAACGCGTGGCGCAGAATTTAAAATGGGTTGCCAAAAAGGATTAGAGTAGCCAAAAATATGTGAACAGTCTGCTATGGAAACATAGAAATGTGGGGACAATTAAGTCTAGATATCGCGGGGGGGGGGGGGGGGGGGACAGCACGGTAATAAGTAGTGTAAACAATTGGGGAAGATGCCACAGTTATACTGTAGCGTCCATGACAGTATTAATTCCTGTCGGGTGGATGCATCCCAGATTGTTGATTAGCTGGCATTCAATTCTAAGTCTGACACAGCTATTTGAGAAGCAGGGTTTTAATGCGGTGACACATGCATCGTCGGCTCCATTGTGGTTGGAGGAATTGAAATGGTTGGGGACAGGTTTGTCAGCGCCCTGATTGATGTCTCTTAGGTGTTCTCTAAAACGATCCGCAAGACGTCTGCCCGTTTGGCCAATGTATTTCATGTCACATCGTTTGCAGATGATAACATAAATCAGATTGCGGGATGTGCAGGTGAAAGAATCTTTCAAGGTGAAGGTGCCTCGGGGAAATGCAATTTCTGGTGTCTGAACAACGTATGGGCATGTCAGACAGTTCCTACGATGGCATTCGAAGGTGCCCACGGATGCCATCGTAGGAACTGTCTGACATGCCCATACGTTGTTCAGACACCAGAAATTGCATTTCCCCGAGGCACCTTCACCTTGAAAGATTCTTTCACCTGCACATCCCGCAATCTGATTTATGTTATCATCTGCAAACGATGTGACATGAAATACATTGGCCAAACGGGCAGACGTCTTGCGGATCGTTTTAGAGAACACCTAAGAGACATCAATCAGGGCGCTGACAAACCTGTCCCCAACCATTTCAATTCCTCCAACCACAATGGAGCCGACGATGCATGTGTCACCGCATTAAAACCCTGCTTCTCAAATAGCTGTGTCAGACTTAGAATTGAATGCCAGCTAATCAACAATCTGGGATGCATCCACCCGACAGGAATTAATACTGTCATGGACGCTACAGTATAACTGTGGCATCTTCCCCAATTGTTTACACTACTTATTACCGTGCTGTCCCCCCCCCCCCCGCGATATCTAGACTTAATTGTCCCCACATTTCTATGTTTCCATAGCAGACTGTTCACATATTTTTGGCTACTCTAATCCTTTTTGGCAACCCATTTTAAATTCTGCGCCACGCGTTTTCGCAGCTGGCCATAGTCACATTTTCTGCCCCACGTGGAATTATCAGGTTGTGCACTATAAGTGATAGGTCGTGTGTTTGTGTTTTTGTCGTCAGCTATCTGTGTTGTCATTGACAAAGATTCTTAGAATCGAAACGTCTGTGTGTCGTATTGTATACGTTCGTGTGTATTTTATCTTATTTTATTATTCATTTTTTTATATTTATTGAGTGCTTCTGATTTCGGATTTTTCACCTGTATTTCGCGACACGTGGATCTCCTTGTAAGGTATCTGCAACGTTTGTTAATGTTTAGTTCGTTTTTTCTCGCAGGAATTTAAAATACCTATTTGTTTCCATTTCACAGTAGTTAGTGTGCTCGCTTGGCAGCACATTAATCCGTGCGCTCGCTTGCCAGCACAATTGTTAGTAAGCTTCCTTGCCAGTACAAAGATCAGAACTTTCTCTCGTCAAAACATTAGATAGCGCGCTCGCCTCCAATCACAATCGTTACTGCGCTCGATTGTCGAAGCAATTGTTAGCGCACTCGCTTGTTGCTACAGTAATTAGTGCACTCCCTTGTCAGCACAGTCATTTGTGCGCTCGCTTGTCAGAACAGTCATTACTGCACTCGCGTGCCAATTAGTACGCTGTCCTGCAGGGACAATTGTTAGTGCGCTCGTTTGTAGGAACTATTGTTGCTACGCTCGTTTGCAGGGACAATTGTTGTTACGCTCGTTTGCAGGGACAATTGTTAATGCGCTCGTTTGCAAAAACTATTATTGGTACGCTCGTTAGCAGGGATAATTGTTAGTGCGCTCGCTTGCAGAAACAATTATTGGTGCAATGGCTTGCAAGAACAATTATTAGTGCGCTCGCTTGCAGGGACAGTTTTTGGTACGCTCGTTTGCAGGGACTATTGTTGGTACGCTCAATTGTAGGGACAATTATTGGTGCGGTCGCTTGTGAGGACAATTATTGATGCGCTCGCTTGCAGGGACAATTATTGGTGCGCTCGCTTGCGAGGACGATTATTGAAGCGCTTGCTTGCAGTGACAATTGTAAGTACGCTCGCTTGCAGGGAAAATTTGTTGTGCTTTCGCTTGCGAGGACAATTAATAGTGCGCTCGCTTGCAAAAGCAGTAGCTATCTAGGAAGGCAAGGCTTGAAATAACAAGCATGCTTTCTATCTTATTATGCCATGATCTAATGTATGTGAAGAACGTATACTAAGTACAGCTACGGAAGTATTTTCCATGAAATTATCATTGCCATAGAAAAAGCGTTGAAGAAGTTCAAACATTACCGTATTAATGTTTTTATTGTGCAAATAGTATACAGTTAAAATTTTTCTGCTGATACATATTTCTATAGGTGTGCACAGTTTTTGACTTTCACATGTTCTGAATCATAGCATAATAAGATGAGGTGACAAGCGTTCTTCCTTGCCACCAGTAGTGTCAGTTACAGATGATTTATTATTTATAAATTATATAAAGTTGTCTAGCAAATCCTTTTACAGGACGTGACTGTCAACCCCAACAATTCGACTGTTTGTGAAATGTTTCGCAGGTTGACGTTCGGCAGTTTGCGATTAATTTTTGAACGATATATAAAGTATGTACTAACATATATTACAAATAATGCATGTTATTTATAGCTTGAAAATGCACTAATTTCTTCAAACTAAGAATAAAATATATTAATGTCTTACCGTCGTAAATATTTCAAACATGTACTGGTTCCCAACAAAATCAAAACACACAAAGATACACATAACACCAAGACGTTTGTCGCATATTTATTTTTGTTTTAAATAATTAAACCAAGACCTACACAGTAATGGTATTAATACAGAATTGTATACATAATACTGGATACAAAAGAAAGAAACCAATAAAATAATACTAACATTTTCAGAGTAAACTTGGGGTAGATCGCAGCCTGAAATGCAGAGTATATATCTGGAATTGCAGGTCTGATTAAATTAAGCCACGTTATTCGGCCTGAATATTTTCCTCCACATTGCTTCCTGATTCAAGTCATTGACAGGAACATGTCCAAGAATTGGCAGGCAGGATATATACATATTCAGTTAGTTAGGAATAGTACGGGTTCCCTAGTCTGTCAGTTTTATTATTTTGTTGCATCTCCAGTGAACTCTGATTCTACAGTGTGACATTTGTTATTAAATTTGTTATTACAGTGTGACACTTGTTATGACGCTGAAACGTAAGGTCTTATGTGGCGGCAAACACTGTCCGACGCGGGTTTCTTCCTCGTCCTCTTCTTCTGCGTTCATCCGGAGTAATGACGTAATTGCGTTGTGCCTGTTTACAGCATAGCTGCTATATTTGCGCCTTTACGCCGACACATCCCACTTCTGATCGGGTTAACCTTCCCAGGTCAACGCGGGTTTGGCGCCTGGGCTCGTCGCTTGCATAGTGAGGGAAAGAATGGCCACCTATTCCCCCACCCCCCTGCTCCCAGTCCTATAAAATATGTTGGTGCTATCATATCGCAGACCCATAACGGGAAACTGCTTCGAAACAATTAAATTAGAATATAGTTTGTGAATGTATACAGCAAATTTATACTTTAGCAATGTTTACGAAACAATTAGATTAGAATATAGTTTGCGAATGTATACAGCAAATGTATACTTTAGCAAGGTTTATGGAACAATTAGATTAGAATATGGTTTGTGAATTTATAGAGCAAATGTATACTTTAGCAAGGTTAATGGAACATTGCGTTCATGTGAAAGAAATGCGATGACAGATAGTGCCATCTATATCTATTTGGCTCAGTCCGATTATACTTCTTAGTTTTTCTACGAGCAGTATGAAAATCCCCTGCCTTCTTACTTGGCCATGTAACTAGGTTAGCAACTAACAGTATACCACAACAAGCAATGATGTACACATCAAATGGAAGCAGAAGAAGAGACAGACCATGTAAACCATTGACAGAGGAAGTAGCAGAGCCCATGGGAATCTCGATACATGAAGTCCATAAACGGGCACTCTCCCAATGTTTATACTTCACCTCGACACCGCAAGGTACAAGAGGAACAAGATGAGATGAGATGATACTGCCGTAAGGGTGTCATGTGTTAGATCACGTCATATTAGGATGAGGTGAACAGTTTTCTTCTTCGCTGGTTTTCCTATCCAGACAATTTCCAGAAAATTCTAAAGATCTCATGCAAACCTGCGAACAACATGTCCCGCATCAGATTGTCAAGATGTTTAGTTAGCGCTTGAATGGTGTCTGAATAATTATACGAGAGTCAACACATTCATTTCAAGGCGAACAGTGGCTGGCGATGATAATATGCGATGACGTGTTGGAAGTAAGGAAAGTGCGGTTTCTGAGCAGAATGCAAAGAATTCGATGGATGGACAGAAAAACAAATAACCAAGTACTACAGGAAACCAATGAAAATCATAAATTGATTAGAGAAATTAGACGTAGACAGTCACAATTTTTTTGGACGTGTTATGAGAAGAAATGAATTGGAGAACTTGGTGACAACTTGCAAGATCGAAGGGAACAGACCAAGGGGAAGACCGAGAAGTAAATACCTGGATGGCTTGTCCACATGGCATGGTCGGGACAGAAACACTGAGCTGATCCACGACTCTGGTGATCGAGTGAAATGGCGAGTCGTAACAGCCCACGCTTTCCGGCATGGCACATGATGGATGAATGGATCCATTTTTAAAAAAATGTTACACAGACGGAGGCTGAACAAGAAATCATCACTTTCTGTGGGCACAGACTATCACCTGATTTCGCGTAGGACAGGAGGGTAATGTCGTCGGCAGAGTCTAGATTCTCAATCTGCTTTGTCAGAGTCCATTTAATTCCACTTCTGGCGATAGTTATTGTCTTCATAATCCAGCATATGCCTAGCAAAAATAATAAAGAAGAGTAAAGGCATGCACACCGCACTCCCCTTCTACAATGATTCTTTTCCACAACGCCATATAATGCATTTGTTAAAACACTTTTTTTTTCATGATGGAGATGCAATGGTCTCATAAAAGACATTCTCTTCTACTTCTGCTCTTCTTACGTTCGTTCTTTCACCGTGCAGACGAGTTCTCGTGATGTAAGCAGCTTATGTGGAACTCCTCATGCGTTCCCTGCCGTGCCGTCTCTCTAGGCCAGTATTCCCACTTTGCTGGCTGTACTCGTCGGGGAAATCACGGAGAATAATTGTTAGTTTGTTCACACTGCCAGCATGAACATAGTGGTGAGTCACTAGGCGAAGGTTGTACATATGCTTGTTCAATTTGCTATGCCCGTCCGAAGCCTTAACACTATGACTTATTCCTGTTGGTCGAGAGAATAGTCGTCGTTGGCCTGGTTCTCTTCATTTCTGGTCGTCCGGATAACGCTCTTTTTTCTCGTGGTAAGGAGTTCGTTCTCTATCTGTTCACATCCTTCACCTTTCTTGGCAAGTTCATCCGCCCTCTCATTTCCGGGCACTCCACTGTGAGACTATACTCATATAATTATAATTCGTCTCTAAACGGCTACCATGCTATATTCACTTGGCGACACCCTACTATTGGTTAAATTAAGAGGCTAGCGTTAACAAAATTCAATTTAATTGGTATATTATGCCAAGATTTTCATTAACGTTTACCCCAAACTCCAGATTTAATTAGAGCAATTGCATCAGTTGAAACACATAAATGAACTTAGAGAATTACAAATAAAATACAATGATAACAACGAAAGTATTTTGGTAAGCATACCATAAGTGAATCTTTCACGGGAACAATTTAAACAGGGGTAAGGCAGCTAAGCAACGCAAACAAAACTGATAAGAGTACATTCTGTTAGTTCAAGTTACTTGAGATTAGTTGAAAACAAGTTATTAGTTTGCCAGCGACCGTTTTATTATCATAATATCATAGTATCATATATCATAACTGTGGTGATCAACTAACTTCAAAGGCGAAGGTCATTTCTAAAAGCCCATACGAAAGTTATGTTTTCATTATGGGGAATAGGTCCTCAATCATTCCTAATTTTTCGACCCAAATGTCTTCATTTTCTGGGTAAGAGGGGTGTCAGCCTAGACAAACTGCGTGCTTGGGTCATATAATGAGAAGGGAGATAATGAAGAACACCGTGATGCCAGGGAAAGATTAGCGGCCAGTTTTCAGTTTGTATTCTCCTTAGATACATTTAATCCGTGTGTTCTTTATTGTTCCCTTGATAAAGACTGCTACCGAAACGTTAACCTGTATTTATGCGTGTTTTCATCCGTCGAGCTTCTTAGTGAATTTTGTCCCTGGATACTGTACATCAAGGCTGAGACATTGCATTCTCACGCCGTCTAGCACCAGACAATGAAGCACGGTTTCCCATCACGTTCATTAAACGCTTTGTACACACGCAGACGTTTCGTGCTCGGCTAAAAAATATATTCTACAATTATCTGTAGACGAATGGGTTTGCACGCTTGCTA
Source organism: Cepaea hortensis (assembly GCA_963921405.1). Lineage (NCBI taxonomy): Eukaryota > Metazoa > Mollusca > Gastropoda > Stylommatophora > Helicidae > Cepaea > Cepaea hortensis. Next base: position 93,151,215 of record OY992877.1, on the reverse strand, counting down.
AATGTTGTGTGCACAACTTTCAAGATTGTCTAATGTAAGTGATTTCTTAACTCACAAACAAAAATCGACAAGAAAGCTTGAGGGCGCTTGTAACCTTTACTCACCTCTGCTAAGTATTATTTTCTTATCCTTCACATTTTATTTCGTATATTCTCTTTCTTGATTATTAGAATTTTATATATATTTTTTGCTGGTTGCTTATTCTCTCTCTCTCTCTCTCTCTCTCTCTCTCTCTCTCTCTCTCTCTCTCTCTCTCTCTCTCTCTCTCTCTCTCTCTTCTTTCTTCTTTCTTCCTTACTATACTTACCCGTCCAGCTGTCAGTCAGATTAGCTGTTTTCCTGCCTACTTACCTGCCTACCTGCCAACCTACCTACCCACCTACCTATCTATCCGTCTGTCTGTTTGTATATTGATCTGTCTGTCTGTCTGTCCGTCCGTCCGTCCGTCAGTCTGTCTGTCTGTCTGTCTGTCTGTCTGTCTGTCTTCCCCATCTCTCTCTCTCTCTCTCTCTCTCTCTCTCTCTCTCTCTCTCTCTCTCTCTCTCTCTCTCTCTCTCTCTCTCTGTGTGTGTTCTTCTTCTTCTTTCGTTCGCTTGAAATATGTCTATATCCGCAATGTTGTCTCTTGTATGAATGTACCTGTCTTTTTCAGTTCACACAGTGGTCCATAGAGTTTATCTTCCACTGTCGTCTCTCTAGGCCAGAAGGTTTGCCTAGATATGTTATATTTTGGGCAGTCTTGGAGTATGTGCTCTGCTGTCTGCGAGGCCAATCCACGTGTGCACATGGCTGTTTCACCAATCTTGAATTTTGTATACATGTGGTTGCGTAATCTATTGTGTCCTATTCTGAGGCGCAGAGTAATGACTTGTTCTGGTCTGTCCATAGCGTGGTAGTCATCTTGAGCATCTTTTGGTGGCTTTTTGACTGATTTGATCATACTTTTCTTTTGGTGGTATGTAACGGGCACATCAGGCTGTTCTTCTTTGGCTCCTTCCTTAGCCAATTAATCAGCTCTGTCGTTTCCGGGTACTCCACATTGGGATGGTATCCACTGTATGGTGACCTTATGCTGACTGCTAAGTTCAGAAAGTAGTGTCCTTAGTACTGGCAATTTCCCAGACAGGAGCGCCTCGAGTACTGATTTTGCATCTGTCAGTAGCACCACAGGTTGTGTACCATTGCTGGTATTTATTAATTTCTCTGTTGCTATCTTGATTGCCTCAATTTCAGCATCATAGTTATGGCAGTACTTTCCTGTCGGTACTCTGGCTGTGTCCCAAGTATTATTTGGATATTCTATGTACACTCCCGCTCCTCCATTTTGAACAGCATTTTGTGCCGACCCATCTGTGTAGACTCGGATCCAGAAGTCCTGTGGGTATTCTTCATCAAGGAAGCTGAGAGTGGCTGTTCTGCGCTGCACACTGTTCTGTTCTTCCTTGTCAAATATTCCTCTCACTTTTGTCTGGTTAGGTAATGATAGTCTATGCTCATCTTTCCAAGGAGTTCGCTCTGGAATAGTTGTTAGGGGGATACCAACTGTGGGCAGATCGGTGGTTTCTCTGCAGAGTCGTTTGGCCTGGTAGATAGAACTACTTCTTTTCAACCGCCCCATAGCTATGTTTTCAAATCTGTTCTTCATAGGGTGGCCTGGCAAGCTGAGGATCTTTTCTGGTTGTATTAGCGTTTTCGTATCTCTGCGCTCTCTCGTTGCTTGTGTCCTCTCCATTTTTTCCATTGCTACTATAGGGGTTGATCTCATCCCTCCTGTAGTGAATCTAAGTGCTTGATTTTGCACCTTGTCCAGCTCTTGTAGTGTGGTTTTTGATGACGAACACCACGCAGTTGACCCGTATTATAGGTGTGGTTGTATGCACTGTTGGTAAACTTTGCTAAGTATTTTCCCACTTAGCTTTCTCAGGATGGCTGTTTTCCTTCTGGCTGTTGCTATTGCTTTGTTGATATGCTTTCTCCATGTCAGCCTGCCATCAAATGTTACTCCAAGGTTTGTTGGTTCTTTGTCTTCTCTTAGGGGTGTTCCATTTATCTGCATGATCCCTGCCTGTTGTTTTGAAGAGAGGGTAAATAGAGTGGTGCTGCACTTGGCAGTGTTTATGCTGACACACCATCTATTTGTCCATGCAGCAAATGTATCAACAGCTCTTTGTAGCAATTTGGTGGCCACTGACGCATGTTCATTTGTGCTCCATAAAACCATGTCATCGGCGTACATTGCCGCTTTAATTCCATGCGGTAGATTAGCAACAAGATCATTGATGAAGATTAGAAAGAGTGTGGGGGACAAGACTCCGCCCTGGGGAACACCGTGACGCAGTAGTACTTTCTTGCTCTTGAGTCCGTCTATCTGTACTCGGGCTCTTCTGTTGTGCAAGTATGCTTTCACCCACTTGAACATTCTTCCATTGACTTTGCAGTTTCTCGGTTTCTTCATCAGACCTTCTTTCCAGACTTTGTCAAAGGCTTTCTTCAGATCTATCCATGCCGCAAGCACCAGCTTCTTCTCTTGGAATGCATCCTCAATTTCTTGAGAGAGGTAGGTTGTTTGATCTTCCGTAGAGTAGCACTGCCTAAAGCCAGCCTACTGTGCCACAAGGGTGTTTTTACTTTCAATGTATGACTGCAGTCTGTGATTGATGATGCGCTCCAGTGTTTTGCAGAGACAGCTGGTGAGGCTAATTGGTCTGTAGCTAGAGGCAATGGAACCATCTTTCCCTGATTTTAGGAGGGGTATCATGATTGCTTCTCTCCAGGCTTGTGGAACACTGCCTAAGGTCCAGATGTTAGTGAAGGTCTGCAACAGCTTTGCTTTGGCGTCTGTTACCAGGTTCCTGATCATTTCATTGGTGATACCATCAGCTCCTGGTGACTTTCTCATTGTCAGTTTTGATATGGCTAGCTCCAGTTCGCTGATTGTGATGAGTGCCTCCAGAACCTCATGTACTATTTCCTTCTGTCCTGTATGTTGTCGTTTCTCTCGATTCTCTTGTTGTTTCTCTGGACTAATTTTGATATTGTAATCTTGTGCTTACTTTTTCTTGGTCCAAGATGTTTTCTAATTCTATTTTGTTGTTGCTGACTCCTACCACATAGTGGTCACGCTCACACGCACCACCTAATGTGAATTAGGAGATTCCCAGTCTAACAATAGAATGACTTGACGACTAGAAACTTAGGACGACGTAATCATCGTCAGGGACAGCAGAAGAGGACTTCGAGAAAGGACATCAAGACGGCTGTGTGTGTTTTTCCCTGAAAGCTCCGTGAGCAAAAGGTTTGATCATCTAGGGCAAGGCATTGTTACTGAGGAAGGGATATCGCCTGTTTATATAGCATTCATATCATACTCAGGACCGAGACATATATCAAGTATAGACAACGAGTTATTTTTGGACATTAGCTGCAATATGCTTTAGGAGATTGGGTAATTATGGAATTAGATGAACGGCCAAGTTTGTATTAACATATATAACGTCCCGTCCCCGTGTCAGGGGCCCGTTATATGATACAGCAGTATTGTGTTCATTTTGTCTAAAAAGAGAGCAGATCCGAAATAAAAGGATTTATCTCAAAACTGTATCAGTCTTCCAGGTGAGCGACTTTTGTTACATAAATTCATTCAAGTTTGAGTTTTAATGCTTTGGCGGTTGAATGCACGTCGAGACACGTGGGGTCTGCGATCCGAGGAAACGATGATAATATAAATAAACGATGATTGATTCCCGCCAGATCAGTAATAAACATGAAATGCACGCCAAGATGATATATTCCTAAGCACGATGTTGCATCAGGACTATGTACAATGCACCAACATGGCGCCCGATTTGATATAAGCTGTCTGACGTCGCCAGAAAACGAAACATAGCATATTATTGTTACACGGAGAGTAGAACAGTATTACAGATTATTAATGAGAAAAGAATGACTACCGCTTTTGCAATGATGACAATTGCACGTCAAGTTGAAGTGCACGAATAGTACAAACGACGCGCACCATTTTAAACGTAACAGAAGACAGAAGTTACAGCTGGCGCAAACAACAGTTGCTGACTGCAACCATGTAATATTAATGATTGATTATTCAAATCAAATGTCGTTTCTTACACACAAGGTAAGAAAATAAACTGGTGCTATTTCACAAAGCTATACGACAATGTAACACGTTATCAGTTAGATGTCCACTATCAGTAGACATACTACACGTGCGAGTACCAGTTGATTACACAAGACATGCTTTGGAATTAGACGTAGTCTACACAGCACACTGCACAACTCTCACTTCAAGACGCCACGTACACGTATACTTGGACATACTATTTTGAAATCACAGAGGATTTCGTTATATTTGAAGAATTCAACTTGGTCAGTCGGGACCGAACATTAACTCATTACGTCGACATCTACGGACAACAGTAACGTTTGGACACAACCTCAACCTTCTTTCCACACGTCATACTGGACCAAAGGAGTCAACACAACTATTGCACAAGGCCAGTATGATGATGCCATTATTAGGAACATATAGAGATACTTATGGATATTACACATTTCACCGCTGTACCAAGTGATTTACACCATTACTCTCATTGACGGACATAGAAATAACACTTCACTCTTTATACGATACCATGATGGACACCTCTCTAACAACATTAACGAATATGAATCTGTTACACGGAATGTCGGACTTTTCTACATCAACACTTCACATTGGACACTGATTGACTTTACACGGATACACTACACACGTCAGGAGACTATTCACTTTACACTTCAGCTGTTACGCATCAGGACGCTATACGGATTGACATTAGTTTATTGGGTGTGAGGCCATTCGTATTCACGCTGAACTGTACGACACTTATACTTCATTGTAGGCATCAAGCATTCCAGTACCCACAGCATTCAGCTGAAAGGCTACTAACTCAAGAGTCAGCGAACATACCCAAGCCAATCACGTATCACATGGGTTGGTCACGAACCGCGTTGGGTCGGGTTTAAGTACAAGTTAATTGTGCTTTCGTAAAAGCAAGAAGTAATTTATCTGTGACATACAGTTCGTTCCTCTTATATATTTGGACCAACACACCAGTTTGACACACTGTTCAACATATTCACTGTGAATTGTCGAGCAACTGAGATTGTATCTACGTACAGGAGAGCCGGGAAAAGGCAAGTAATTTTGTTCGTTGTTGATTGATGTTATGTTGACTCATAATAAGGCTATTTATTTTATTTTGTGGGTGGTTGGAAGGGCCTTGATGAACTAATTAAGATTATTACTTGATTTTTTCATGAAGTGATTTGTGTGTTGATAGTCGCCAGATCATTACGGATTAAATTTTTGTTTTGATCTTGCGGGTGTCACCATAATACTATTGTCTTGTCTGTACGTTAGTAGTATAGTAGGAGCATTATCCGTTAAAAAAAAAATTGTTATTGTTTGTGAACAGTAAGATGTATTCGCGTCACTCGTCATTCGTCTTTTATAATTATTAGTTGTCTTGCGTTGTTTATATATTGTGTATTGGATATATTTATTCATATTTATTTCTCTAGTTATATTTATTTCGATAATAATAGAGAAATTTGATTGATTTTTTTTTTTTGGTGGTGTGTGAATTTACACTACAAATTTAATTGAGTTTATATTTGCTCAACGGTGATACGACATTTACCTTACTATCTAAGTGATAGTGAGTTGAGACAATATCACAATTCTTGTCGATTCTTTTCTTCTCTTGCCTATTACTATATTTATTTCAGCCAGATAGCTCATTTTACAGGTAGGACAATAAGACAAGATGTCTACGCTGCAATATTTCATTGAAATGGGCGAGAAGACTGGTCTAACTGGTGCTGAGCTTCGAAATTGGGCAAAGCTTGAGTTCAGTGAACAACAGAAACGTGACAAATAGGATAGACAACGTGAGAAGGAGGAAAGATAACTTCAAGCCACACGTGTGAAGGAGGAAAGACAACTTCAAGCCACACGTGAGAAGGAGGAAAGACAGGAAAGACTGACAGCAGAGAAGAAAACCAAACAACTGCAGATGGCTCTGGAGAGAGAACTGAAGGGAAAAAAATAGATTTGGAACGCGAACGAATGGAGGCTAGAGAAAAAGAAATAGCTTTGGAACGCGAACGAATGGAGTCTAGAGAAAAAGAATTAAATGCGGAAAAAGAGAAGTTAATGATAGAGATGCAAATAAAAGAGAAGCAAATGGCTACAGAAGCAGATTTGAAGATGAAACAAATTGTTGCTGAAGCAGAACTTAAAGAGAAACAATTGGCTTTTGATAGGGCGAGACTTGCTACAGAGACACTCTGGAAGGACAAAGAGGTTGAAGGTAACCTAAGGGTCAAGACGCTTGAGATGGAACGTGGAGCTGAAATCGAACGAGAGAAAATACTGGCTAAGCAGAACGATCCTGTGAAAAAGTACCAAGGTTTATTCAGGAATTTTCAACAAGGTGATTCGGTTAGTTCTTGGATAACGAATTTCGAAGTGCTAGTAAAGCACTACAAAGTTCCGGAGAAGGACGTACCAATTCTGTTTCACCGTCACCTCGCGTTAGAGCCGTTGAAAGTGATTGAGTTAATTCCTGAGGATTTACGTACGAACTACAAATATATGCGCGATCGTGTGCTATCACATTTTTCTTTGGATGAATCTGGTTTACGAACTAAGTTTAAAACACTTACACCGAAATCGAATCAAACATTCCTGGATTTCGCTTCGGAAATGTCTTCTAGTTTTGATAAGTGGTGTAAGGCTGCGGATATTAATGATAGTTATGAGAAAGTGAGAGACATAATTATCAGAGATAGAATGTTATCTGCGATACCAGAACCTATGTCAGTATTTCTTATGGAAAATAAATGTAAGAATTTAAGTGAGATGGAAACTAAAGGTGAATCTTATTTCAATGCACATAGGGATATTTTTGCTAAATGTACACAACCTGAATTAGTGATAGGAGCAAGTGCAAAATTTCAAAGAGGGAACGGTAAATTTAGAAAGTTTAGTAGTGGTAACAATAGAAATAGTCCTTACAATAGAGAAGGTGATTGACCAAGAAAAAGCCAATTCACCAGATGCCAGTATTGTAGATTATCGCATGGAAACTTAGAGATGTGTGATAAACATCCAGGTTATACCGCATATCTGAAAGACATTACGGCAAAGAAGAGAAATAAGTATCACTCTTTTAAAAGAAACATTAAATTTTTCTCATGTAGGGCGTACGGACACACAAGCAGGTCTTGTCCAATGAGAAATTCCTGGAAGGAAGCGAGTATCGCATATGTGTTGTCTAGTTGTAGTAGCGATTCAGATGATCTAGAGGACACACACGCAGCCATTATAGAGTCATACAATAACAAAACAGGTAAAGAAGGTCATAATAGTGATGATGACCTTACATCAGCCAATAAGAGACATATTCACGAAGCAAATGCAGCATACACTCGTCAAGGTACTCTGACGATACACCAAGCGTTGGTTAATGGTTTACCAACAACCTGTTTTAGAGACACAGAGTCCGATATTACAGGTGTTAATCACAAACTCATAAGAGAAAGTGATTATACAGGTAAAAGTATTGAGTGCAGGACATTTGGGGGTACAATAGAAATGTACAAAACTGCATGGGTCAGCATAAAATGCCCATACCATAAAGGTCGAGTGTGTGCAGCAGTACTACCAAACCTATGTTCTGGGTTGATAATTGGTAACATCGCTGATGTCAAAGATTACGCTCAAACTATAGAACGCAAACCTGATGTGATACTCACAACAACACAAACCCACGTATCACAAAAAGAAGGAATTACACATTCATTAAAAGTTCAACTGACTGATAATAACAACAGTGTGCCACACAAAAATAGAACAAAAGTTAAACACAATAGTTACAAACAACAGCTATGTGTAACCATATTTATGACAAACATGATGAGTTGGCTTAAATTGACCTAGCTCAGGTTACATCCATAGTCACAAACACAGCCTCACAGGTAAAGGCATATATTGATGATATTGCGAATAAAAATACAGTCATTCAATCACTCAAGAAAATTTACACTCAAGTCAATAATAAGAAACAAAATTACAATGCATTAATTAATACGTACTTTATTTGCTTGGCTTGTTTCTGCTACAGATTAATCAAATATACTTTATTGTCGTTATATATACGAGTGAAAGTTGTGACAGTGTTCAATTTAACAAAGTTGAAAAATACAAATATTAACATACGTTCAGTACGGAAACACCATAAGTATGAAAGAAAGAAAGAGAGAAAGAAATAGAATAAAAGAGAAGGATAAAAGAAAAATAAAATGGGATGAAAGTGTTAGGTTCATATTAACACAAAATACATTACAGACACATTTACAGTCTTATTACTTAGAATTCCAAATTTCTTAGATCTAAATCTATATTTGTTCAAAGTATTCACACTATCTCATATCTCCACACTTAGGTGTGTGAAAATATTTTAGTTCTCTATTCTTCAGATAATTGTTAGTAACTATATTATTATTGGAGGAACTTAATAGTTTATGATGATGAATTGGTTTAAGGATTTATTCTTGTTGAGTCATAATATTAGAATATAATTCTGAGTTATTTTCTTAAAAAGTCTTAAATCTTTGAAATGTATGATTTTTCACATGTCTATATCTATATTACACACCTATAAAAATAGTTGGACAGAGGATCATGAGAAATTATTACAACAAATAAAAACTCTATTTAGTACATATCCTATTTTGAAATTACCTGATATTTCAAAAGACTTTGTTTTACAAACGGATGCTAGTTTACATGCTATTTCAGCTGCATTACTTCAATTGCATGAAGGGAAACTACATCCTATTCTTTATTTCAGTAAAAAGCTATCTGAAACTCAAAGAAATTATGCTGTTACTGAACTAGAGGATTTAGCTTTAATTGAAAGTATTGAAAAGTTCTCTAGATACTTACTAGGTAGGAAATTTCTAGTTCTTTCGGATAACAAACCGCTACAAATTTTCAAATCGGGTCATCCGAAGAATTCTAGAATACATAGATGGTCATTACTATTACAGGAAAAGATAATAATCTTTCTGACATTCTGAGTCGATTATAGAATGGCAGATTTTCTTGTTGATTATCTAAAGTTGAATTAGAGTTATAGTTCTTGTTGTATTAAGTTCAAAGTTCGGTTATATATTGAGATGATTACTTGTGTATTACAAGCCTTATTAGAAGGTCAAGATAACAATAACCAACATGTTAAGATGGGTTATTTGATTAAATAGTATAAAAAGAATTTAGGTACATTTGTATCTGATATGTGTTCAAAACAGAGCCACGGCAAGGATGAAAGTTATTAACAGACACAAGGACTTCCGGTTGGAAAAAACTCTGAAACACTTGAGTATAAAGTTGTAATTGTGAATAACTATATTTAATTTATTTAGCGTTTATATTAGTTAATGAGAAATGTTGGGTCCGAAGGGTATGTGTCATGTTATGCTGTATGCTTCTGAATCAGTACAGGAGCTAAATATGACCAAGTGGCAATCCAAATCCCAAAGGAAAATATCGGGAAAAAGTTAAGGTGGAATCACAGACAAGCACCCTACCCATTAAATGACAATACGACAACAAGTAACGACTACGACTAACATGGTTACTGGAAAAACGTCATTATTACCCTCGTCCTAGAACTAGGACATACTTGTCATTAGGACAAGGTAGGGACTAATATTCAATTATTAGTTGAACTGATCCCATAGGATCAGTCACACGACGTTCGACGTAGGGTTCGGACAGGTGGGCGTGCCCGTTATGTAGCATTTATGATTTTTTTTTTTTTGGGGGGGGGGGTTAATGATGGGGTAAATCCTGGAGCTATGTGGTAGTGCGTAAAAATATGGTTACAGTTGTAAGTAATTATGAGAGGAAAAATGACATAGCATTTTTTTTTTGGGGGGGGGGGGGAGGGGGCATTATGCCACATAGTGGTCACGCTCACACGCACCACCTAATGTGAATTAGGAGATTCCCAGTCTAACAATAGAATGACTTGACGACTAGAAACTTAGGACGACGTAATCATCGTCAGGGACAGCAGAAGAGGACTTCGAGAAAGGACATCAAGACGGCTGTGTGTGTTTTTCCCTGAAAGCTCCGTGAGCAAAAGGTTTGATCATCTAGGGCAAGGCATTGTTACTGAGGAAGGGATATCGCCTGTTTATATAGCATTCATATCATACTCAGGACCGGGACATATATCAAGTATAGACAACGAGTTATTTTTGGACATTAGCTGCAATATGCTTTAGGAGATTGGGTAATTATGGAATTAGATGAACGGCCAAGTTTGTATTAACATATATAACGTCCCGTCCCCGTGTCAGGGGCCCGTTATATGATACAGCAGTATTGTGTTCATTTTGTCTAAAAAGAGAGCAGATCCGAATTAAAAGGATTTATCTCAAAATTATATCAGTCTTCCAGGTGAGCGACTTTTGTTACATAAATTCATTCAAGTTTGAGTTTTAATGCTTCGGCGGTTGAATGCACGTCGAGACAACTCCCTCCGCATTCCAGTGCATTATTTTAAGTCGTTGTTTAGTATGGCCAGCCGTCATATTCTCGTGTCCCCTGGCTCCACAGGACATCTGAGAAGGACCTCCAGTAGTTGTGGTTGGACGCTTTCCAGACATAGGGCTCGGCACTGCACCTGCCTGGATGTCCAAAGCAGGGCGAGCACCATAACATTTATAAGTAGTCGACATTTTGCATTTTGCGTGATTGCGTGGCATCCTGATTTCTTTGGTGTGCCTCCTGGCTGGTTGCCTCCGTCTTCAGCATCTTTCTTTGCTAGAGCAAACTGTGGTCTCACTCGAGTGTAGATGTGTACGCGCGCACACACGTGTCTGCGCATGCATGTACGTGCATACACATCTAGAGCATACTGGTTATTTTCGGCGCCAGAAACTCGCCGTCGCCCCTTCTCCTGTTAGTAAAAACAGTTCCGCCACGTGAAGGCCAGGGGTTGGACTTTTGCTGCAGAGGTTATGTATTCACGAGCCATTGGAGTATTTAAGCAATGTTGGGTGCTCACCTCAACACTGTCGTCGCGTCGCATTCGCACTGCGAGCGCTAACAAGTCAAGTCGCATTATTCTGTCAAGAAGACTGATACGAGGAAAAATGTCACGTGGAAAGTCCAACAACAAGAAACATGCTGTTGCCAAGATGTGCAGCGTGGGAGCCGACAACAAGAAGAAGAACGTCGAGAGCCCACCTGCTAGCTGCATCAAAGAGCCTGATAAAGAGCCATCACTGAAGCTACTACGAGGGAGAAGATTGACAGCCCAACACAGTCAAGAACCAAGACAGCAGAGAAGAAGGAGGAGAAAGACACCAGAGTCGGAACCACCGACTCAAAAACAGTCCGATGGGTCGTCAAGCGGATTCCTGTGGAGCTGACAGATGAAGAAATCCTGAAGCAGCTACGTGAAGAGAATCTTTACATCCGATTCTTGAAGGCGGAGCGGCTTCTCACCTACTCCAAGATACCTACAACCTTGACAGTAGTGACGTCGGGGGGCAGCGAAATGCCAATCACAGTATCAATCAGCAAGAAAACTCAACAGCCAGAGAAATTCATCCCAAGAGTCAATCAATGTTCAAGATGCCAGAGTGCCGGCCACAGCAGAGCAACATGTCGCAGTAAGACGGAAATCTGTCGATACTGCGCCGATCACCACGCCTTCAAGGAGTGTCCGCTGGCCAAGCTGGACACGGACTTCAGAGCCCCTAACAACAAAAGAAAGTGCGCCAACTACCATGGCAAGCATGGAGCAAGATACTTGGGCTGTCCGTACCTGCAGAGACACAGAGACGTCTTAAAGATCGCCATCATCACAAAGACTCCATTCAAGGAAGCAATGCAGAGGGGCGAGACAGCCACGGGTATAGCACAAGCCGAAAGAGATCAACTTCAAAAACAGATAGACGAGTTGAAGAGACAAGTCACGGCACTGCTAACGCCGACCCCGAATAACGACAACGAAAAACTACTAGCGGAAATGAAGGAGATACAGCAAAACATCAAACAAGAAGTAGAACATATGGCGCTGATTAAGAAGGAGAATGAAGAGATCCTACAAACCATTAAATCAGAGCGAGAACTACAGAAAGCTGAAATGGAAATACTCCGAAACAAAACCACAGAAGCCGAACAAGAAACTACAGAGAAATCGCAGAATGAAAACCAAGAAACCGATCCGGAATTACAAGCGAAAGCCAGCAGCCCAACCACGACGCCCGAGTCACTCAAAGGGAAGCCAATATCCCACCAGACGTCAGAAGAAAATCGAGATGAGCACCCTGACGTCGGTATAGAGGACGTCCCGAAGCCAGAAGTAAAAATAATGTTTCCCCAGAGCAAGAGGCACTTCGAACTCACGTGCGAGGAATACAGAAAGCGCATGGAGGAAAAAGAAAAGGAGGAGTACAAGAAACTCAACGGGGAACCAGTGCCCTACTTCAAAGACACAATAATTCTTCCACAAATAAAACGCCCAGCAGAATACGCATGGGAATACTACATTGAAGACGGAGAAATCATCCCATGGCTGAGCTCGGAGGAAGCGAGCAAAAGACAGCAAGAACTCAAACGTGGGAAGCGGACTGAAAGAAAGCGCAAGGAGGCATATCACATCGAAAGGCTTCTACAGTTACTTCACAATTGAGAAGACAAAAAAAACAAATAAAAAGTCCTTTTAAGGACTGCAACCAGACGAACCAGGAGCCTGCACCAACGAAGAAAACCACAAGAGGAAACATGCACAAAGGACAGCCGCCAACCGATCCCCCAGCTGGAGTGGGATCACGAAAAGTCCTCATAAGGACTGCAGTCAGCAAGCCAGACGAGCCAGGAGCCTACACCAACAAAGAAAACCACAAGCACAGACGAGCACAAAGGAAAGCCGCCGACCGATCCCCCTGCTGACGTCACAGACACAAACGATACATAACCGGTCCGAGAAAGGACTCACAAGACAAGAATTAGGGTAAATAAACCCACAAAAACCACGGACCTCAACAATAACCACAGCTGATGAAGCAGGTTAGACGAGGCCGAATTTGGAATTTTTGTTTTTGAAAATTGGAATTGGAATTGGCACCCCAACACTGCGCCCCGGCTATATACAGCTACATTTGGAACCTTTCTCTGTGTTTATTTCTCCCCTTTCTCTGACATTATATCCAGTGGGGGACTGGCCAGTCTGTCAGACTGCCGGAGGGCAAGTGGGCCCTTTGTACCTCTGATGAAGTCCCCCCCCCCCTTCTGCCACCCCCCCCCCCCCCCCTTTTTCCGTCCCCTTTAAATATTAGACAATATATTGAAAATGTTAATATCTGTTTTAGTAGCTGTGTCTTCTGTCAATCAGCAGTTTACGTTAGGCTGCGCCACTACACCGCCCTTATCTAATCTGTGCTGAGTCTATACAGATGTTTCTCTCTTTTCCTCAAGCCAACTCTGCACTCCATTCAGCATCTATTCTGCTCACACTTTTGATTAATTTATCTCAAACACCACGCCTTTTTGTAATTTCTTCAGCACCTCCTTATTTAATAAGCATGTCCCTGCTGTCCTCTGTCAATCCTCCACACTTTGTGTGGATAAGTTCATTTTTTGAGTCCAACAGCACGGTGTAACCTTTAAAAAATAACCTTGAAGAGCGGACTCTCGTCACCCGGAAGAGAGTAACAAATGCCTAGGGCATAGTGTTGTAACGTCATAATTTCGTTAAGGTAATTAGGAGAAAGGTCATTCAATCAGTTCGCAATATATGTGTGCCTATACATATGGAAGAGAAAATTATATCAACCACGACATGCTGGCTGTAATAAAATAACATGTGTGAGTGTTAATTAGGCTTGACATCATCTAGCCGGAGAACTCATGTGAGTAAAGATAATCTCAGCGTTGTAGCGCTAACGAAGTCTTATCTATAAATTTATAGGGAAAACACATTTGGGTCAAAGTGATCTCTGTGATAGAGCTGCCATTATTTTCTCTATAATCCTTGCTGAAAACTACACTGGTCAAAAATGCTTGGTAGTATAGAAGTGATTTCCATGATTAAGAGTTCGCATTATTTTCTCTATATTCTGTGCTGAAAAATACACTGGTCAAGAATACAAGTTTTGGTGGTATGGAAGTGACTTCTGTGATTGGGAGCTAGCATTATTTTCTCTATATTCTTTATTAAAAAGTGCACTGGTCAAAAGTACAATTTTGGTAGCATAGAAGTGATTTCTATGATTGAGAGCTGGTATTATTTTCTCTATATTCTGTACTGAAGATACACTGGTAAAAAGTACAATTTTGGTGGTATGGGTGTGATTTCTGTGATTGAGAGCTGGTATTATTTTCTTTATAATCTTTACTGAAAAGTACACTGGTCAAAAGCACAATTTTTGATAGTATGGAAGTGATTTCTGTGATTGAGAGCTGGCATTATTTCCTCTATACTCTGTACTGAAGAGTACACTGGTCAAATATCGTGCAAGTTAATGCTTATACTTTGAATAACAACATAATCCTTCAAATTCAATTAAGAACAGTTCATGCAAGAAACCCTTGCCATTGGAAGTTAGAAAAACAAATTCCTGCATGTTACATACAACCTGCTCTAATAATATGGTTGCGAATCCTGGACAGTTAGTAAACATGCGAAATAAATCCCTAGAAGCTTTGGACAGACAGAAATAGATAGACACTATTTTTCAATTCCAGAAACATGACAGGACTTTCCCTTTAAATAGCCATCTGACATCACAGTGTAACAGTAGCTCACAGTATTCCTCATTCAGGTCTGATAGAAACTGTCTGAACTCACGCCTGTTCAGCGGCTTACTTCGAATTTTGTTCACACATCTCATAACAACATCGATGACATGTTTCAGATTTAAAGTCTTCCCACAGAGCTTCTTGGTAAATGATACAATGATATTTTAATATAGTGCGGCTAAGAGACTGTTCCACTAATGCTAGACATCCAGACTTTTTACTCCGTCATAGCCTGAGCACCGTCGGTGCATACACAGTGCAATTTGGTCCATTCTATGTTGTTTTTCTCTGCACACAACTTCAGAGTTTCAAACAGATCAGTCCCTTTGGTAGTTGCATGCATCGATTCAAGTCCTAGAAGTTATTCAATGACTTCAACTGTCATTTAAAACTGCCATTTACTGCTAATATAGTACCTTGCGGTGTATAGCAGAGGGGTCTTTGAGCCTGAGGAATTAAGGCCGCTTGGCTAGTGCAGTCGCCTCGAACTGTACAGGTTAAGATTTTCTTTTTTTCCCCGACAGAAAAAAATCCCACACCTTACCGAAGGGTCGAACCCGGGTTTCCCGAAGGAGAATGCGGCGTTCTAGCCACTCGGCCAGCCGCTCCCCGATGTTTGACTTCAACATTATCGTTTATTGTTGGAACAAAAACTGCGACCTGAGCTGTGTCACAAATGTCAGTGGATTCATCCATTGCCAAAGAATAGAAATTTACAATTTACAAAATCCGGAAATTAAGCAAACTGGTTTACCACTATGTCTAGGCATAAACATAAATTTATCCGTCCAATCGTCGTTGAATTCATGACAAGCAACGTCTTCACATTTTCGCTTTTTACTATTCTTTTATTTTAGATTTTTCACACACATGTTTATCGGCTTTATCGGTACATTTTTATTTGGAAAAAAAAAATCTACTTTCAACACAATACTACCGACTCTGCTAAACAGTTGTAACAGACGACAACATGGTGCCTTGCACACTCTGATTGGTCGACAAGGCTGGGATATGGGAACTTCATTACGTTTCGTTGTGAACTGAACAGGCGCATTCGATAATATCTAAGCGTAACAACCATGAGCAGAGTAAATTATTGCACGCTGACGGGACGCTCTGAGTGCATTTTTGAAATTATTAAAATATATTATATTAAATAACGAGGCCTCGCGTGCCACTTTCTGACGGCTGGCGGGCCACAAGTGGCCCATGGGCCGTGGTTTGGGAACCTCTGGTCTATAATCTTTGCTGGAAAATACACATGAAGCCGGCTCTGTGGCCAAGGATATACTAACGCAATTCGATATCCCGCATATTGCGTTAGAAACACGGCTGTGGGTGATTTATTAGCAGACCTCCTTGCGTTGTTTTTATACAATGGTATATGTTCACTAAGCACTGGCACACTACTGAACGTAAACTTGTCAAGAAATCACAAACAGCCAAAAATTATGGGATTTACTGCGACGATCTGTAAAGGATATGAAATTAACACATATTGCGTTTCCTTTCTAGGACTTAAGATCAACACCAGATTGATTCTCTATGAAAGCTTACGTCCAGTAGTTTGCCATTGCAAATGAACTAAATACCCCATTATCAACGCACAAGTAGTTTAAAAGCGAGTGCCCCTAACCATTCGGCCACGCTGACCTCTTACACAGTTTAAAAGAAGTATTGTCGATAGTGTGATCAGCAATAATCAGGCAGTCCTATAGCAGATACTTCTATTGAGGTGTGAAGTGTTTGATTTTCCAGGCCGTCACATTAGAGGTGAAATGGCCAGTTCCATTACTCCTCATCTTTCCTTTCCAGTCAATTCTGTAAATCGCCTGGTACTCATATTTATGAGGCTAGGTCGATCCGAGAGTCGCATTGGTGGGGGAGGGGTGGGGGGGGGGGGGAATAATGAACCCGGTCCATCGTTTTGATAAGAAAGCTCATTAACCACTATGACGCCACTGTAAGGAATACCTGCCATTGTAAAAATCGATGAAAACATATTTAGGTCACAGTGATTATTTGATGTAGACATCTTTCAGAATGTTTGTAAAGGAAAACGAAGGGAGAAAGGAAAGTGGTCACCACAACTCGTGTGTAGCAACTTGCACTGACATATAGCACATGATGGTGAAATTATCGTGTCGGAAAAGGGGGTGGGGGGGGGGGGGGGTTAGAATAAGTAAAGGTACATATTTTACTATTTATTTCAAACTACTAAACCAGGGGTAGGAACCTTTTCTTGCCAAGGATTATTTGGGTATTTATAACATCAATAGCTGGTCATACAAAATTATCAACTTAGAGCCTGCTGTATTTGATCAAACATTTAATTAATTCACCATAAATGTGATGGCTGGAACTGCTTTTCCTTTGTTAGGCATGTGATGTTAGCTCGCATTGATGATGTTACTACTAGATTGATTGATGAATGTTTATAAAGCTCCTAGGTTGCGCTGGCTGGTCAAAGACCAAATGATTTTGCGGGCCTTATATGGATCGCGGGCTGGACGTTCTTCGCCAATGTGCTAAACGAACGAGTAATAATATATATCAGACATTATAGAGGGTTAATGGAAAAGAAAGGCTTAGAGAAACGTAATAGTATGTTTGGTAAAATAAGAAACAAAAGCGCTAGCACCGGTTGTTGAGTATCTATTTCATGAAAGCCTGAGAGAGTTTTATTAAAACATCTCACACATTTTTGCATCGAAGCAGTTCAAATTAAAACCACAGGAACAGCAGCAGTCTAAACATGTCAGTCACGTTCCGGGTCAATACAAAAGGAGCCTAATTGAAAGCTGCTGTGAATACAAACACACACGAGTCATTAGTACACATGTGTAACTCTCTCTCTCTCTCTCTCTCTCTCTCTCTCTCTCTCTCTCTCTCTCTCTCTCTCTCTCTCTCTCTCAACTAGATATATTTGTTATATATTTGTTATATGTTTATACAGTAACGGTAGCTGCCATAGCGAAATGGGTAGACGCTCTCATTCCGACCCGCTTGTCTAGGATTTGATAGGCATTGGGGCGGATTCGAATTTTGAAAACTGACATGGACTCCCAGGTCGACTTAGCCTGAAATGGGTGAAGGTAATCTCAGCGTTAGAACGCCAACGTGATATGTCTTGGGAAGTAAAAGAGGCCAGCATAATAGCGTAATTTGGCTATCTGGTCAGTGTCAGGAACATTTGTTCCGGCCTTAGTCGTTTGTCAATGGCATCTCTTAATCTCTCCAGAATCTTTCTACTTAGTATCTCCTCCGATACTGACAACAACAATATTCTTCTACAGTTTTAAAGCATTAATATGATCTCGTCACTGTATAATGAATTCCTTGACAATAAAATGTTCTCAGTCTGAAAGGGGTGAAGGTGATCTCATCGCTAGAAAGCTATCGTGATATGCATTGGGAAGTATCAGAGGTCAGCTTGAAGTGCGTCATAATAGCTTGGGAAAGCTAATCCACACGCAAAGATCAGTCTAGTGCACTAGAAGTAGGAGCACGTCTAAGGACTACGTTTGAGTTCAAAGTGAGGGAAAGCGCACAAACACACACACACACACACACACACACACACACACACACACACACACACACACACACACACACACACACATCTGAAGACCAATAGTTAACAATTAGCATGTGTTGTGATTCCCACTGCGAAGGTTTCTGAAAACAGAAATAAACAAATATTAAGAAAACGGAGAGTTAAAAAGACATTACTGAAACGTCTCTTTACGACAAAATCGGCATAGAAATTAACCCTCGAGACAAGACATTTTCTCCACACAACGTCAAGAGACAGGTTGCAGGAGAATCGCGCTCGTCGCGCTTTCTCCTTGGCGAAGTAGTCAAGCTGTCTGACTCAGGCTCCGAAGGTTGTGGGTTCGATTCCGGTCTGCGTCCTTCGGTTCACGGGTGCATTTGTTCGGAGACACCTGGAGGTCGTCGCTGGAGCTACGGAGCTCGTGCTTTATGCGACGCTTTCGACAGTTCTCTGCGGAAAGAGACTGAGCCATATGGGATAAAATCCCGGTGCGACCTTGTCGACTTTTAAGCTACTTTTAAGAAAATAAATAGACACGAAACTGTATTCATCCTACATACTGGGTATAACGTTATATCCTATATATAAATTAGGATCTCCGTCTATCTGTCTGTCTGTATGTATGTATGTATGTCCTTTATGCGCTCGCGAACGGCCCATCCGATTGAGATGAAATTTTCTACACGCCTTCCTTTCATTCCAGCGCAGCCCACTGTCATATTTTTTTAGTGAGAAATCGGCTGCTTACCCAATATTATTTCATTTTTCATTTTTCATTATAATTTCATATATCTCAGGGGACCTAACTCTGTAAAAGTTATTTCAAGGGGCATAACCTTTCTGTATAACTTATAGTCATATTGTGGCATCCTTTTCAAAGATTTATAAACTCTTTGTCCATAGTTATGTACCGGCATATGAGTTATAATAAATAATGATACAATCTGTAAGGCATTTTCAAAGTTTTCATAAAAATAATGCACAATGCATAACATTGTAACTCATCTTTTTTTGCTTAAGAAGTTACTGTAGTCATGCAGGTGATTAGAAAGAGTTTTCATTAAAAATAATGGATGGTGTGTGGAAGGACATTCTTTTAAGTTACTTTTTTTGTTGTATGAATTTAATGAGAACTTATATGACTACTTATATGAATTAAATGAGATGCTCCCCACCAGGGACTGGGCGAAGCCGGACAGGGTCAGGCAGACAGATAGACAGTCGGGAACAGGAACTTATGTGACTACTTATATAAATTAAATGAGATGCTTCACACCAGGAGCTGGGCGATGCCGGGCCGGGTCAGACAGACAGACAGACAGCCAGACAGACAGACAGATAGTCGGGAACGGGAACTTATATGACTACTTATATGAATTAAATGAGATGCTCCCCACCAGGGACTGGGCGAAGCCGGGCAGGGTCAGGCAGACAGATAGACAGACAGATAGACAGACAGATAGACAGTCGGGAACGGGAACTTATATGACTACTTATATGAATTAAATGAGATGCTCCACACCAGGAGCTGGGCAATGCCGGGCCGGGTCAGACAGACAGACAGACAGACAGACAGACAGTCAGTCGGTAACGGGAACGAGAACTTATATGACTACTTATATGAATTAAATGAGATGTTCCCCACCAGGGTCTGGGCGAAGCCGGGCAGGGTCAGCTAGTATATATATATATATATAAAACAGAGTGTATGTTTGTTTGTTTGTGTGTGGGGATTTTTGTATTGGATGCGTTCGATAACGGTACATCCGATTGAGATGAAATTTTCTACACGTCTTCCTTTCATTCATTTGCAACCGACTATAATAATTTCTTAATGTAAAATCTTCGACTTATTTAATAACATTTACTTTTCCATTTTCATTATATAATGTCTATATAGCAGGGGGACTTCACTCTAGAAAAGTTATTTCAAGGGGCATAACTTTTAATAACATTTCTATATACTTTATAGTCATATTGTTGGACTTACCTGCACTATTGTTAAACTCTTTGTCTATAGTTATTTTTAGGCATATGAGTTATATTAAATAATGATATAATCTTTAAGGTATTTTTAAAGTTTGCATAAAAATAATGCATTATGCATAACATTTAAACCCATCTTTTTCTGCTTACAAAACTTATCAACTGTCATGTCGGTGATTAAAAACAGTTTTCATTAAAAATAATGAATGGTGTGTGGAAGGACATTCTTTTAAGTTACTGTGCGCCTGGAGCTGGTCGACGCGACGCCGGGTCAGATAGATAGACAGACCCACCTTTTCGCTGCAGTTGTCTACTCCTCCTTTTCCTTCTTCTGCTGATGCTGCTGGCCGCCGCTCCATTTACCCAAGTTAATTGTTGGGGAAGATGTAAAGATCTTTCAAGTGCTCTTTCTAATGCTTTTTGTAAGTTGGTCTTCGTTTATCTAAGGTTGTTCTAACTGCAACCAATAAATGATTAGACAGACAGACAGACAGAGAGGGAGGGACGGACAGACAGGGCAGACAGACAGACAGACAGACAGACAGACAGACAGACAGACAGACAGACAGACAGACAGACAGACAGACAGACAGACAGACAGACAGTCGGGAACGGGAACTTATATGACTACTTATATGAATTAAATGAGATGCTCGCCATCAGGGACTGGGCGAAGCCGGGCCGGGTCAGACAGACAGACAGACAGACATATAGACAGACAGACAGACAGACAGATAGATAGTCGGGAACGGGAACGGGAGCTTATATTACTACTTATATGAATTAAATGAGATGCTCTACACCAGGAGTTGGGCGATGCCGGGCCGGGTCAGACAGACAGACAGACAGAAAGACAGACAGAAAGACAGACAGACAGATTGACAGACAGAACGACAGACAGACAGACAGACAGACAGACAGACAGACAGACAGACAGACAGACAGACAGACGGTAACGGGAACGAGAACTTATATGACTACTTATATGAATTAAATGAGATGCTCCCCACCAGGGACTGGGCGAAGCCGGCCGGGGTCAGCTAGTCTTATATATAAAACAGGAGATGTGTGTGGATATTTATGTCCTTTATGCGTTCGCGAACGGCCCATGCGATTGAGAAGAAATTTTCTACACGTCTTCCTTTCATTCCAGCGCTGCCAACTGTCATATTTTTGTTTCTTCTTCCTCCTCCTCCCTCCTCCCCCCTCCCTAAATACGTACGTAAATATATGATAATGATGTTGAAAGAATCCCCGAACCAAAACGATAGGACAAGCGAAGAAAATGACGTGACTACACAGAATCGTCACACTGCAATCATCATCATCATCAAGTGCCGTGCCGGCTGTCGTAGACGTTCATGGTTCACCATAGATCTCAGTCTTTGGTTTTCTGGATTAACTCTGCTGCTGATATATATGCCTCCATGCCACGGCAATATCAATAACAATTCATCTTTTTATGTGTAAGGAAGTTATCTACAGTCCTCCTCTTCCTCCTCCCTTTCCTTCCTCCTCCTCCTCCCTCTACTCCTCCTCCTCCCTATACCTCCTTCCTCCACCCTCCTCTTCCTCCCTCCTCCTCCTCTTCCACCTCCCTTTCCTTCCTCCCCTCCTCATTCTCCCTCCTCCTCCCTCCTCCCTCTCCCTCCTCCCTCATTCTCCCTCCGCCTCCTCCTCTTCCTCTCCCCTCCTCCTCCCTGCTTC